>BLSH010245213.1:34298-45367 GCA_018402905.1 Glandirana rugosa | reverse complement strand
TACGTTTACTGGGCTGTCACGATCCCATATTGGAACGTTTTAAATGTGTTAACGAAACATCGTTACACTGGTGTGATAGTCTCAGTCACATCACTGACCGAAAGGTAGTTGTTTTTAGTGTGTGTAAACGAAGAGGTACGCTAAACTTGGACTACGACATATACACTGAACACGTTTTTCTCTTTCTGTAGATAAATGTATTCATATTAGAGTAACTTACCCAAGTAGTAAGTCCCCTGTTAACCGTCGTTATACCGGGTTACGTACCGTAGCCATCGTGAACTACACGAGATATGGGTCAGGAAAGGTCCCAGGGGTTCTGGAAGGACTGAAAAAACCGGTCAGAAGTCAAACCACTCGTGTCTTGTCGTCAGCACATTGTCTGAAGAACTGCCATGCAGGGGAACGCCTTTGAGCTGCCTTTGGTGTGCTAGGTCCCTGGGTGCGGTGGGTAGTAGCACTGCTGCTGAGGACTTGTTGCACCCATCTGTGCCCCACTCCAATGTATCTAGAGGTGAAAGATCGCCCGGTGGACCCGGTAAGACTGTTCCAGGGTTCAGACTGATACAGTTAAAGAGACTATGGGCTCTAGACCTGAAGACTGGCCAAAAAAGTCAGGAAGGTCTTGGGGACCCTGGAAAGGACTGGGTATAGAGCACATCAAGTGCTACCGATGCCATGCATTGGGCCATATTGCTGCCAATTGTCCCCTGAATGATGAACCCATTCAATGAGATTATACTTATGTAAATAGATGTCTTTCTCTTTTTGCACAAGTCACATATACAGCATCAGGTTCAAATCGCATGGAGAAGCAAATGTGTGTGATTTTTGTTGATGGAAAGCCAGTCACTACACTGACTCTGATAGTGTGGTCACATTGCTACAAAGCAATTGTGTAAATTTTGCAAGGTTATACCCTAGCACTGTCGGGTCATTTGCATCCATGGGGACACTCGCGACTACCAGACAGTGGTGGTTGAGATTGACACCCCGTGGGGCAGTGTGACCCATTCAGTGGGGGTAGTACCTTCACTGCTATATATGACGTCCTAGTGGGCAGGGATTTTCCCCATTTTTGGAGGTTATGGGAAGGCCCAAAGTGTGTGGAGGATAGAGCTCCCCCTGCTGCGGAAGCACAAGAACTCTCGCCCGACTCTTTTTTCCAAATGGAAGGGGAGACTGGTGGCAGGATCGAGGAAGGAGGAGACCGGCTTCCTTTTCCTGTACTGGCTGGGGAGCTGGAGGAGCTGGAAGATAGCTCCCACCTGGGGGCTAATGACCCAGAAAATATCTCTGACCCTGACTGTGAGAGTGAACAGAATGCAGTATCTGACTTAGAGGTCCGGAAAGAGGACTTCTGTACAGAGCAACTACGGGATGTCTGTTAGGGGACATTGATGCCCTGCTCTGTCGTTTCCGTGGTGGTGCTCGCGCCAGTTCACGCCCGCAATGGAAACGGCACCAAACAGCCTATTTAAGCCTGGGGAACCCAGCAGCCTGTGCTGTCCATTCTACAGCGTTAGTGTGTGTTCCAGAGAGCTACATGTCTTTGAATCTGTATTCTGATCTGTTCCTGTGACCCGGCTTGTTTGACCTTGATTGACTTCCGCCTGCACCGCCCCACAGCTTGCCCACGACGACTCTTCTGCCTGACCCCTTGTACCTCATTGCCTGCCTGTTAACGACCCCGCCTGCACTTGATGATCCTTCAGCCTGCTCCTTCTGTACCGCTTGCCAGCCAGTTGCCGACTTCAGCCTGCCTCAATACTCTATGGTTTGCACGAGCCACTGATGGACCCATCTCACCATCAGTGTTCCTGTCCAGCCCTTGTGCCCCTCTGTGCTCTGGAACCCTCTGTCTGCTCTATCAGGGGTTCTCGAACCAGGGTCATAAGAGTGGTTGCATCCTGCACAAGACAGACTCCACCATCAGGTGCGTGACAGCAATGGACAGCCATATCTGAGTCTGCACAGGGAGCACCCTCTGCTATGGACAAACTGTGTGTTCACTTAGCCGGCCTGACACCGGCAGTTAAAAGCCTCCAAGATGGCTACACCCGGCTGTAAGAACGGGTTCAGGAGCTCTCAGCACCAATGGCTCTTGGAGACGCCCAGGCCGCTGGACGCACTATTGTGGGCCTACCATCGAAGCCCAAGGCCCCACTACTGGATACGTTTTCTGGAAACCACCGCAAGTTCCGGGCCTTCCATAACACCTGTGAGCTTTATTTTGGCCTCCAGCCCCGCACTTTTTCGCTAGAAGCTACAAAGGCGGACTGGTCATTTCCTTGTTACAGGAAGAGCCCCGAGCATGGGAGCAGAGAGCCCCAGAGGTCTCTACCTTGGCCCTGTTCTTTCAAGCCATGGCTCGGTTGTATGAAGACCCCCACCAGGTGGCCACAGCGGAAGCTGCACTACACACCCTGCAGCAAGGTCGCTGCTCCGCGGAGGACTATGTAGCGGAGTTTAGGCGTTGGGGTGCTGATACGGCGTGGAACGACGCCGCACTTTGTTATCAGTTCCGCCTTGGACTATCTGAACCCCTCAAGGATGAGCTGGCCCGTGTGGGGGTACCTTCAACACTGGATGCCCTTATCAACCTGGCAATCCAGATTGACCAGAAGTGGATACAGACAGTGAATTATATATAATGTGCAGCGCTAAAAATATATAACGTGATCAAAACCCGGGAATTACCCAGAAAAAAATGTCCTTAGAGTGACAATACAAAAAAAGTCCTTAAAGTGAAAATGAAAAAAAAAAAGGTCCATAAACAGTTCATCAAAAAGCCAACATGAGGAAAAGTGCATATTAGAAAAGACGGTGAGTAATAGGTGAGTATTCAATGTTTCATAATATTCCACCAATTGAAGTGCATCCACCACCTTACAGATAAAATACTCTTACCAGATATTAACTTGTAAACCGCATGTATGGATAGCCAGTATAGGGATATTACTCCAGAGCCAGACTGACACTCCTCATGTATGGACGACCATCACCGGTCCGGATGACAGATCAATACTTCAGGGAAAAACCACTAGTGGCTCCGTCTTTCTCATGCAAGCAGGTGTTTCATAATCTCTCCACTTTACATTTTAATGAAGTTAAAACAGTCAATATCGCATGCCTCGCCTGATGAACTGTTTATGGATCTTTTTTTCTTGTATTTTCACTTTAAGGGCTTTTTTTGTATTGTCACTCTAAGGACATTTTTTCCGGGTAATTCCCGGGTTTGATCACGTTATATATTTTTAGCGCTGCACATTATATATAATTCACAATCCAGATTGACCGGCGTCTCCATGAGCGCCATGCTGAAAGGGCTCCGGGATCCTCACGTGCCACCTGGATTTTACACCGAGTCCCTGTCTACCCTAGACCAACTCCCTTTACCTCTGCAACCTCCTTCTCCTCCTCTCCTCCGGATACATCAGAGCCCATGCAAATAGGGCTCCTACGTCCATCTCTTACCCCTGAAGAGAGACAGCGGAGGTTTGCACTGAACTTGTGTTTGTACTGTGGGGAACCTGGACATATGGTGAGATCCTGCCCCGCTAAGCGTGGTAAGTGTGTATCAGCCTCCATCAGTGATGTGTCCAGTTTCCCTCACCCAGTCTCTCACCTTGTACTTTCTCTCTCCCTGCAGCTTCCAGGAAAGATTATTCAAGTGGCAGCTATAATTGACTCTGGAGCGTGTAGCTGCTTTATAGATGAGAACTTTGCGGCTTCCCAACAAATTCCCCTTCGGCCGAAGATCCATAAGTTTGTCATCTGCCTGGCCGACGGATCCCCCATTAAGTCAGGTGTGGTGACTCATGAGACCGTCCCACTACCTGCCACCACAGCCGACGGCCACCAGGAACTTCTTCTGTTGGATGCCATAGCATCCCCCCTGTTTCCCATCATTCTGGGCCTGCCCTGGCTCCAGGCACATAGCCCTGATATAGACTGGATCGCCGGGACTATCAAGTTCCGATCCCCATATTGCGGGCAGCATTGCCTAAAATGGATCAAGAAAGTTGCGCCCACGTTGGGCTGTCTGCACATGGACTCTGATCCTGAAACCCGTCTACCTGTTCCGCCTGCCTACCATGGATACCTGGACGTATTCAGTAAAAAGGGGCCTCACCTCACCGTCCTTACGACTGTCCAATTGAGTTGCTACCTGGAGCTGAAGTGTCCTTTGGAAGGATGTATCCTCTGTCAGAACTTGAGTTGGCGGCCCTCAAGGCCTATCTAGACGACAATCTAGAAAAGGGATTCATCCGACCTTCCAGGTCCCCTGCAGGGGCGGCCTATTTTTCGTAGAGAAAAAGGACCATTCTCTACGTCCCTGTATAGACTACCAGGAATTAAACCGGATAACGGTCAAGAACCGCTATCCCCTACCTCTGGTTCCTGAACTGTTCCAAAGACTGGGATCTGCCATCATCTTCTCCAAACCTGATTTACGGGGTGCCTACAACCTAGTCCGCATTCAAGAAGGTGATGAGTGGAAAACCACCTTCCGTACTCGCTTCGGGCATTACGAGTATCTGGTTATGCCATTCGGTCTGTTCAATGCCCCCGCTACGTTCCAGCACTTTGTGAATGATGTCTTCCGGGACTTCTTAGATCTGTTCGTGATCATATACTTAGACAACATCCTGATCTTTTCTTCCTCCCTTGAGGAACACAGAGTGCATGTCATCAAGGTCCTGAGCCATCTCCGACAGCATGGGCTCTATGCCAAAGCAAAGAAGTGCGCTTTTGAGCAAACCAGCATTCATTTCCTGGGACTAGTTCTTTTTGTGACCGGTATCACAATGGACCCCCAGAAGGTCTCTACTATTCTTGATTGGCCGGCACCTACAGACAGGAAAGGGTCCAACGTTTCGTGGGCTTCCCAAACTTTTACAGAAAATTTATAAAAGGGTTCTCAGCCATCATTGCTCCAATCACGCAGCTCACAAAACAAAACACTCACTTTCAGTGGACCACCAAGGCAGAAACAGCTTTCTGGACTCTTAAAGGCCTGTTCATGGCGGCACCCATCTTAAAGCATCCTGATCCGACCTTGCCCTATGTCCTGGAGGTGGACGCATCAGAGATCACAGTGGGGGCAGTTCTCTCCCAGAGACAGGCTCCCAAGGCTCTGCTCCATCCCGTCGCGTTCTTCTCCCGGAAACGATCACCTCCAGAGAGGAATTATGACGCAGGGGATAGAGAACTCCTGGCCATCAAATCGGCACTCGAAGAATGGCGATACTTGCTTGAAGGAGCCACACACCCAATCTTAATATATACGGATCATAAGAACCTTAAATATCTGAGAACGGCCAAAAGTCTGAAATCCCGTCAAGCTCTTTGGCCACTTTTCTTTTCAAGGTTTCTTTTTCACTTAACGTACAGACCAGGGTCAAAGAACGTTAAACTTGACGCCCTTTCGAGAATGTTCAATAATCCTGGCAACTGTGCTCCTCCAGATACCATCCTTCCATCACAGAACTTCCTATTGTCCCAGGAGGACCTGCTGGCACAGATTAGATGGTCCCTTGCCAGCTCAACCGGCTCCCGGGATCCCAGGTTGTCTGAGAAGGACGAGCTATGGTGGTACGGTCAGCGAATCTTCATTCTGGCAGAGCAACGCCCCACTGTTTTGTAACTATGCCATGACCACAAGTTGGCGGGGCACTTTGGAGCTCGCAAAATCTTGGAGCTGCTCTGCCGTTCATTCTGGTGGCCGTTGGCAGAAGAATACTGCCGGAAATATGTGAGCACGTGTGCTACTTGTGCACGAAACAAAACAGACAAAGCCAAGGCTTGGGGTCTTTTGAATCCACTCCCTGTACCTGAGCGTCCATGGACCCGGATAGCTATGGACTTTATTGTGGAACTACCCCCGTCCAAGGGCTTTACTACCATCTTTGTGGTTGTGGATCGCATGACCAAGATGGCCCATTTTTTACCCATGAAGGGTACACCTACAGCTGTAGAGACAGCAGAAATCTTCATCTGGGAAATTGTCAGACTCCATGGGATACCCCTTAGTATTGTGTCTGATCGTGGGGTTCAGTTTACCTCCAGATTCTGGAGGGCCCTGTGTTCAGCACTGGAAATTGAATTGCCGCTGTCCTCGGCCTACCATCCCCAGATGAATGGCCAAACTGAGAGAACGAACCAGACTCTGGAACAATATCTGCAGTGTTTTTCCTCGTTCTCTCAGGATGACTGGGCAGCGGTGGCTGGTGTGTGAGGGGCGCTGGGGCGCCGCCTCCCCGCCGGCAAAAGAAGAAAAAAAAAGTCAACCCCGCCCCCCTGCAGGTGGCGCCGGTACATTGACTTTCTTTTTTTTTTCGGCTCCTTGGCTGTCACATGACAGCCAAGTAGTGAGCCGATTGGTTGGCCTTTAAAAGCTATGAGTGTGCGCTGAACGGGCGCACACTCATAGCTTGATTGGCTGCCCTGAGCCTCTGCTCAGGGTGATTGGATGCCTTGCCGGGGGCGGGTCACTGTGGCAGCGGAGGTGACTTCCGCTCCCACAGAGACCATGACCGCCCGGGGACCGACGAGAGGGGGGGACAGCTCTCCGTGTGCCGAACTCTGCAGACTCCAGCGCGCTCTCGCATGACGAATCTCTGCAACACTCCTGCCTGCTGGATGTGGTAAGTGCAGGGTAAGTACTCTGCAATGTACCCCACCTGTGTCACTGCCTGCAAACTGCCCCCTCCAGTGTCACTGGCTGCAAACTGCCCCCTCCTGTGTCACTGGCTGCAAACTGCCCCCTCCTGTGTCACTGCCTGCAAACTGCCCCCACCTGTGTCACTGGCTGCAAACTGCCCCCACCTGTGTCACTGGCTGCAAACTGCCCCCACCTGTGTCACTGGCTGCATAATTGCCCCCACCTGTGTCACTGGCTGCAAACTGCCCCCACCTGTTTCTCTGGCTACATAACTGCCCCACCTGTGTCACTGACTGCATTAGGTGTAGGTGGAAGTGGCGGTGGTCGAGGAGGAGAAGGAGGTAGCCAACATGGTATTTTTTTTTTGTTTGTTTATAATTGGGGTAGCCCCCAAAATATTGAGGCCTATTCAAAAAACAAATATATGAATGTTTATTCTGCACAAGGTACAAACAAGTCTTGTGGGATCCATGCCTGATTCATTTTAATAAAGGTTAGCTTGTCCACGTTGGCTGTGGACAAACGGCTGCGCTTGTCTGTGATAACGCCCCCTTCCGTGCTAAACACACGTTCCGACAATACACTGGCTGCAGGGCAGGCCAGCACCTCCAAGGCATAAACGGCAAGCTCAGGCCATGTGGCCAATTTAGAGACCCAGAAGTTGAATGGGGCAGACCCATCAGTCAGTACGTGTAGGCGTGTGCACACATACTCTTGCACCATGTTGCTGAAATGCTGCCTCCTGCTAAGACGTTGTCTATCGGCTGGTGGTGCTGTTTGTTGTGGCAGGCTGCTGACAAAGCTTTGCCACATTTCAGCCATGCTAACCCTGCCTTCTGAGGTGCTGGCAGTGCCACAGCTGCGTTGGTGGTCTCTTCCTCCTCCGCCTTCGCCTTGTGCTTCCCCTGAGCCCCCGGTGTCATTTGGGAATGCGCCCTCAGCAGCGCCTCTACCAGTGTGCGCTTGTAGTCACGCATCTTCCTCTCGCGCTCCAGTGAGGGAATTAAGGACGGCACATTGTCCTTGTAATGGGGATCCAGCAGGGTGGCCACCCAGTAATCAGAAGAAGTTACAATGTGGGCAACTCGGCTGTCGTTGCGCAGGCACTGCAGCATGTAGTCGGCCATGTGTGCTAGGCTGCCCACAGGCAAACACAAGCTGTCGTCTGTGGGAGGTATATCATCTGTGTCCTCTGTATCCCTGCAGCCATGCTCCAGTGATGCCCACGAGCTGCGTTGGGTGCCACCCTGCTGTGATTCCTCCTCCTTATCTTCCTCGCCCTCCTCGTCCTCCAGAACTGTGCCCTGGCTTGAATATTTTGGACCTGGCCTATGCTGGTGCAGGAACCCACCCTCCGAGCCACTTGCGAATGACTGGCCTGATAACCGTGGAAATGACCCCTCTTCCTCCTCCTCCTCCTCATCCTCCTGTGCCACATCCTCTTCCATCATGGCCCAAAGTGTTTTTTCAAGGAGACATAGAAGTGGGATAGTAATGCTGAGAACAGCGTCATCGGCACTGGCCATGTTGGTGTAGTACTCAAAACACCGTAATATGCTACACAGGTCTCGCATGGAAGCCCACTCGTTGGTGGTGAAGTGTTGCTGTGCGACTGACCTGTGCGTGCTGCAGCTGAAACTCCACTATTGCCTGCTGCTGCTCGCACAGTCTCTCCAGCGTGTGCAAGGTGGAGTTCCACCTTGTGGGCACGTCGCATATGAGGCGGTGAGCGGGAAGGCCGAAGTTCCGCCGCAGCGCAGACAGGCGAGCAGCAGCAGGGTGAGAATGCCGAAAGTGTGGCCCGCACTTTCTGCAGCAGCTCTGACATATCCGGGTATTTTTTTAGAAAATTCTGTACCACCAAATTCAGCACATGCGCCAGGCAAGGGATGTGCCTCAAACTGTCTCGGCCCAGAGCCGCTACGAGATTTCGGCCATTGTCGCACACCACCAGGCTGGGCTTGAGGCTCAGTGGCAACAACCACTCATTGGTTTGTTGTTGAATGCCCGTCCACAGCTCCTGTGCAGTGTGGGGTTTATCCCCCAAACATATCAGTTTTAAAACGGCCTGCTGTCGTTTCCCCCTGGATGTGCTGATGTTGGTGGTGAAGGTGTTATGCTGAGCGGATGAGTGGGTGGTCAAGGAGAAGGAAGCACAGTAGGAGGAGGAGGCAACAGGAGGCAAAGAGAAATAAATGCCCTGCAATCCTCGGTGGTGGAAGGACATGCGCCAAATGGCTAGCCGGCTCAGGCCCACCCGCCACTACATTTGCCCAGTGTGCAGTTAGCGAGATATAGGGGTTTATTCACTATACCGCTCAGGCGCACATTTGCGCAACTGTGCGCTATTTAATGGTAGATATGCGCAAATAGCGGTAAATAGCGCACATATGGAATTCACTATAACGGCTGGCGTTAAATAACGGGCAAACTTGAATTTACTATAGTGGCCAGGTCACAGATAACGACCAACTCCTTACTCCAGCCCAGACCTGGAGTTGTGCAAATAGAAATAATGTTTGGAGCATAATCTGATCCCCTAAATTGTGCTAAAGTGTACGGTATATTGTTTAAAGATAATCTGTTTTTAAACTGTGTGAAAAATTGATTTCTACACTGAAATATCTTAAAAAGTCTGAGAAGAGACAAATACCCCGGCTCTTTACTCCTAGGCACAGAGCACAGCTGAGCACAACTGAGCATGCTCAGACACAAAACAACTCTCAAAATAACTCTCATGGAGTAATTCCTTGAGTAGTTAGTAAATACCAAAATGTGAGTTATTTTACACTGTGTGAAGTGTAAAATAACACTGTGAAGAGGAGAGTTATTTTGCCAAGTGCAAGTTTCTGCCGTTCATTCTAATGGTACAATTGTTACTTTATCTAAGAAATCCATTCCATGTTGAAAATAAATGTATCTTTCGCTCAAAGAAATTCTCCTGGCAACAATGTTGCACATTTGAGAATCTATTTTGTTTTTAAGAATGTTAGAATGTAAAATTTCTTCATGTTCTGTAAATATATATTTTTTTTTTTCTCTTTCAATTTCACTTTGCTGCTGTCCATGTCACAAAAACATTTCCCTAAACTCACACAGATGTCTTTACAAACCACAAACAATACCATTGCTTATGGAAATTTTAATTTTTTATTTTTTTATTTTTTTTTAGAAAAACTTCAAATAGCACTGAAGCAATCCATAAGAATACATCCGAACTTGTCATGTTGTTCAAACACAAACAATACCATTGCTTATGCATATGTCAAATTAGTGTCATTTATTCATTTAATTCAATGATGAAAAATTGAAATAGATAACCTGAAGCAGAAATCCTAACACCTATCATTCCATTATCTATATGTCCATAGAAATGCAGGATGTGTGTAGATAAGCAGGCTATACAGCTTTGCAGTGGCTCTGAAGGTAGCTTGGCTGATTAGCATTGGTTGTTGCTTGGGTTTGAATCCCACTCAAGCCATGTCCTGTTGTAATTTCTACTTATGTTGTTCACCAAAGTTTTTCACCCTGGCAGAACTGAGTTTCCGGGTTACAATTGTGAACATGCTATTTAATGTCGAGAAATACTCTCATTTCCCTATGTTGTTAAAAAGAACTAGTAGAATACTGGCCTAACTTCTCTTTCGGTCAAAATGTTGAATTTTTGGGTAGGAGGGTTACACCACCATTGCAAATCTTCCCAGATACACTATCCAGGCCAAAGTAGTGGTACGGCTGCCTTTACACACACATAAACATTAATGGCAGCCCAGTCTTAGTCCATTGTGTGAAGATAGGATTTGGCACCCCCTTTGCAGCTACAACAGCCACAACTCTTCTGGGAAGGCTGTCCACAAGGTTTAGGAGTGTCTATGGGAATGTTTGACCATTCTTCCAGAAGAGCATTTGTGAGGTCAGGAACTGATGCTGGATGAGAAGGCCTAGCTTGCAGTCTGTGCTCTAATTCAGCAAAAAGGTGTTTTATTGTTTTTATGAACCTTGCTTTGTGCACTGGTGTGCAGTCATGTTGGAATAAGAACAGGCCATCCCCAAACTGGTCCTACAAACTTCAGATCAGGAAACTGTCCAAATGTGTTGGTATGCTGATCATTTCCCTTCACTGGAACTAGGAGGCCAAAAACAACTGTCATAAATCATAAATCACAACAGAATACCCCCTCTACCTATTTATTTGGACCAGTGCATAAAGACATGGGTGAAGGAGTTTGGGGTGGTGGAACTTGACTGGCGTGGACTCCTGATTCCAATACAACAGGACACCTTGGGGATCAATTAGAGTGGAAACGGCAAGCCAGGCCTTCTCGTCCAACATCAGTGCCTGACCTTACAAAGGCATATTGCTTGGTATGCTGAGCATGGCTATGGACTAAGACCCTATAAA
>BLSH010245071.1:0-12146 GCA_018402905.1 Glandirana rugosa | reverse complement strand
CAGACTGGTATGTCCCTCACATAGGTAGGTTTGTAAGCTAGGGGGTTAGGGTCAGGTGCGTTGTGGCTCTTGTAAATCTGGGTTAGATGGGACAGTTTCCGAAAGAGCCGTAGGTACCTATGGTACTGTGTACCTGTGACTAGACCTGGTAAGACGTGGGTTACATTCTGTTCTTCCCAGGACTAGCACAACAGGAATCGAAGGGCCGGTTGGTACTTCGGGCAAACCAGGTTTACGTGGTCCAGAGAATGTACTAAGACTTCCGTCTCTCGATCGTTAAATCGATTCTAAAATTATAGGCGCAAGTTGTCCCTCTACCCAGATATCAAGCCTGTCCTAACCCCTAGACTATGCTCCTACCTTAATTCTCTCACTGCCAATAACCCCCTGCCACCAGAAGCCCTTCTAGCGCATATTGCAGTTATACACAAAGTGGGGAAAGATCCCCAATCCTGTCCGAACTATAGACCCATCTCCCTGTTGAACGCGGATATTAAAATCTTAGCTAAATTGCTAGCTCTCTGCCTTCAGAATCATGTAAGAGACCTGGTGCATTTGGACCAAACGGGCTTCATGGTTGGCCGGGAAGCTAAGGACAACACGATCAGGACCCTTCTTGTCTTACATTGGGTGCAGAATGGTCCAGATCAGTGTCCATGTGTCATGGTATCCATGGATGCCGAGAAAGCCTTTGACAGGGTAGATTGGGTCTAAATGTTCTCGGTGTTGCGTGGACTGGGATTGGGGGATCGAATGTTTGGATGGATACACTCCCTGTATGGTCAGACAGCGGCCCGGGTCAAAGTCAATGGAGTTCTTTCTGAACATCTGGCGATACGGAATGGGACCAGGCAGGGGTGCCCGCTATCGCCCCTTTTATTTGCCCTCGTGTTGGAGCCATTTCTCCGCACGATAAGAGCTAATAATGACATCTCCAGGGTCACCATAGGACCTACAGAACACAAGCTGTCGGCTTACGCCAACGACTTCTTGTTCTATTTATCGAAGCCTGTGATTGCCCTCCCAGTGTTGTTGTCAGAAGTTCATAAATTTGGGTACATTTCAAACTTCAAAATAAACTACGATAAGTCGGAGCTCCTACCGATACGTGTCCCGTCCGCGATGGCTAAATCACTGCAACAATCCTTTCTTCTTTGATGGTGCACGCACTCGCTCCCTTATCTAGGGACTCACATCTCCCCTGACCAGACTCTCCTTTATAACCTCAAGTATGGTAAACTGCTGACCGGGATAATACATGATTTGGCGTGATCTGCCCTTTACTTGGTTTGGGAGAATCAGTGCCCTGAAGATGACTGTATTACTGAGAATAATATACCTACTTTACACAATACCCATAACCCTTCCCTGGGCCTTTTTCCAAAAACTACGCAAAGAGTTTGTGAATTTTGTCTGGCAGGGCAAAAAGCCAAGATTATCCCATGACCTCCTATGTAAATCTAAAGTAGAGGGAGGACTTGGCTTGCCAGACATCAACTCTTATTATAAAGCCATGTCCTTGGTGCGAATACTAAATTGGCACCACAACGTCTCGACCAAATCATGGGTTAGGTTAGAAAAGACGATGGCTGGTAGAAACCTAGCAGGAGCCCCTTGGGTCCCGGCTGGGTACAGAGGATTGTCAGATTGGACCTCTCCCCTGACCAAAACAACTCTGGACATATGGGACAGACTTAATAAATTGAAACAGTATGCTCCTGGGACCTCACCTCTGGCCCCCTTGGGGGGATTCCCTTGGTTCCCCCCGGGGGAGGAGGGGGGTTTTTTCGGTCCATGGAACCGAGAGGGTGGGAACCCATGTGCGAGATTTGCCCCCCAGGGTACCTTGCTAAACTTGTCCACCATACAGTCCACTTTTGAGACAATGCTGTTTGCAACGTGGCGGCACAGACAGCTTGCGAGTTTTTTTCGCTCACTAGATCCCCTGTTACGACCGGCACAAAGTATAACGCCGTTCGAATCCCTATGTATCGAGCTCCCTGATCCGGGCCACTTTCTTTCACAAATGTATAAGCTAATCCGAGACTCACACCCAACTGGGACTCCATATTATGTTAGGGAATGGGAGAGAGAATTGGGCCAAGAGTTCACAACACCCCAAGTGCAACGATTACTTCAATTTACCCACTCCTCATCGATTAGTTCCCATATACAAGAATCATCCTTCAAATTTCTATCTAGATGGTACAGGGCCCCTTTTAAACTGCAGCAAATATTCCCCCAGACAGATGGCAAATGCTGGAGAGGTTGTGGCCAACGGGGCACGTTTCTCCATATTTGGTGGAACTGCCCCCAGATTAAACCATTCTGGGAAGCTATTGCACCCTGGATAGAAAAGACAACCTTACGGAACATTGAGTTCAGCCCACTGCACCTACCTGTTCCATGGATCTCCCTTGTCTACTAAACAATATAAACGGAGTGTTACACCTCCCCTGCTTAATGCAGCCAAAACTATCATACCTAGGTACTGGAGACAGACAACCTGCCCAACTTTTGCAGACTGGAAAAAAGAAGTAGACTGCATTATGGAGGCAGAGCGTTGGATACTCGAGACTAAGGGACAACATGACAGGTTTCAGGATACATGGTCTGGTTGGAGATATTATTCTTATGAGATGCCCACAGATTGAATGGCACGGTTCTGAGGACAAGCACAACACTTGACACTGACGTTCAACCCAATGAGACATCCTTGGACATGCATATCGACCACTCCTATTACTCCTCTCTCTCTTTCTCTTCTCCTTTTTCTTTGGCCTTGAGTCTAACTTCTTTATCTGTTTCCATCTAACTTTACCCGACCATACTATAGAATACGGGGTGTCCACCTATTAGACAATGTTGGTTTGAGTTCAGGTTAGTTTTGAGTTAAGTGTGATTGCTACTCTTAATAGCAGAGGACACAGAATGGTGACTTACGGAGGGGTTGGGGATGGTGCGCCCGGGGCCAGCGACCGGGCTGACCCCCCTGATCTCCCGCACCCAGGAGACAGATGGTGCTGGATCAGAGGGAGGCCCGGGGCAGCCATTCCTGTAGATCCTAGCAATTGCCTGTTAAGAATATCCCAATATGTTTTGTTATTGTTACATACTGTGTACAACAATCGAAGACTTGTCACATATACCTGAATGGAACAATGCACAACTTAATTTGTATTGTCGGATGTTTAATAATAAAAATTTCTATTACAAAAAAAAACATATAAAGGCAAAGGAGAAGGCCTTCAAAAAATACAAGGCTGAGGGGTCTCTGTCAGCATTCCATCTTTACAAAGTATGCAAAGAGGAATGTAAGGGTGCATTCAGGGAGGTTAAGATAGAACATGAAAGACACATAGCAGCGGAGAGTAAAAAGAATCCCAAGAAATTCTTGAAATATATAAATAGTAAGAGAGGGAGGTCAGGTCATAAGAAGAAAGAAAAAAAGAATGATGAAGGGAATCTGGTTACAAAGGATGGAGAGATGCCAAAGGTGTTAAACTAATTTTTCTCCTCAGTATTCACAAAGGAAACGGGGGACTCCAAAACTACAATGTTGGTCCTCACGACACGTCACAGTAAGCACCCTCATGGCTAACTGAGTATAAAGTTAGGAATAGACTTGATAAACTTAATTTTAATAAGTCACCGGGACCTGATGGCTTGCATGCGAGGGTCCTTAAGGAACTCAGTCAAGAAATTGCCAGACCATTGTACCTAATTTTTAGGTCAGTCTACTGACTGGTTTGATATCAGCTGATTGGAGAAAAGCCAATGTAGCACCAATATATAAAAAAAGACCAAGGTATATCCCTGGGAACTACAGGCCAGTTAGTTTAACATCAATAATATCTAAGCTCTTGGAGGGGATGATAAGGGATTATATACAAGATTATTGTAATGAAAACGGTATCATTAGCTGTAATCAGCACAGTTTCATTATTATTATACAGGATTTATATAGCGCTGACAGTTTGCGCAGAGCTTTACAATATTAGGGCAGACAGTACAATTACAATACAATTCAATACAGTAGGAATTAGAGGGCCCTGCTCATTAGAGCTTACAATCTAGGAGGGAGGGTTAAATGATACGAAAGGGTAATAACTGTGGGGGATGAGCTGATTGAGAAAATAAGAAGTGTATTTGTTAGGAGGTGGCAGGATAGGCTTCCCTGAAGAGAAAAGTTTTCAGGGATCGCCTGAAGGTGGATAGATTTGGGGACAGTCTGACAGATTGGGGTAGGGAGTTCCAGAGGATGGGAGAGGCTTGGGAGAAGTCTTGGAGGCGAATATGAGAGGTGGTGATGAGGGAGCTGGAGAGCAGGAGGTCTTGGGAGGAGTGAAGAGGACGATTAGGTTGGAATTTTGAGATTAGGCTAGTGATGTAGCTGGGAGCAGAGTTGTAGATGGCTTTGTAGCTCATTGTTAGTATTTTGAATTTAATTTGTTGGGTGAGTGGCAGCCAGTGGAGGGATCGGCAGAGAGGAGTGGCAGACGTTGAACGGTTTGTAAGGTGTATGATTCTGGCAGCGGCATTCATGATGGACTGAAGGGGGATAGTCTATTTAAAGGTATGCCAATGAGGAGGGAGTTGCAGTAGTCAAGGCAAGAGATGACCAGGGAGTGGATCAGGAGCTTTGTGGTCTCATTGGTTAGGAAAGGACATATTTTTGAGATGCAGAGGTTAAGGCGGCAAGCCTTAGAAAATGATTGGATGTGGTGCCAAAAGGAGAGTTCAGAATCCAGGATAACACCAAGCACCCTGACATGCGGTTTCATGAACAATCATTCTTGCCAAACCAATCTATTAACCTTCTATGAGGAGGTGAGCTGCCATCTAGATAAAGGAAGGCCTGTAGACATGGTGTATCTAGATAAAGGAAGGTCTGTAGACATGGTGTATCTAGATTTTGCCAAAGCATTTCATACAGTTCTCCATAAACGCTTACTGTACAAACTAAGGTCTGTCTGCATGGATCAAAGGGTGAGTAAATGGATTGAAAACTGGTTACAGGGGCGAGTCCGGAGGGTGGGGATAAATGGGGAGTACTGGTCCAGTGTGGAAAGTGGGGTTCCCCAGGAATCTGTCCTGGGATCAATCCTATTCCATTTATTTCTTTAACGATCTGGAGGACGGGATAAACAGCTCAATCTCAATATTTGCAGATGATACCAAGCTAAGCAGGGCAATAATTTCTCCACAGGATGTGGAAACCTTGCAAGAAGATCTGAACAAATTAATGGGGTGGGCAGACAAGTGGCAAATTAGGTTTAATGTAGGAAAATGCAAAATAATGCATTTCGGTACCAAGAATATGAATGCAAACTACTCACTGGGGGAGAGCCTCTGGGCGAATCTAGGATGGAAAAGGACCTGGGGGTCCTAGTAGAGGACAGGCTCAGCAATGGTAAGCAATGCCAAGCTGCTGCAAGCAAAGCCAACAAAATATTGGCATGCATCAAGAAATGCATCAACTCCAGGGATAAATCAATAATTCTCCCACTATACAAGCCTCCGGTGAGGCCGCACCTAGAGTATGCTGTTCAGTTCTGGGCACCAGTCCTCAGGAAGGATGTTCTGGAACTGGAAAGGGTTCAGAGAAGGGCAACAAAGCTAATTAAGGGATTGGAGGACCTTAGTTATGTGGAAAGATTACAAGCACTGAACTTATTCTCTCTGGAGAAGAGACGCTTGAGAGGGAAGATGAGTTCAATGTACAAATACCGTACTGGTGACCCCACAATAGGGACAAAACTATTTAGCACAAGGGAGCACACAAAG
The DNA here is from genome assembly GCA_018402905.1 of Glandirana rugosa. NCBI lineage: Eukaryota > Metazoa > Chordata > Amphibia > Anura > Ranidae > Glandirana > Glandirana rugosa. The sequence continues at coordinate 6,359 of BLSH010245071.1, read as the reverse complement.
ACACGCAGCCATTCACTAAAACTAGAAGAAAAATGGATTTTCTTTTACTTACCATAAAAATCCCTTTCTCTGAGTTCATTGATGGACACAGCAGCTCCATCTTGACCTTAGGGTTATATCACCACCTTCAGGAGTAGGGCTAGGCAGAACAACAAATATAAAAAAACAGACACAGCCCCTCCCAGGGGCAGTCCTCACTGGTAGTAACCATCCATCCTGTAACAGATAGCTCAGTTCATAACAAGCAGTACAAACCACAAAAGGAGGGGTGGGTGCTGTGTCCGTCAATGAACTCAGAGAAAGGGATTTTACGGTGAATAGAAAAAAATCCAGTTTTCTCTTTCATTCTTTGACAGACACAGCAGCTCCATCTTGACCTTAGGGATGTCCCAAAGCAGTGTCAAAACGAGGGGTGGGTAAACCGAACACAAAAAAAACCTCCTCCCAACAGAACCCTCTGAGGGGAACCAGAATATACACCTCAGAGAGCCGCTTGCAAAACTTTGCAGTCAAAGGCTGCATCCGAGGATGCCAAAACATCAACTTTGTAAAATTTTGAAAAAGTGTGCACAGACGATCATGTAGCCGCCTTGCACACCTGAGAAACAGATGCCTGAAAGCCCAGGAAGTGCTAATCGCCCTGGTAGAGTGAGCTGTGACCGGGAAGGGAGGTTCTAGAGCCCTAACAGCATAGGCTCATATCACAGTTTGTCTAATCCAACGTGAAATGGTGGCCAACGAGGTCACCAGGCCCTTCCGTGGACCATCCACCACCACAAACAGCGAATCCGACCTCCAAAAGGAGGCCGTAGCTGCCAGGTACACCCAAAGAGCCCGAAAAACATCCAACGAGTGCAGAGCAGCCTCCTTAGGATAAGATGGGCGCGGGCATAAAGAAGGAAGAACAATGTCCTCATTGATATGAGAAGATGACCCCGCCTTCAGGAGAAAGGAAGGAGACGGGCACAAGACTGCCTTATCTTTGTGCAGGACCAAATACGGAGACCTACAACACAGAGCTGCCAACTCCGACACTCGACAGAAGGACGTGATAGCTACAAGAAAAGCCACTTTTTGTGAGAGCAAAAGCAAAGAGATTTCCCTGATTTGCTCAAACAGCGGCTTCTGAAGCACTGAGAGGACCAGATTAAGGTCCCATGGTGCCTTACATATGGAAAAACAACCGCCCATATGTACACCAAAAACTCCTATGCACACCAACCAAATACGCTGGCATGGGTGTCCCAAACATCAGCCTCTATTACAAGGCTACCCTCCTAGATCAAGCAAGGACATGGTGGAATCCGACCACACCACCTATGTGGCTACAAATTGAACAAGCCTCCATAGGCACATCTCCAAAGTCTCTCCTCTGTGCCAACTTGCTGCAACCTCATTCCCACAAATCCTTCCTAGACTCAGTTACAGCAACCACAAAAGTGTGGAACGCAACATTTCAAACTGCCACAGGACTAGATCCATCAATCCTGTCTCAAATCCCGCTGACCACCTTAGAACTTATCATACCAAATTCCTCCTTTCCCACATGAGTGGGCAAGGAATAAAAAACAATTTCAACTTAGTCCTAAGCACTTCTATTTGTATCTTCAAGCAAGATCAGTGCTCCACAAACTAACATTTTTAAATGGATCTCTGCTACCCAACCTAACTATGTACTATACCAATACCCAAACCACCACAAAAGGTATTTCCGGCAACTACAGACTCCTACTCAGCCCACTGTCTACAAGCAAATCAACCTCCATGCTGCGCTGGGAAGAATGGCTGAAGCAAACCTACACTGCCAAGCAATGGCACACAGCCCTGAACAGCACCCGAACAATCTCCCATTGCATCTCACACTGGTAGACAGTAAACAAGGTCCCATGGTGCCAGGGATGAACGTACCTGGGGAGCGACATGCCGAACCCCCTGTACGAAGGTACAGATCAAGGAATGCATAGCCAATGGATGCTGAAAAAAGATCACCAGAGCAGAGATCTGACCCTCGATCATGCTCAACGCCCGCTTCTGGTCGAGCCCCCTCTGCAGAAACGCCAGAACCCTAGAGACCGAAAAGGAGCGGGGATTCCACCCCCATCCTCGCACCAGGAGATGTAAGCTCTCCAGGTGCTGTGGTATATTTTACGGCTGAGGTAGTCTGCTTGCCAGTTTTCTATGTCCTGAATGTGAACGGCGGAGATCGGCAGCATGTGAAGTTCGTCTCACCACAGAATGTGGGACACTTCTGTCGCCGCCGCTGATCTTCTCGTCCCACCTTGGTGATTCACATATGCCACGGTCATTGTCCGATTGAATCCTGACAGGGCGCCCGTGCAAATGCCTCGTCCACTGGGAGAGGCAGCACCTGAGGGCACGAAGTTCCAGAACATTGATTGGGAGACAAGATTCCTCCTGTGACCAGCCGATCAGGCTGGCGTCCGTCATGATCACCGTTTAGTGAAGGGGGAGGACCGACTTCCCAAGCTGAAGGGCCAGGGTCTGTAACCACCAGGAGTAGTGAGGCACTGGTCTGACGGTCCACACTGATCTTCCGATCCAGAGACGATGGGGATTTGTCCCACTTCGATAGAATCTCCCGCTGCAGAGCACGGGTGTGACACTGGGCATACGAGACCGCCTCGAAGGTGGACACCATGAGACCCAGGACCCGCATGTAAAAGCGTAGGGGTGACCATTTCTGGGACAGTAGAGAATGAACTGCAGACTGACGCGTCAGTGTAAGAAAAACCTTTGCCTGGGCAGAATCGAGAATCAAGCCCAGGTATTCCAGTCGGTGGGACGGGCTTTAGCTCCCAGCCGAACACCTGTAGAGTGTGCATGGTGATCGCCACATTGTCCCCTCTGGGCTGGGGCCAACTCCGCTCACAAGAGGAGGTTGTCTAGGTACCCAACCACTGCGATGCCCCTATGTCTCAACAGAGCCAGAACTGGGGCCAGTAGATTAGTGAAGACACGAGGTGCAGATGCTAGGCCGAATGGGAGGGCCTCGAACTGCTGGTGATGCTCTCGGATCGCAAAGCGCAGGAAATGCTGGCGCTGAACACATATGGGGACATGTAATTACGCGTCCTTGATGTCGTGGGAGGCCAGGAAATCACCCCGATGAAGTGACGACACCACAGAGCGGATGAACTCCATCCTGATATTTCGTACGTGCATGAAAAAATTGAGTGCTTTGAGGTCCAGTATTGGCCGGACCCCATCCTTTTTCATAACTACAAACAGGTTGGAATAAAATCCCTGAAACCTCTCCGAAACCACGGAAACAACAACCCCCTGATAAAGCAGGTCCTGCACCGCCCCAAGCAAGGCCTGCAGCCAGCCAGGGGGGGAGACGCACATTGGAGCCAAAGAACCTGTCCAGAGAAGGGGAGTGAAATTCTATTTTGTACCCTGACAAAATCAACTCATGTGCCTAGCGGTTGGAAATTCGGGAAGTCCACCGGTCCGCAAACCAATGGAGACGTCCCCCCACCCGTCCTGCTGAGGAGGACTTGTCCTCGGGCTTGTCACGCTTGCGTTGCCAGGGACACTTCGGTCCACTCGTGGGGGCCTTGTTGGGCTGGGAGCCCTTGCCCGTCGGACAGGGTGTACAAAAAAGCCTCTTATGTGCAGAAAAAGAGGGGCCCTGCCTGCGGCGGGGCTCCTTGCTCCTCTTGGTCTCTGGGAGAAAGGTGCTCTTATCACCGATGAGATCCTTGATAATCTCATCCAGGGTAGCTCCAAAGAGCCGCCCGCCCTGGAAGGGTAAGTTCACCAAGGCCTTCTTAGATGTTTGGTCCGCCGACCAGCATTTCAGCCAGAGCAAACACCTGATAACCACCAAAGACGCGGACAGTTTGGAGATCAGAGGAGCCGTATCCAAAGCTGCATCACACACATATTTGAGCCCTTGAACGAGCTGGTCAGCAAACTCCACACAGGCCGGAGGGCCTGCTCATTGCTCAATTCACAGTGAGTAGCTTCGCCCATTCCGTGAGCGTTTGCGACACCAGAGCAGTGGCTAACACAGGGTGCAAAGCTGAGCCTGCCAGAATGAACATAGACCTAGTAACTGCCTCGGCTTTTCTACCAGCTGGGTCCTTGAAAGACGGCATGCCCTCCTCCGGAATCGTTGTTTCCTTATTCAATCGCGACACGGGGGAGACAACGATGGGAGGCAACGTCCATTTTTTGAATAGACTGTCCTCGAAAGGATAGCGCACTGAAAACCATCTCAGAACAGGAAAAGAACTCTGAGGCCGTTCCCATTCCCTGTAAATAAACTTATCAAAATAAGGCAAATAAGGGAAAACCTTGTCTGCTTGGGCCGGCTTATGCGACCCGAAGGGAACGGCCACCTCCTGCGATGCACCAGCTGCATCTTCCAGCTTCAAAGTAACACGCACCTCTGTAATCAGGGCACCCTCTAGCGCCTTCTCGTGCGTGGCAACCGTCACCAAGGATTCCTCCTCGCTATCCGAGGAATCCGGAACCTCGCCATCAGACGGCTCAAGGGGGGTCCCTGCCATCATGGCGGAACCCCCCTTAGGGTCAGAGTCCTCCCTGGAGGAAAGGGGGGGTAGGGCCCACTTCTTTATCGCCTTACGCCCACATCCGCCGACAATGCATCAAGGGAAATGCAGCCCCAGAGGTGCTGGCGGCAACCACGGAGGGGTCTGGTGGGGAAGTACCCACATCAGAGGCCATTGATTAGCTACCAACCTGGTGACAGAGGCCTAGGTGCCAGGGGGACCAGGCACCCCCCACCCAGAGAACTGCACAGGCCAGTAGAGTAACCCCCAGGAGGACTCACCACCTGCCGACCCCACAATCGGGAAGGAAAGGAGGCTGTGCCTGGTGCTGCGTACTGCTGCTGCTGCCTTGTGTCCTGTCCGTGCTTGCCCTGTGCCACGAGGAGACTGGCACCAGACTCAGCTCCCAGAAGTAGCCTCCCCTACACACAGGAGGCCTAAGGCTACTGGAAGATGGCCGCCGATCACACTGCCCCAGGCTGCTACAATGGGCGGCCGCACCACAGCAAAATGGCCATTGCGGCTACAGCAAAATGGCCACCAATCGCGGCGGCCGGAGCACGAGGCGGGGGGTGCAGCAAGGCCCTGGACACCGAGCAGGAGAGGGACCCCAGGGAGCAGAGCCAGCGCAGCAGTAAGAACAAAGGAGGCCCCAACAGGCCCCATCCGGCTAGGGGCCTGTTGCAGCCGACCCAGCGCGGAGCAAAGGTCTGCGCTTGTTCGCTGGCCGGGCCGGGAAGACTACCAGGATCTATATTATCCAGTCTGTCACCCAGCCCAGCAATTGATTGCAGTCTTCATGCGAAAGCCAGCAGAAGTGGAAACCAACAGACAGAGGAACCACGGGTCCCAGCAGGGAGCAAGGTCCTTACTCCTTGACTAGGCAGAAAAAACTGAGCTATCTGTTACAGGGAGGAGGGTCACCACCAGTGATGACTGCCCCTGGGAGGGGCTGTGTCTGTTTTTTAATATTTGTTATTCTCCCTAGTCCTACTCCTGAAGGTGGCGATATAACCCTAAGATCAAGATGGAGCTGCTGAGTCTATTAATAAACAAAAGAGAAATCACTGTATGACATAAAATACGACCCATATTCATGACGGCTGGGTAAATCACATTTGTGAATATTTTAAAAAACAGACAAGTGATTGTGAAATCTCCACACAAAATGCACTCAGCCAATGAAAGGTAATGACTCCATTTTTATTTTTCTCCTGCTATCAATGGCCAACACGGTACAACACTTCATCCATGTCTTTGGTGATCTCTGATCTCCTTATGAACTGTTTGTTACATGATGAAGATCAGCCATGGAGTATATCTGAGGTGTATATCAGGGTGTGCTTCTTCCCCACATGAGAGCTGTGATGTCCAGCAACATTCATATAGAAGACATTTCCCACACTCAAGGCACTAATACACCTCGAGGGTTGTGTGGGATCCCTGATGTACAGGAAGACAGGACTTCAGTGAGGAACAATTCCCTCACCCAGGACAGAAAAAAGCTTTTTCCCTTTTTGAGAAAGCACTTAGAACAGTGTGAAACATGTCAACCTAGTCTGTGTGCCCTGGTGTTGGTAGTGTACAATACATTTGTCTGCTTTTTGATACATGGTGGAATGCAGCTGTCTTTTCGTTCAAGTGTTTTTTTTCCCCGTGTGAGATCTTTGATGTGTGTAAAGATTGGACTTCTGGGAAAAACATTTCCCACACTGAGGACAAGAATACGGCTTCTCCCCTGTGTGAGATCTCTGATGTATGGAAAGATTGGACTTCCGTGAAAAACATTTCCCGCACTCAGAACAGGAATGTGGCTTCTCC
>BLSH010245037.1:774177-790909 GCA_018402905.1 Glandirana rugosa | reverse complement strand
CTACCACCTCCTCATCCGCTCAGCGTAACACCTTCACCACCAACTTCAGCACATCCAGGGGGAAACGACAGCAGGCTGTTTTAAAACTGATATGTTTGGGGGATAAACCCCTACACTGCGCAGGAGCTGAGGACGGGCATTGAACAACAGACCAATGAGTGGTTGTTGCCACTGAGCCTCAAGCCGGGCCTGGTGGTGTGCGAAAATGGGAAAAATCTCATAGCGGCTCTTGGCCTAGCCGGTTTGACGCACATCCCTTGCCTGGCGCATGTGCTGAATTTGGTGGTACAGAAATGTCTAAAAAACTACCCGGATATGTCAGAGCTGCTGCATAAAGTGCGGGCCGTCTGTGCGCACTTTCGGCGTTCTCACCCTGCTGCTGCTCGCCTGTCTGCGCTGCAGCGGAACTTCGGCCTTCCCACTCACTGCCTCCTATGCAAAGTGCCCACAAGGTGGAACTCCACCTTGCACATGCTGGAGAGACTGTGCAAACAGCAGCAGGCAATAGTGGAGTTTCAGCTGCAGCACGCATGGGTCAGTCGCTCTGCGGAACAGCACCACTTCACCACCAACGAGTGGGCCTCCATGCGAGACCTGTGTACCGTATTGCGGTGTTTCGAGTACTCCACCAACATGGCCAGTGCCGATGACACTGTTCTCAGCGTTACTCTCCCACTTCTATGTCTCCTTGAAAAAACACTTCGGGCCATGATGGAAGAGGATGTTTCACAGGAGGATGAGGAGGAGGAGGAGGAGGAAGAGGGGTCATTTCCACGGTTATCAGGCCAGTCATTCACAAGTGGCTCGGAGGGTGGATTCCTGCACCAGCATAGGCCAGGTCAAAAATATTCAAGCCAGGGCACAGTTCTGGAGGATGAGGAGGACGAGGAAGATCTTCATGAGGATGAGGAGGAGGAACCGCAGCAGGGTGGCACCCAACGCAGCTCATGGGCCTCACTGGAGTGTGGCTGGGGGGATACGGAGGACACAGATGATACACCTCCCACAGAGGACAGCTTGTCTTTGCCTCTGGGCAGCCTGGCACACATGGCCGACTACATGCTGCAGTGCCTGCGCAACGACAGTCGAGTTGCCCACATTGTAACTTGGTCTGATTACTGGGTGGCCACTCTGCTGGATCCCCGTTACAAGGACAACGTGCCGTCCTTAATTCCCTCACTGCAGCGTGAGAGGAAGATGCGCGACTACAAGCTCACACTGGTAGAGGCGCTGCTGAGGGCATTCCAATATTCCAATGACACCGGGAGCTCAGTGGAAGCACAAGGCAAAGGCAGGGGAGGAGGAGGAAGAGGCCGTCAACGCAGCTGTGCCACCGCCAGCACCTCAGAAGGCAGGGTTAGCATGGCCGAAATGTGGCAAGGCTTTGTCAGCAGCCTGCCACAACAAACAGCACCACCAGCTGATAGGCAAGGTCTTAGCAGGAGGCAGCATTTCAGCAACATGGTGCAAGAGTATGTGTGCACACGCCTACACGTACTGACTGATGGGTCTGCCCCATTTAACTTCTGGGTCTCCAAATTGGGCACATGGACTGAGCTTGCCCTTTATGCCTTGGAGTTGCTGGCCTGCCCTGCAGCCAGTGTATTGTCTGAACGTGTGTTTCGCACGGCAGGGGGCGTTATCACAGACAAGCGCAGCCGCCTGTCCACAGCCAACGTGGACAAGCTAACGTTTATTAAAATGAACCAGGCATGGATCCCACAAGACTTGTCTGTACCTTGTGCAGAATAGACATTTAGACCAGCCTCACACAGCCATTGGTATACTTGTTTTTTTGAATATGGCTCAATATTTTGGGGGCTACCCCAATTAGAAAAAAAAAACAAACAAACAACAAAAAGTGTTGGCTACCTCCTCCTCCTCCTCCTTAACCACCACCGCCACTTCCACCTACACTGCCACGGTCACGGCCTAGTCAACCTCTAGGCTCCTACTCCACATCCACCCCCCCTTCCCATTTTTATTTTTATTATTTGATTTTAAGTTTTTTTCCCTCCCCATTTTTTTGTAGGGCACTTGTCCTACTCTTACCCTAATTTTACTTCCTTTTGCAGCCCTCTAGCACTTGCCAGGACTTTTTTACAGCCATTTTTGTGCCGAAAAGTTCAGGTCCCCATTGACTCCAATGGGGTCCGGGGTCAAGTTCGGGTAACGTTTGGTACCGAACCTGCACTTTTTTTGCGAAGTTCCGCCGGACCCGCCAAACCTGAACATCCAGGTGTTTGCTCAACTCTACTGCTGATCACTATACATGTAAAAATATATTACATTTATTTTTTTAGACACTGTTTTCTTGTATATTTTCCTGGAGTTCTGCTTTATGGAGCTTTGTTTGCTTATATCACGTTGTCATGTTGCTCTTGCGCTTTTGCAGCATGGAAACCTTACAACATGGAGGAGGTCCCTGGAACCACATCATACGTTGTTCCTTGTTTTTCCAAAACACTTATCATGTGTTCTTCATCTGGTTGTAATGTAGCAGAAAAACTGGCTACAAGTTTTCACTTACAGATGAATAAGAAAGGAGGAAGGAAGAGATTTTACATCCCCCCGATCCCCTTATTGGCCACTCGCCTGGGATGCTGGAAATACGAGAGTGTATGATTACATCATTAGCATTCATGGCAATTGTGAGCCAATTATGACTGCCACATTTCGGAATTTTCTCAACGTTAGTGTTCCTCCTGGATGGACTATTGTATATATATATATATGGAAAAAGGTCCTGTGGAAAATGGCATAATAACAAGTAGAGAGGAAAAGCTTATGGGTATCCGTACTGAATCAGAGTCAGTTAAAGTGGAACTAAACCCATCAATTTAACTGTTTGCCAAAATAGTTATAATCAAGACATGAATGATAACTGTTACAGATGCTTGTGCTGTCAACCAAACTGTAAAATTATCAAAAGGCAGTGTCACCTACTTGGTAGGAGACAGAGTTGACAAGGTTGGCCTCTCTTGTATCTCCAAGCCCTATTAAAGGTGGAACAGATGGTGCCAAGGGACAGGAGGAACACGAGTACCGTCAGGTGTTGATAGCAGAACTTGCAGCAAGAGATGCAGGCTTGAGAAGTCAGGCGGAACATCAGGCCAAGAGCAGATATGATGCACGCTGGAACAGCCAAAGTTAAAGGAGCACTCCGCATTTACTGTAGGTTCTGGAAGTGTGGCTTGTCGAAGCTCTCAGCAGGCTTTAGGCAGGAACACACTGCGATGGCTGGAGGCCAAAGCAGGCACTTGGAAGTGGTATGAAACAAAGTCGGAAGCAGGATGATCATAGAGGTAGCCAAGGTCGCTAGCAGGCAGACAACGAGGTACAGAAGCGTAGGCAGAAGCATGGTCAGGAATGGAACCAGGAAGCATGGTCAAGAATGGAACCAGGAAGCGTGGTCAGGAACAGGTGGGCAGAGGTACAAGCAGAATCCAGGATCAAATCAGTAACAAACCAAAGTCAGATACAGGATGCACTCAGGACACAGGGAAAGCTGAAGACCAGTGAGCACTGACAGTGAGCAAGATCATTCCTTAAATAGCCTGTCTGGCGCCAGAAACTGTGGGCAAGCTCCTGCGTGCCTACACACGTGTACACGCATTCCTATAAGCAGTATGTCCACGTGAATTTTTATTAGAAATGCGCCTATTCTCATTTACATAGTTACAAAGTAGGTAGGGTTGAATAAAGACAATAGTCCATCAAGTTCAACCTGTGTAGGTGTATGTGTGTTACTGTCGATATTCATTTCCCATATCCCTGTATGTTGTGTTCTTTAAGATGCACATCCAAGAGTCTTTTAAAAATATCAATACTCCCCACTGACACCACCAATTGTGGAAGAGAGTTCCACATTCTTACTGCCCTGACAGTGAAAACCCCCCTGCGCAGCCTAAGGTTAAACCGCTTCTCCTCCAATCTCATTGTGTGGCCCCGTGTCCTTTTACACTCCCTGAGACTGAATAGTTGTTATCCTATGCTGGGATCACCGTTGATGTATTTGTAAATCGCTATCATGTCCCCTCTCAAGCGTTTCTTCTACAGCGAGAATAAATTTAGTGTTTGTAGCTGCTCCTGGTAATTGAGGTCCTCCAATCCCCTTATTAATTTTGTTGCCCTTCATTGGACTCTCTTCAGCTCCAGCTCTGGACAGAATACTTCAGATGTGGCCGGACCAGAGTTTTATAAAGTGGCAGGATTATAGTTTTATCTCTGGAGTATATCCAATTTTTATACATGCTAAAATTCTGCCAAGTTTGGTAGCTGCAGCTTGACATTACCTGCTATTGCTCATTCTCTCATTCTACATCCTTGATTCCCCCAGAGGTTCTCCCTCTAATGAGCAGTTTGCATTTATGTTTTCAGCCTCCAAGTGCATTACTTTACATTTCTCATTCTCAATTTAAACCTCATTTGCCATGTAGTTGCCCACTGCATATTTTGTGGAGGTCTTTCTGTAAAATGTCTATATCCTCATGTGAAGTTATTGCCCTGCTTATTTTTGTGTTGACCACAAAAACTGAGATTGGGCTATGTATCCCATCCTCTATATCATTTATGAATAAATTGAATAGACAGAACCTTGGGGTACCCCACTTACTTACTTACATGTTATTTATCACTACCCTTTGGATGCGCCCCTGTAACCAGTTCTCTATCCAAGAACAAACCTTATGGTCCATGCCTGCAGACCTCAGCTTGCAGATTAAGTATTTATGGGGAACTGTATTGAATGCTTTTGCAAAATCTAGATACACCACATCCACAGCCCCCCCCCCCCCCCTATCTAGATGGCAGTTCACCTCCTCTTAGAATGTTAACAGATTAGTCTGGCAGGAATTACCCTTTGTAAACCCATGCTGATTACTGCTAATGATACTGTTTTCATCAGCAAATTCTTGGATACAGTCCCTTATCATCACTTCTAATAATTTACCTACTATATGTTAGGCTAACTGGCCTGTAGTTTCCAGGAATATGTCTCTGTCTTTTTTTGAATATTGGTACCACATTGGCTTTTCTCCAATCAGCTGGTACAATTCCTGTCAGTATGCTGTCCTCAAAGATTAGGAACACAATGGCCTGGCTATAACCCCACTGAGTTCTTTGAGGACTCTCAGGTGTAAGCCATCTGGTCCTGGTGATTTATTTGTGTTAAGCTTATCTAGCCTTTCCTTGATTCCAGCCTCTGTTAGCCATGAGGGCACGTCCATTTCTATTAGCAACGCTATCTATGCACATGTGCATATCTATGAGCAAGTCGTCATACTGGAATTCCCTTACAGCCAATGTCACAACTGATCACATGTGCAGCACCATGGAAACTGCAGATCAAATAGAGGCTGAGATGGCAGCTTCCTTTGCTTTAAAGTAGTGTTTAGTTCCAATTTAACGTAAGCAGTTTTTTTAAAAAAGTGTGGTGAAGGCGTCCTAAAGAGGATGGCTATTTTTGTATTGTATGTGATGCCAGAACAAGGTCTTCTGCTGCCCAAGAAAAAAATGCCAATGTGTCATAGCATAAGCAACACATACTATAGAATCAAGGTAAAAAGAGGTGGGTGCTCCAACCTATTCTGCTGAGGTAGCTCCCAACTTATTGGGAAGGAGTATGCACATTGGCCATTTCACCTTGGCCCGGTACTGATTAAAAGTCACAATTTACATGAATAAGTTGGGCACAGAACAAGATTGCCAAATTATATTATTATTTTCATTAAGAGAATATTTCTTTCCATGAACAGGAAACTGCTAAAGTGCCGCAGTGTACAGCCGGACTTGAGAACTCAAATGTGGAGATCTTTTTATTGGTGTTCTGCCCCATTTTTAGGTATTTTTTTTATATCTTGTATTGAACTGCATGAGGTTATATTTTTTTTGTAGTATGCTGACAGGTTTTGGGCCACTGCAACTTGTTTATGTGATTTTGGTATCTCTGTCTTCTCCTGCTCTTTAGCGCTAGTTAGTTTAGTCTTAGCTAGACCCTCCCCACATCTTCCGTGTCCTGTCAGTGTTAGTTTTTCACAGAGACAGGGGTCAGCGTAGTCATTGTCTTCTTACACTTCAAAAGACTAGAAAAAACATCCTTTGTACTGCAATTGGCTGAAGTAAAATTGAGTTGAATTTAAAGAGAAGCAAGTAAAAATAAAAAATGTATATACTCACTTAGGTGGATACAGCATTGGTCCGATACTGCATCTGTCCCCTGCCAGCTCTAAGACCAAGAACTGAGCAATCAAACACCACTGATTGCTCAGCTCTTGGTCTTCAGGCTGCAGAGAGCTGGTGACTGTCAGTTACCAGCTCTCTGCTGTGCCCCCCTGTGCTCACTGGAGCGCTGGGCTGTGGAAGGGGCGGGAACGCTTGCTCGGGCTCTAAGCGGCTTGCTGAGAGGCCGAGCCAACTGCCGATCTAGGCATCTGGGTGGATCCCGACCATATGGACAGGATTTGTTCAGAGCCTGGAAGCTGACAGGGGGCTTTCAGGTCACAGGAGTGCAGAACGAACTGCACTCCTGTGATCCATAGGAAAAGTACAGCCAAAATAGTTTTCGCCATGCTTCTCCTTTAACCACTTAAGGACCGGAAAGGATTTCCCACGTTAGGACCAGAGCACTTTTTTCAATTTGGCACTGTGCTGCGTTAACTGGTAATTGCCATGCTATGCTGTACCCAAACAAAATTTGCATCCTTTTTTTTTTTTACAAATAGATATTTCTTTTGGTGCTATTTGTTCACCTTTGAACATGTTGAGTCCACTGAATATTTTATTTTTTTGTCACAAGTGATTGAAAAATGACAAACAAAAAAGAAAAAATTACAAAAAGTTGTCACTTAAATGATATATTGCTCACACATGCCATGGGTATATGTGGAATTACACCCCAAAATACATTCTGCTGCTTCTCCTGAGTAGGAGGATACCACATCTGTGAGATTTTTTCGGGAGCCCATCCAAGTACGGGACCCCAAAAACCAATCACCGCCTTCAGGATTTCTAAAATTTATGCCTTCACCCCACAGTACCTATCACAGTTGTGGAGGCCATGAAATGCCCAGATAGCAAACCCCCCTTCCCCCCCCCATGACCCCATTTTGGAAAGTAGACACCCCAAGCTATTTTCTGAGAGTCATGCTGTGTACATAGAATAATTTATATTTTGCCACAAGTTTTGGGAATATGACAATTTTTTTTTTTTTTTTACAAAGTTGTCACTAAAGGATATGTTGCTTGAACATGCCATGGGTATATGTGAAATTACACCCCAAAATACATTCTGCTGCTTCTCCTGAATACGGGGATACCCCATGTGTGAGAGTTTTTGGCGGTCTAGCCGCGTACAGAACCCCGAAAATACAATCACCGCCTTCATGCTTTCTAAGGGCATGCCCTGTCCTCTGATGTCCATGGTACATCACGAGACCGATGCTTTCGTTCACCTTTGCGCACATGCACGGGGGCACAGGGGTGTATTTTTTATTTTTTTTTAATTATTCATTTTGCTTTTTATTTTATTTTTACACTGTCCCTTTCATCTTTTTTTTTTTTTTTTTATCATTTTTATTGTTATCACTGGAAATTTAAATATCCTCTATGATAAAAATAGGTAGTGTAGCATGTTTTTTATGTTTAATTTGGGATTTATTAGACTCTAGATCTCTACTCAGCCCTTAAAGCATCTGACCACACCAAAATCAGTGTGATAAGATGCTTCCCCAATTTCCCAGTGGCGCGGTTTATATCCGACAAAACCAAAGTCATGGAATGCTCGTAGCCTCCGGTATCTTAGGCCATAAAGATGATTGGAGACATTCTAATCTTTGATCAGCTCTATGGTCAGCTGTGGGAACCACCAGCTGCATTCTTGGGTTCCCCGGTGGGACAGGAGAGCCAGAGAAAATCATGGAAGGCGGCGGGGGGGCATTCCCTCCCACTGCTTGTAAAAGCAGTCTAGCAGCTAATCAGCTGTTAGGATTGCTTTTACATGAAAGCTGACCGCTGGCTGAAAAGAACGATACCTAGATGATACCTATACCTGCAGGCATCATTCCGGTATAACCACTCTAATACCAGCAACATACTAATGTGTCGCTGGTCGTTGTTTGGCATATGTTGTAATGTTCTTTTTTTTCATGCAGCCTGTGCGTTAAATGAAAAAAAAGAAGCAATCGGTGGATATGCCCACCATTAGAAAAGCGCCCTTCATCCACCCACTTCTAATGGTGGGCATAGCCCCTTTTTAAAAATAGATACCGGAGCATAGGGGCAATCTGCCCCAATTTCCACCCCTGCCCCTATGCTCCGTTATATATATATATATATATATATATTTTTTTTTTTTAACTGTGGTGGTGAAATTACCTCCAACAGCCCAGGAGTCGTTGCTTTATGTATGGTGGGAGCAAATGCTATTGCTGTCACCATAGATAAATCAGTGCTGCAGCTGGCGTACCTGAAAATCAAATAAAGATTAATAGAACACAGTAACATATAAAAAATGACATTCCTGCTAAGAAGAAAACATAATAAAACATTACAATAATAAAAAATTACTTTTTTGGGGGGCTTGGTTGGATAGGGGTACCAGGGGTGGCATGTGGAAAATGCCGCTAATGCAGCCAGCTCACTGCATTTTGATTGGGAAGATGGGGTGCAGAGCCAACTGGATACAGAAGGGCTCTGATGATCTCTTCCTGGAATTGAAGAAGAGATCCACTATGTCCTGACGTTTTGTATAACAGATAAGCATTCAGCATAGCCAATTGGAATAAGTAAACAGACACTTTTTTGTTCCAGTGTCTGGTCTTACGGGCAATTAAGTATGGCGCCAATAACTGGTCATTGAGGTCCGCCCCTCCCATATTTTGGTTATATTCGTGGACACAGAGGGGTTTCTCCACAACACCAGTCGCCGTTGTAATTTGGACAGCCATGTCTGCGTGAAGGGAGGAAAGAACGAAAACATTCTTTGTATCCCTCCACTTCACCTGAATCCCGGGTTGGCCAGTGAATCAGGGAAGTACGGGCGCTGCATCAGTGGGGGGGTTGCCAATCAGGGTTTGCAAGCGTGGCAGGAGGGACACTATGGGCTCTGCGGGCCTGTGTTTGTCTTCATCTTTGTGGCTGTGGGACACTACTTGTGCTAGCCACACCAGCTTGACCTGCACTTGTGGGACTCTCCACGTCACAAAGTGTTACTGCAGTGCTGGTTTGTCTATGACCAGGATGCACTAGGTCGCTGGTGCTTGCCAGGTCACCAGAACGGGTAGCGGCGCTAGTACTGGCTCTCTGCTACATACGAGAGCCCTGTGGTTCTTGCACCTCAGCGACAGCAGAATGGGATCTGGTACGCCTGACCTAAGCAGGAACAACAACTCTGTGGTCAGGCCTCTTCACTAGTGTAACTCGGATTGGACATGTTGGGTTCAAAATTTATAGGTATACTAGTGTGACTCACAGGCAAAAAAGCGCACCTGGTTGTCAGAGCCTGATTCAAGTCACTACCAAAATCACTGTCAGATTTTGCAGGGATCGGGCATGATCTCTGTGAATGCTGCAGATATGTGTATTGTGTTTGGTAAGTGACAGCGATCTATTGATCCTGCACTTGGGTGGGCTGAGCGGAGTGGCCCAACGCAGGTGCTAGCAGGTATCTGGGCTGATCCCACTAACGCTGCTTTTTTTATAACACTAATCTAGTGGGGACGCTAATATAGATCTGATCAGATCAGCTATTGATCTGATCAGATACTGCAATAGTATCTAACACCTATCTAATGTTTGTGTGCGCATGTCAGAGTACCTAACTAACTGGCCCTGCCTGGTGTTTACGCTGACCCTAATGCACGCTAAAACCTAACTGGTGTCTGCGCCGGGCAAACGGGTTAAAACACACACATATATATATATACATATATATGGCTGGTAATCTGATGGGAAAAAAAAACAAACTATCTAGCGTCACCCGTGACACTTATCCGGTGATCACAGGTGAAAGGGGTAAATCAAGGGGTTAAAAACGTTATTGGTGCGGTAAAGGGGGGTATTTATACCTACCTAGGCCTACTACTACCTACCCTAACACTGATTAGTGTCACAAGTGACACAAGTACAGCAATCAGTGAACGATCTGATTGCTGCACTCAGTGACACAGTGACAGGGGGTGACAGGAGTGAAGGGGTTAACTGGGGGGGCTATCAAAAGGGTTAAAAGTGTGCCTATGTGTACTGATGTTAGTGTAGTATTGTGCAACTCATGATTCTGCTGTCCTCTCTCCTCTCTCAAACGGAAAAGGAAGGAGAGATGGAGAGTGACATCACTTCCCCTGCCTGTGTTTACACAGATAGCGGAGGCATTCCATTCGACAGGACCGATCAGCAGGTATAGACCAAAGATCATTGGTCTATTCCTGTAGATTGAATGGCCCTCTAGCGAATCGGACCGATGTGACCACGCTGGGGGGGGCGCGCACGCCTCCTGGCCGCGGCCACGAGAGCCGTTAATAAACAGTGATTTACGGGACGCTGCCACATTGCAGCAATAGATGTACGCAATGCGGTTGGGAACTGGTTAACTTCTGTGTCTTATTGAAGAGTTAAGCTGCCTGTGGATAGTGCTAAGTCAGCAGGTGACCATACTGTTTGGACAGACTGGGTTTAAAAGGGCTATGTCAATGTATAAAACAGAATTCGAAACAAAACAATAGGAGTCCCCCCAAAAAATCAAAAAACCCATGATTACTTACTGAAAACTGACTCTTTAAGGTGTGTTCCAAGGTGACAGAACAGTGTAAGGAAAAAAATACTGTTACATAAGCATCTGCAAGTCATCATTTGTACACGTATGCATACGTCTCATGGGAGAAAAAAAGTCAGCTACAGGATCAAAAACAAGATTAAACCACATCTGTTTGGGCTTAAGCGACATTGTCTACATAGTTCAAAGTTGTTTCCCATTTGCCCACGAAAAAAAACCAAAACAGCTGTTTTTTATCTCAGATTTTTAGCCACTGACGGTGTGTTTTCATTGGCTGTCTGGCGGTGTTCCTGTAGAGTGAGCTCATTATAGAGGCAGACCTACGAAAATAGCCCCATTTTCTGCATTTCTCGCAGGCTCCTGGGGCGGCCTTGGGAATATGTAAGGGTCAAGTTCAATTTTTGCGAATAATCTATTGTCATTACTTCAATGAATTAGGGATTGCAGGGGGCCCTTCCAGTGGCGATCCACAGATTTTAAAAGATTTATGTCTTGGTGGGAGGTTGTAGTTTCCTTTGACCAGATCCAGAACTTTCAAAGAGAAATAACGGCTAGTCGTGTTAAATAATAAATCACATTGATGGTTTTTACTTCATAACTTAGTATCAACACGAAGGAACAACCTTTTTTTATTGTATTTTTTCTGTAGTCCTCCATTAGTTGTGTGGAACCAATTATCATTCAAAATAAATATTGCTTATCATGTGGCTAGTGAAAATATGAAGAATTCCAGGTATAGATCTTTTTACATAGTACATTGGTCCAGCTTGGGTCAATGTAACTATGCATATACCATAACTGTGGGATCCCTCTAGAACCTTGAAATCACTCCAATATCTCATTAGATTCCGGGTCATGTGCCGAACGGCTGCCCTGCTGCATTGTGAACACTGGAGGTCAACCACTGAGCATTGACACCTTTACAGGCAGGAACTCGTAGCCCCTTGTTGTGTAGCAAAAAATGAAGGGAAGCAGCTTGGAACTTCTCCTCTGTGGCCACTGTTCCCAGCACCACCTCTTTAGGCACTGCCAACCCACCTGGCTGCAGCTGCCCCTTTCACTAGCCCTCCAGGCTAACTCTCACACCAGTCCTTCCAACTGACTCTTCACCAGTCTACCCAGCTGACTCTCAGGAGATCTCACAGGGAAGGAAGAAGACTTAAGCACACCACTGTCTTCAGGGAGACTGGCTACATGCAGCAGTCTCCCCCTAGTTAGTCCCCAACAGTGTTGATCTACTCACGCTGCCCTCTCTTTCTCTTGTGCCTCCAGGAAAGGCATCCTCCTGTGTGTTGTGGCAGGATCCTTCAAGCCCCTGAGCCCCTACCCAAGGCAGGACACCCCCCAGACTAGGGCAACCCTGAGGGCCACCGACAGCCTCCTCAACACTGTATCTCCATCTTCCACCGACTGGCCTGCTGGCATGGCCCATGTCTATTTATGGAGTGGTCTCAGCCCCTACCCAAGGCAGGACACCCCCCCCCCCCCAGACTAGGGGGCAACCCTGAGGGCCACCGACAGCCTCCTCAACACTGTATCTCCATCTTCCACCCGACTGGCCTGCTGGCATGGCCCATGTCTATTTATGGAGTGGTCTCAACCCCTGCCAGTCTACCTAGGATTGGCTGCGGCTTCATAAATATTCAAAGCACGTCCACCCACTAATTCTAGAAGAGAACTGCCAGCATGAGTCACCCAGCCCTGAACCTTACTGAACCCTGACCCAGACTTAACTCTGAGCCAAACTATATTTTACCTACTCTAAATTCTAACACACCCTGTACTAACTTCTAGCACACACTAGATGGTGCTTGTAACTATCATCTTTGCAATGCCTGATGGGACTTGTAGTTCAGCAACAGCTGGAGGGCCACAGGTTGAGCACCAATGTCAGCTAGATGAATCCCACAGGTATGATGTATGCATAATTACATTGGTCCAAGCTACAGATCTATTTATGGACCTTTATGCTGCTTGCTAATAAGGGGGTGGGAGTGTTGAAAAAGTGGACCATGCCCAAAGTTTTTTTTCCTGGGGCTGTCCAAAGTTTTTTCCTCTTCTTGATGGTCACATGATGTTTTCATGTCTTTTTTCTTTTCTTCCTGTGGTGATGGTGGTGGACAATCTTCAATACTGCAGATCGTCAGAAGGTGCCCACCTAAGTGTAACATTAGAAAGACTTTAATGATAAAAAGACAATAAGCAACTCACAGAGGTAGCAAAATATGGTGTCTGTCATAATCACATCCCAGTACAGATTTAATGTGAATGGATGGCAGATCACTCCGTTCCAGGGAAAAGCTTCACCACCTCTGGCCAGGTGGAAGAAACCAGGAAGCAGGCTCAGAACCAGGGGTCAGGAAGCCTGGGATCTTGGTGGGGTGCAGGGCCAGACTGGAATTTATGTCAGACATTGCTGGAGAACAAATGGGGTTTAGATATGCATTTCTGAGTTGCCCAGGCTCCTTCTCAAGCTCAGAAGCGCATTTTTTTTTCTTATACTGCAGAACATGGCACTGATGACCTTAGACTTAAAGTCTTTCTCTGTAGTTGTCACGCACCTGGTGGTTGAGTCTGGCTTATGCGGGGGCAACCTCACTTGCGGCCCTGGCTCAAGAGCCCCTGGTAGTGCAGACAGGGAGCTCTGGAGCACAGGGGGGGCATGAGGGCTGGACAAGTCTCTGTTGGCAGGTAGATGTCTGCTGAAGCTCATGCAGGCTGGAGGATAGTGGTACAGTACGAGTCGACAACTTGTGGTCGGTACAGTACAGAGGGATCAGGCAAACGGATGGCCAGGTACAAGCTGCGTCAGTAGCATGCAGGTGGCTGAAGTACAAGGGAGCAGGCAGAAGAGTAGTCATAAACAATCCGAGGTCAGGGCAGGCAGATATCAGCAAAGTCCAAAGGAGTAGCAGGGGTCGCAGGAGCAAGAAGTCTCACAAGAGAAAACACGGGGTCACAGGTGCAGGAAACGCTGTAGAATGGACAGCACTTACTCCCTGGTGCTGTCCGCTTAAATTGCAGCTATTGGCGACATTGCCAGCGCAGACGCGCCCAGAAGCGCGCATATGCATACAGGCGCGCACACTACTTGCAGCCGCGCAAAGGCATGCCAGTGCCAGAAGATGTCTCCTTACAGTAATATTGTACTGTGAGTTCAGTCTCCTTCAGGGTATGTCCATGACAGCCTGCACTTACAGGATGTGGGTTGAACAGTGCTGTCAGAGTCTGCAGGGGCAGTGCTGGAGACAAGGTGGCTTTTGCAGTGAGAGTTGCTTTTGTAATTTTATAACACAAGGGTGAGCTGTTGTTGAAAAAAAATGGAGATCTGCTTTAAAATAGTTTACAAGTTCACTTTAAGGCTACAATATTCTGAAGAATGGATGTGAGGAAATACATGGCCATTGTAGGAAACTTGTTAAATCTTCCAAAAATGAATCTTTTTTAAAGTACTAAAGCAAGAGCTGGATCGGGATGTTAATCATGTACATAACCTAACCCAATATTATCACCGCTAATGGAAACAAGACTTTCTGTAATCTGCCAGCGATCAAGACGTACTTAGCTTTCCTACAGCATCTAATATATTTTTTGCCAGGGTATCAATATAGGAACCGGTCTTTCTTTGATGTCACGTTAACATTTCCAGATCAAGCCTGAATATTTTATGAACTTGCATTCAAGGAAGGATCAGTGGGGATTGCTACATCAGAAACGGTGCCAGGTTCTTGGATGTCCTCAGCCGCTCATATGGCACATTTTTTGTTTTTTTCCTCTGATTTGCATGTAATTTGCAATGATCAAGTGAGGTGATACCAGATGGCACTACAATATACTGATTTCGGACCCCCGCCCTGAGGGGAAAAATAGGCCCTAGGTTTGCTGAGCTGCATATGGTTACAATCACCTAGTGGGTTGGCAGTCGGAATTAATAAGCTTTGCTGTTCTCGCTGGCTGTCAACACTTTAAGCCAGGACCAAATGATGGGCAGTTATTACCGATGGTCAGCTAGGTGTTAATAAAACAACAAAGATATACAGAAAAAGGGTAGATTTCATTGCTGGGTATGCATTCATCCATACAGTTAAAATCATGCATGCACACTACATTACCAAAAGTATTGGCACGCCTGCCTTTACATGCACATGAACTTTAATGGCATCCAGTGGTGGATGGTGGTATATTTTTTTTGGGGGGGGGGGGGCGACAAACAATCCTGCTCCCTGCATTACGGGCTGCCACTGATGGCATCCCAGTCTTAGTCCGTAGGGTTCAATATTGAGTTGGACCACCCTTTGCAGTTACAACAGCTTCAACTCTTCTGGGAAGGCTGTCCACAAGGTTTGGGAGTGTCTATGGGAATATTTGACCATTCTTCCAGAAGCGCATTTGTGAGGTCAGGCACTGATGTGCATGAAAAGTCTTGGCTTGCCGTCTCACCTCTACTTCATCCCAAAGGTGTTCTATCGGGTTGAGGTCAGGACTGCGCAGGCCAGTCAAGTTCCTCCACCCCAAACTCTCTCATCCATGTCCTTATGAACCTTGCTTTGTGCAGTGGTGTGCAGTCATGTTGGAACAGGAAGGGGCCATCCCCAAACTGTTCCCACAAAGTTGGAAGCATGAAATTGTCCAAAATGTCTTGGTATGCTGACGCCTTAAGAGTTCCCTTCGCTGGAACTAAGGGGCCAAGCCCAACCCCTGAAAAACAACCCCACACCATAACCCCCCCCCCCCTCCACCAATGATTTGGACCAATGCACAAAGCAAGGTCCATAAAGACATGGATGAGCGAGTTTGGAGTGGAGGAACCTGGCTGGCCTGCACCTCAGCCCAACGCTGGAGTTCAGCTTTTACCCCCTCAAATCCATACTTACCGTGTCACCTCTGAAAGTATTAAGCCATCAGAGTTAAAACTGTTTAGTCCCTGAGCCAAAAACAAGCAGTGCCAAGGTCAGAATGAACAGGTTTGATGGGCCTACGCTTATGCAAACACCAAGTTAGGGGCCTATTTATAAAACATTCGCTGCACAAGTCCCAGAAACATTAATGCAGTTTGAGCGAAATGTCATTGCATGTTTTTTCTGCAATAAAGAGCCTCCCTGGAGACTTTTGTCCCCCTTTACATTGTCAGTGATGCCCATAGAAACCCAACAGATCTCAGCACTGTCACTTATATAGTGCAGGTTAGGAAATAAAGGGTGCATCTGATTGGTTGCTATCAGCATCACCTCTTTCTTTGGCGGCCACCCGTCTCCACACTAAAGGGTTAGCCAGCGTGTCTGGTACACATATGGATTTTAAAAGCAAGCAAAAAAAAAAGATATTTCCTTTTCAAACCCAGCCACCCCGTATAACCTCTGTGGCATGATAGAGAAGCCATTAGTCATTAGAAAAAAAGAAATGTCTATTTCAACTAAACAGAACCACATCGTATAAGCGCAGGCTGAGCGCGGTCACCTCTTAAACACAGGCTGCAGGAGATGAATTTGGCACGGTTTGAAAGGGGTGGAGGTGGAATCTGCCGTCCAGAGGGGAACCAGACTAAATTTTGACTCATGTTTTCCATGTTGCTTGGAAATGAAATGTTTATGTTCACGAAGAGGACTGGTGGATGTGTGGCAGCTCTCCTGTCCCTGGCAGGACTGCTTTGCAGTGATTTACTGTATATACCTGACATCATTGGGCATGTAGAGAACAGGTAAGAATCCCCTGAAATAAGAACTGCAATCATTGCTCTTCCACAATCATTAACCACTTGTCGACTGCGCACAGTAATTTACTACTACAGAGCGGGCCACCTGCACAAAATCACATATACAGTATATACAGTATATATGTGATTCTGCTTTTCCAGGTAGGGGGCGCCCAAATGTGCTGTGATTAGTCACAGTACAAGCCAATCACTGGGTGACCAATGGATGACCGCCAGCACCCGGGCACACAGGAGGGGGAATCAGATTGGTC
>BLSH010245037.1:761474-772143 GCA_018402905.1 Glandirana rugosa | reverse complement strand
TCCATGAACACGATCGACATATACATTATTATTTATAGTAAAAACAAATCGTAACGTGTCTACCTGAGTAAAAAATATATGCGGAAACTTTAAACCACTGCAGTGGTGACACGACGAGTGACAAGAGGGCTTTTTCGACATGTACTCTTGGACGTCACGTTCTTAGAGGGACGAAGACGTAGTAAATAAGACACCTAAAACCTGAAGACAAAAATATAATAACGGGGTGGTCAGTGGTCTACTGTTTAGTGGTCCCTACGTCGAAACTATATTCCTTCGTTTCGGGACACGGAGATGGTTATAACGGAAAAGGAGTGTCGCGTCTCGTTCCGAGCAGGGAGATTCTTGCACTGCAGGTTCTCATGTACAGCTTTTTCGGGAGAACAGTGAGCAGCACAGTGGTGACGTCACCAAATTTCAAAGGCGTATATAAAAAATGAGTCCATCTGTGCAATGCTAAACAAAAATGATATTTATTATTACATATACAGCTAGCACAAGTACCTTGATATGTCTTTAGATTTTGCATGCTGTATTATTCTGCATGCTGGGAAAGGGAGGGTAGCAGTCTGAGCTCTTTCTTTGTATAGTGTTGCCTGTGAATATGCATACAAGATGGGACAGCACAGAACTGACCTCAGTAGCAAGCCACTGCTTCCTAATCATCCAATCAGCAGGCTGGGGTGGCTGTATTGCCTAATCACAGTGGGAAAAAAGAGGAACCGTCTTTGCTTGTCTGGCAGGGGTACCTGGATCACAAAACTGGTTTAAAAAAAATTACAGACCTTTTTTTCTTGGGTTCCCCTCCGGTGGTCCTGGCTCCTCCCTCCTGCCGAGTGCCCCCAAAAACCTCAACCTTTGAATTGGCAGCTTGGCCCCACCCCCCCATCTCTCCTCATTGGCTCGCTGGCTGTGATTGATGGCAGCAGGAGCCAATGGCTCCCACTGCTATGTGAGCTAGTCAGGAAAGAGAGGCCTGGGAGAGCCACTGCTCTCATGCACATCGCTGGATCGAGATTGGGCTCAGTTAATTATAAAGGGGGGCTGGGGGAGAGCTGCACCCAGAAGGTTTTTTACCTTAATGCATAGAATGCATTAAGTTAAAAACTTTCTGCCTTTAAAACCACTTTAAGCTGGTGCCATGATCGCTGCACCAGGTTTCCTGTTTCAGGGTAGCTCCTGTCTCTTGCAGAGTCCTATGGAGCCACCCTTGCATACAGGGACTGTAGTTGTGTCTCCCTACACTGCATGCATTAAAAGAAAAACATAGCCCCATAGCCTAGAATGGCAAGACCCTCCCCTGCTCCTACGCCCCCCCCCCTCTATTCTCCAAGCTAACAGACTGGCTCCAGACTGCACTGTCCCCTGTTAAGTCTTTCCTGTAACTACTGGAAGCTCAGGAAAGCAGCACTAAGAGAACAAGAGCCAGCAACGCTGAGCGATGTAAACTACAAATGCTGGGGAAAGAATCTTAACTAACAGTGTACTAAATAATGTTTACTTTATTGGGCTCAGGGTCTTAGTCTAAAAAATGCTGAGGGCTTAATACTACTTTAATATGATTTTTTTTCAATTATTTCAAGGACAATAAGTCTGATATCGTGCTGGGCACAACCCTGGACACAGTATCATCGGGACAGACCACCTAGATGTAGGGCTATTACTGCAAATCCATTTTATATTTGTGAAAAAAATTAAAAATGACTGCAAATCCAAGCCAATTTGTAGCACAGTGGCCTAGTGCTTAGTACTCCTGATCTTGCAGCACTGGGGCAGGGCCAGGATAAGGGGTGGGCAGGAGGGATAGTTGCCCTAGGCGCAGTGAAGCAAAGGATGGTTCACCCATTCTAAGGCATGTATTAATAGTGGGGGGGCGCGCAATTCTGGATTCTTGCCTTGGGAGCTGGACAACCCTGTTCCAGTACTGCACTGAGGTCAATGGTTTGAATCCCAACCACAGCACTCCTTGCAGGGTTTTCCTCCCACACTCTGAAGACATGCTAGTAGGTTAATTAGCTCCTGTCTAAATTGGCCCTAGTATGTGAGGTAGGGACCTTAGATTGTAAGCTCCTTTGGTGCAGGGACTGATGTTAATATACTGTATATGAAGTGTTTTGTAAATACCTGTAATAAATAAAGATGATGCAAGAATATGTATTCTGTCTGTGTTGTGGATCGGGCTCTTTGACAATCTGCACTGGGAACATGATGGATCTCAGAGGCTTTCATGTAGATGGTCGGCATACTCTCATGTTGGGTGTAATAGTAGAAAAAGATGGAACATCTCAGCTAAGGATGTCAGTCATGGAAATAATCTGTGATCCTGAAAGCCCTGATCAGGACTGATTATGGTGACTGGAGGTGTGAGGGAAGCAATTTGTCAGGGGCCATGTCATTGCAATGCCCCCTTTGAAGAGTTGGGGGTGGGGGTGGGTGTGCGGTATAAATAATGCTTTATAAGAACATAATGTCTGACTGGCTGGGTCTCAGCAGTGGAGTTTCCTGAGATAAATACATTCAGGTCTGGCATACTGAGACGTGGCGCTGTCAGCACACAATGTGCACACTCACTGATCCTCACCTCCTTCCATATCATACCATTGAATGCTATGTGGAGTCCAGTCTCACCCCCCCCCCCCCCACACCAATCACATTATATTCATCACATGATCAGAGGGCCAGTTACTGTATTTCCACCCGTCCATTACTGGCAGGGTCCAGAAAATAGAAAAAAAGAGATATAGAGCTTGTTCTAGTGTATGCGGTTCAGTGAAGTACCAGTTGGGTCAGTGTGCAGCGGCGGTCAGTGAAGTGTGTGGATGCAGTGGTGGTCAGTGAAGTGTGTGGATGCAGTGGTGGTCAGTGAAGTGTGTGGATGCAGTGGTGGTCAGTGAAGTGTGTGGATGCAGTGGTGGTCAGTGAAGTGTGTGGGTGCAGTGGCGTTCAGTGAAGTGTGTGGATGCAGTGGTGGTCAGTGAAGTGTGTGGATGCAGTGGTGGTCAGTGAAGTGTGTGGATGCAGTGGTGGTCAGTGAAGTGTATGGATGCAGCGGTGGTCAGTGAAGTGTGTGGATGCAGTGGTGGTCAGTGAAGTGTGTGGATGCAGTGGTGGTCAGTGAAGTGTGTGAGTGCAGTGGTGGTCAGTGAAGTGTGTGGGTGCAGTGATGGTCAGTGAAGTGTGTGGATGCAGTGGTGGTCAGTGAAGTGTGTGGATGCAGTGGTGGTCAGTGAAGTGTGTGGGTGCAGTGGTGGTCAGTGAAGTGTGTGGGTGCAGTGGCGGTAAGTGAGATGTGTGGGTGCAGTGGTGGACAGTAAAGTGTCTGGGTGCAGTGGCGGTCACTACTTAGTCACTGGTCCCATGACACTGGCTTTCTCGGGCGTTCAATGCACTGTTGACATTTTTATGCCCACCACTGATAAACAAGATGGTATCCTATACAGTGTATGAAGTAGACGGAGGAATGATGAGGAGGAGGAGAGTTACATCAAGCACTGGACCTTGTCCCTGTGCTCCTGATTGTTGGACACAGAATCTCCATTATATGGAAGCAGTTTTACTTCTTTGATGTGAGTAGCATTTGTTTGGAATGGCTGTGGTGTTACATTATGTTGCCATTTCATATAGGGTACATATAGTCCTTGGAAGAGTTCTCCAGCACTCCTTCCTTGAATCAGTGCCAGCCCTGGGATCTCCTATGACATTCATCCAGCGCCCAGTGTTTGTACATGTAAGTACAATATAAATACTCCTTCCTCTGCCCCTCAACATCCATTGTTTGCTTGTAGCATCCACACGGGATGAGTGCCAGTAGAAATAAATGTTATCCAGCAGAGGTAGCTATGTAAATAATATATCTTCCTAGTGAAAGTGCTTACACGTTCCTCTGGCAACCCAGAAAGCAGCCTTGGCAGTTGTTTGGAGAGAAGCAGCCGAGTCTCTGTTACGACCTCTATGGGGGACAAAGGTGGGCTTATGGTAACGCCAGAGTCAATCATGTTAAAGCCCAATCAAACTTTTGGTTAAAAGTGTATTTCTACTTTTACAGCCAAATTGGTATAACACCTACTTTATATTGGTTACATGTTCCCGTTCACATAGTGTAACTTAAAAAAGAAAATAAAATAGAAATTGCTCGTTACTAGAGATGCACTGATAACAGTTTTTTACGAGTATGATTACCAATACTTTTTTTTAATACTCACCGATACCAATTACCAATACCTACTGCTACTGTTTTTATTTTCACTTCAGCTGTTAGCAATGGTACAAAGCATTGCAAAGTTATTTACAAGTAAAATAAATAGATTTTTTTTTAATTTGGCACCTTTTCAATGTGAAATGTGTAAATATATTTTAAAGGTGTAAAAATATTAACTAACAGAGCCAACAAAAAAAAGTTTTAATTGTTAATACTTTATAAAAAAGAAGTGAATAGGTTTTTTTTTTACTTGACAGGTTGCTTTAAACTGACTTCATCTGCAAACCAAAATTCATTCCTTTGATCTGTAGATGAATAAACAGAAAGAAACAAAAAGAAACAATGCTTCTTTTTATGAGTGATTCAGCGGCTGAGCAATGTTGTTGTTAAACAATGCCCAGTTGCTTTTTTTTCCAATTACCGGACTTTTTTTTAGCACTTAAGCTGCCATCAGGGGAATCCCACTGACAGCAAAATGTGTCATCGGTTGTTCAGTATGTGGTGTCCCCGCTCCTTAACAACCAATAATTGCAGGGGTTTTTTTTACATTTCAGCCGTCTGTGAGAGAGACCCAGGGCCCTATCATGGGTCCCGGTGGAACCATGGAACCCTAGCGGAAATTTCAGAGGGACGGCACACTGACGACAGTGGCGGAACTCCCGCTCGCTCTGTCTGCCCCCTCCTTATTTTACTGTGGGGGCGCCGCTTATCCCAATGTGGGGGCGCGGCTGCTGTTATACCTGCACAGTTTCTCCTATTCCCAGGGTAATGGAAAGTGACAAGTCTGTTGTATTTAGACTTATTTTAATGCACTGTGCATGCTGAGCTCGAATTTCTTAATGTTGGGTCTGCACAGTGATCCCATCCCGAGATATGATTTCTATACTGCAAATTGCATATCAGGGAGGGTTGTTATTCCATGGTCCACCCCGGACAGCCCACGGGCCCTCCTTACCCATGTGAGTGGTCAGGAGCATATAGCCCCACCCCTGGGCTTCCAGAGAAAAAGTGAATAGACCAGTCAGTGCCCAGTTCTCACCTTACCATCAAAGAACGAACATACGAGAACCTGTGGACTCATTGACCAATCTCTGATTAATCATGGACATTTAACTGCAAGTATCTTTCTCCCCCTTCCATTCTGTCTTATCTCTTTATTGTTGTATATTATGTCTCTAATTGCTTTGTAACACCATTTTTCTGTAAATATTTTATCTGCACCAACTTTGAACTTTTTGTTATTAAACCTTATTCTGAAGAGCGCTACTGTTTAGGATAACTCATCTGAATATCCCTGTCTGTGGTGACAGCGTGTGTTACAGGTGATTATTCTTAAAATACATAATTGGTATTGCTAATTGTTGGAGACCTGACACTCCGGATCAAAGGTCAGTGGTGGCAGAGAAAGGGTTAATTGCTTAAATTAGCCTGGTGACAATCGCTCTCAAGCTGCTGCCACCTAGATTGTGGTCCCGCAAGCTGAAAAATCTTTGTGCTGGATGCAGCTGAGAGTGGCATTGTTATGTTAGTGACGACGTGGTGTGAGATTAGCCGATCCTCTGTCACGAGTTAGTGAGGAGGGCAGGGATCTGATACCCACATTCGTCACATATTGGTTGGCAGGGGTTGGATAGTTTTGCCTTAAGAGCATTCAGTGCATTGTTAGGAATTAGCTCTGAACTGAAGGATTGTAACCTTTGTGGAAACAGTCCTTAGAGACAAGCTGGTGCATATTTTTTGTTTTGTAAAAGAGACTTACAGCTACAGCTCCTTTCTGTCTCTGCTTACTGTTTCTGCTTGTGAAATGTCTGGGGTATCAGGGTATAAGAAGATGAGCAAAGATGACCTGACAGCTGAGTGTGCAACAAGAGGCCTTGACGTCAGTAACAAAACTCATGGAGACATGATGCAGGCCCTACAGGAGTACCATATCCGAGCAGACCAGAACACGGGGGAACTTGAACCCGAAGGGGTTCCATGATACTCCAGAGCCCAGTGGTTCAGACTCAATGGCCTCACAGGATAGGCACACAGAGACTGATACGGGAATACCACTGAACGTCCCCTCTAGGCCACAGCAGGAGCAGGCCAGCCCCAGATTGCCTACAAGCAGCATAGATTCTCCTCAACTGCAGGAAACACTACGGCGCCTCAGCAAAATGGATCCTGCGATGTACCTGCAGTTTCTGGAACGCCAGGCTGAGAGAGAGGAACGCCGGGCTGAGAGAGAGGCTGCGCAGAGGGAGGCTGATCGTCGGCACGAACTGCAGATGTTGAGACTCCAGCAGCAACGACAGGCTCAGAACCTCAGATCCCTAGAGCACAAGGACACCTCTTTGCCTGCGAGCCCAAATTTCCAGTCATGGAAAAGGACAGTGACATTGAAGTATATCTACTGTAGTTTGAAAAAACTTGTCATCAGTACCATTTGCCCCCCAGCACAATTGGCCCAGTACTTGATGCCAGGGCTATGAGGTAAGGCCCTGGATGCGTATGTTGACCTGCCAGCGGAGCAGGACGAAGACTACGACATCATAAAGGCTGCGAACATTCAGAAATATCGACTAACCCCGAAAGTGTACCGAAAACAGTTTAGGTCCCTGCAAAAAGGGCCTGGGGATTCCTATATGGATGTGGTAAGCCGTTTACGTACCACCTTCCATCAGTGGACTAGGAGCCTGAAAGCCAATTCTTTTGAGGTCCTGGAAGATCTCATGATTGAAGATCAGCTTTTGCACATCTGTCCTGTAGACGTCAGACAGTTTGTGCTAGAGCGGAAGCCCGGTTCTGCTAAAGATGCAGCAGAACTGGCAGATACCTTCATCAGCACACGGGTATCGGACCATCGTAAGGCCCCACAGAATGGCTGGAAAGGAGGAAAATCGCACGTGGCAACCCCTCCTCTGTTTGCCATCCAAGCTTCTCAGCGGTCTGAACCTGCAGTTCCTGGTGCCAAGCCCTCCCTGACTGACAACCGCAGGTGTTACTCCTGTGACCAGCCTGGCAATCTTCAAACACAGTGCCCTGATCAGAAGAAGATGACATCATCTGGCCATCCAGCCAGCAACCCCTCCGCTGTGCTGTTCGTCAGTGGGAGACCTCAAGGAACCAATGCCAACTTGCAGCCAGTCATCGTGGGCCATCGGACTGTAACAGGTTTCCGGGACACCGGAGCTGAAGTCACCTTGGTCAGACCGGAGAAGAAACAGACATCATCCCCGAGAAGTTCCTTACCCTCACCGGATTTGGGGGAACCCGTTCCCGCATACCCCGTGCCTATGTGTTCATTGATTGGGGTGCCGGGAGTGGGATGAGAGAGGCGGGAGTTTCTGATGAGATCCCCACTTCTGTGTTGCTGGGTGCTGATTTAGGGACCCTCGTCTCCTATTATGCCCCTGCTGAGGACGCCCCTTCGGAAGCCTCTGGACCCCCCCCCCCCAAGGTACTGTGTGCCGATGTGGGTTTGATATCTGGGCAACCTGGGGAGTGGGAGGGTGAAGTGGAAGTTCAAGGTCCTTCTTCTTCAAAGAAAGGAGAAGAGACCCCATTGCTTGTAAAGGTAAATGATGTATGTTCCAATGATGCTACACCTGTACCTGTTGAATTTAATGTTGATGAGGATGATGATAATGTATTGCCAATACTGGTGGTCACTCGCAGTGCCCGTGTCGCAGAACAGCAGGAGGAGGTCTCTGGGCCCTCTCCTTGTTCTGACCCAGTGGACTCCACCTCTGTTGAGCCTCAGCAGCTGTCTTTATTTGCCACAGGATTGCTTGCTGGGACTTGTGGTTCCGCCTTTGAAGCAGCAGACCAAACACTGGCACAGCTCAGGAGTCTAGCTGATAGCCCCCCCTGCAGAGAATGACAAGCAAAAGGTTTACTGGGACAAAGGAAAACTGTACAGAGAGAGTTTGTCTACAACGGGGAACAAAGCTGATTTAGGTAGCAGGCAGCTTGTGGTACCCAGTCAATTCCAGGGACAGCTACTAAAGGTGGCTCACGAGATTCCCCTAGCAGGTCACTTGGGGATCACTAAGACTCGGGGGAGGTTAATACATAACTTTTATTGGCCTACCATGGCCTTACATAGCTGATTACTGTCGGTCCTGTGTTACCTGTCAGCGAGTTGGCAAGGTAGGAGATGTACACAGGGCTCCGCTAAAACCTTTGCCTGTGATAGACGAACCCTTTAAGGGTGTGGCAGTGGATATTGTTGGGCCTCTAGCCATCCCTAGCATTTCAGACAAACGTTTTATCCTTACAGTTGTTGACTATGCCACGCGTTATCCAGAGGCAGTGGCTCTCTCCTCCCACCATGCAGACAAGGTCGCTGATGCTCTGCTGGGAATCTTCACAAGAGTGGGATTTCCGACCGAACTCAGAAGCGATCAAGACCCCCAGTTTGTATCTGACTTGATGCATGCTCTCTGACAGAAAATACAGATGACGCATATCATGGCCAGTCCTTATCATCCACAAACGAATGGCTTGTGCAAGCGTTTCAATGGTACCCTGAAACAAATGCTGCATACCTTTGTGGAGTCCCAGGGCAAGGACTGGGAACGATATCTGCCTCATCTGCTGTTTGCTTACAGAGAGGTGCTCCAGGAGTCCACAGGCTTTTCGCCATTTGAACTGCTGTACGGACGGAGGGTAAGAGGACCCCTGGACCTAATCCGTGAGACCTGGGAGGGCAAGATTGCCGACCCAGAAGTCTCTGTTGTAGATTACGTCCTTAGATTCCGGGATAGGATTGAGATGTTGGTGGGGATGGTGCGGGAAAACATGACCTAGGCCCAGACCAGGCAGAAACGTTGGTATGACCGCAATGCTAGGGAGCAGACATATAACATGGTAGCCGGCTTACATGGAAACCTGGGCAGACGGACCTCGTTGTTCACCAGGTGGACATTGGGGAACATCCCCCCATTAAACAGTCGGCCTTTCGCGTCTCTCTGGAGGTGCTGGCTGACATGAAGAGGGAGGTGGAGGAAATGCTGCAGCTGGGGGTGATTCAGAAATCCCACAGTGCTTGGGCATCCCCAGTGGTCCTGGTCCCCAAAAAGGATCAGACAACCAGGTTCTGTGTGGACTACCGAAAGCTGAATGCTATCACCACTGCAGATGCTTAACCCATGCCCCGGATTGATGAGTTGTTGGATAGGCTGGCGGCCTATCATGGATTTGAGCAGAGGGTACTGGCAAATACCTCTGGCCCCTAAAGCTCGGGAAAAGTTGTCCTTCATCACCCCATGCGGCTTGTTCGAATTTACCGTCATGTCATTTGGGATGAAGTGCGCCCCAGCTACTTTCCATAGGGCCATGAATGACTTTCTGGAGGGGCGGGAAACCTTTGCCGTGGCCTACCTGGACGACATCACCGTGTTCAGCCCTACCTGGGAGGAACACCTGGTGCACCTGTCACAGGTTCTGGACCAACTGATAGCTGCCAATCTGACTGTAAAGCCCAGTAAGTGTCAGATCGGCATGACTGATATCCAGTAGTGGAACACCAGGTAGGAGGAGGCACTCTGAGGCCCAAGACAGGGAAGGTGAAGGCCATCTTGGCCTGGCCCACCCCTCAAACCAAGAAGCAGGTTATGTAATTCTTGGGGACAGCCGGCTACTATAGGAAGTTTGTAGGTAAATATAGCAGTCTGACCTAAGCAAAAAGAAACTGCCCAAAGCGGTGTCTTGGACACCAGAATGTGAGAGGGCATTTCAGGCCCTGAAGGAGGCACTGGCCAGTGCTACAGGCTCCAGACTTCACCCCCCGTTTCCTAGTGCACACTGAAGCTTCTGAATATGAGTTGGGTGCAGTCCTGAGCCAAGTGGATGTTATGGGTTTACGGTCCTCATGCTGTGACCGCCGTGGACCAAAATATATGTAAGGCTAGTGCCACATCCCGAAAATGACAGGGAAGTACTAGGAGTTTCTAATTGGAAAGAATGGGACTTTATAGGCACTGTAGTTGAAAGATACATCCAAACAAAAAACGTATATATAAAAAAATATACTTTATTAAGAGATATTAAAAAAGGACATCGTAAAAACAAACATATGAGTCACCCAAGGGTATGTAATCCCATGGTGGTGGGCATCGTGCCAGATTACCACTACTCAGATCCCTATCCCCGCCAGCCCTCAATCAATATAGTGGCATAGGCAATAAATTCATATATACTTGCAATATGGTTGGATAAATGACTATTTTTCTATTGTATGTAGTGACATTATGTCCTATGTTTATTGTCATAGGATTTTATTGTAATAATGACCCTTGGATCACCTGAGGAAGCGTCATTTGACGCGAAACATGTAGAGACGGTATCAAGCAATCTAGCTTACCTATGCTGGTGGACATCTGCTGGAGCTCCCGCCTCTGGATCCCCCCTGGGTCCACTACAACCCTCGGTTTTTTCTCCCCCCCCCCAACTATGGCAGAGATGTACAAAGCGCAGTTTACTGCG
>BLSH010245037.1:748933-761273 GCA_018402905.1 Glandirana rugosa | reverse complement strand
CACGGACCCGTGTGGGATTATTGATACACACCACGATGCAGGGGGCGTAAACGTTGAAGCCCTCTCGGGTGTGCTAACGTTCTACGAGGAAAAACTAACACCGCATACGATGAAGTGACCCTTCGTCGAATGCCGAGTCCATCTCCTACCCTACAAGGAGAGGTAGGTGAACCGACTCCCTTCTTGACCCTCAAAGGTTAACCTACCCTGAAATATCCGTGACATCAACTTTCTATGTAGGTTTGTTTTTTGAATATATATTTTTTATATGAAATAATTCTCTATAATTTTTTCCTGTAATTTATTTTAATCCAATTGGAAACTCCCAGTTCTTCCCTCAGCCAAGTGGATGGAGAGGAACATCCCATCCTCTACCTGAGCCGTAAGCTGCTTCCCAGTGAAGTAGCATACGCCACAATCAAAAAGGAGCATCTTGCAATCGTGTGGGCTCTCCCGAAGTTGCAAATGCGGGGGACGTAGCACCACACATAGTTATTAGGGTGTGCCCAGGCACACCTAGCACACCCCCTGCGCATGCCTATGACAGTGGCAAGGAGGGTAGGCTTTAACAATGACACACTGCACATGTGTGTCCATGACAGCTGAAGTTTCTAAGCTAACGCACTGACTATGCACTCCTAGCATTGTGATCGAGCAACAGCCACCAATTGGGCACCCAATCAGATGACCACTGGGACAGCCAATCACAGGAATCATGTGATCAGGCAGTCCCACCCCAGCCTAAAATTAAAGGGTCACAGCAGGCAGGAGGGAGTTAAAATGGACCTCACCTCTTAATGGGCCTATGTCAATTTGCCTATACAGGATACAAAGCCTCTTTAGATCACACCCCCTGACCCACTTATGGGCTCCTTGATGACACAGAGGCGCATGTAACACTCTCCCTTAATGCGGTGCCTATGCCTGAATGGCCAATCACCAGCCAGTACAGCTGGCTTTCCTTCTCTCCTCTCCCCGCAGCTGCTGCGGGGGGATGTTTCAGGATGGAGAATGGGGAAGGGCCTAGTAAATATGTCAATTACCAGCGCCTTCATTTTCTAAATGAACACAGTGAACACACTCACTCGCTGTGTTCATTCAAAACTGTGTTTGCTATGCTTCAGTTTGTGAAAGAACAGGAAGCCGCTCCACACAGAGCACTTCCCATTCATTCACTGTCATGTGCAGCTGAGGCTGCAGAGAAAGGCGTGTGTTTGAGTTTTGGGGTGCACGCACCTAAGGCCACTGTATATATGCGTTACATGGTCTGCAAGAGAATAATATAACAAAAAATGTCTACAGATTCCTGCACAGGATCTGCTGTTAGCTGGGCTCCGCAAAACTGAAATTTTGCAACAGTTCTTTTTACAGCATGCCGGCAGCAAGCAGTAAAATTTGGAAGCAAAAATAATAAAATGCATTGCAGGCAGAAAATCTGCTTGAAGTGTTGATAAAAAAACAATTCTATGGTTCCCTATATTTATAATATCACAGCAATTTTTTTTTACTGACCCTTTTCACTTTATTGGATTTTTCTGTATGTGAACCGTACCGTTTGTGATCTGCCATTAGATGGCAGTGTTACACCCACCTTCATACACTGCATTGGTTCTTATGACTTAAAGCAAAGTAGAATCTTTTTATAACAGAAGTTGTCTGTATGTCTCTCTTCAATCTCACATTAAAAAATAAAAGGGGTTTATGATGTTATGATAGTGGGCAGAGCCATATTAAACATTCCTTTGCACCTCTGGGTCAGCATAACATTGTAGAGTTATTTATTCCAAACTGCATAGGGTCCCCGGTGTTGGGTTGATGGGCTTTTGCTTACTTCAGGCAGGTTTTGCATTCCTATACTCTATGGGAATGCAAAATCTGCACAAAGCTGGTTAAAAGGAGGTCAAATGCACCTTTCAATAAACTCTGATAGGCTAAGGCCATCAACACAAGCGCAAGCCTAGCCCATTGACACTGGCCCTAAAGCTGTACCAGGCTTGTCGGCTATCATCAGCACTGGGTATGAAAACCATGGCCATTGTGGAGTAAAAAAAAAGTGCCCAACAGGTCTCCGCATTGCTGCATTCGTTTGCATTCATTGAAGAGAAGGGGCCTGGAGCACCCCAGAAAAGGAGGATCGGGCTGCTCTGTGCACAACCATTGCACAGAGCAGGTAAGTATACCATGTTTATTTTAGTTTAAAAACCAACAAAGGTTTACTATCACTTTAATATGCAGATCACAAGATGAAAATAAAAGAAAGAAAACAAATGCAGCCATCACATCTAAGAATTGGTAAGCTGCAATACAATAAATGTTTTACTTTGGGGTTTAATAACGCTTTAAGGCTTGTCATGTTGGGTATCTAATTACTTACTAATCTTTTATATTTTAACAAAATTGGGTAATGTATTTTTACTGAATTGTTGCGCTTGATAAATCACTGCACTAATATTGCGTGACGTTAAAATTTGGAGCTTCCATCATTTTATTCTCCAGGGTGTCCACTTCCAGAAAGTATAGAATGGGGGTTTTAACCAGTTCCCGACCGGCTAACGCATTTTTACTGCAGCAATGTGGCACTCTCTACCGAATCTCCGTAATTAAGTGGCAATTCGCAGACGCGCAACTAGGGGGCTCTCGTGCCCGCCGCACTCTGGAGGAGTGTGCCCGCGGCTCGGGTGGACCCGATGTCCGCCAGCGAGCCACAATGACCTGCCAGAGGGAAAGAACGGGGAACCGCCGGTTCCCCGTTCTGGCAGGCGGCATGTAATGCCTCGTACACACGGTGCAACGGTCGTACAACCGAACGGCCAAAATCGTATGTTGGCTGTTGTATCTCGCGTACTGACATGCATTAAAGGATTGTACGACCAAGCTGAATGTAGTGTCGTGTTATGAACGTATAAAGAGAAAGTTCAGGTGCATGTAATTAGCGTCCGGTCATTCCTGGCTTCTGAGCATGCGTGTTTTGCACAATACAACTTGTTGGACCAACTGCTCTGTACACACGATACAACGGTCGTACAACCGCTTGTTGGTACTACCAAGTTTTCTAGTCTGCTCATACAACTTCTGTTGTACGACCGTCGTACGTCGGCTGTTCTAATCGCGCGTACTAATGGTCGATTTAGCATACAACAGTCGTTCGTACGACCTGTTGTATCCAATCGTCGACCCGTATGTACGAGACATAAGATCTCTTATGCCCCTGACAGCCCAGCCCCCACACAGAACACGCCTAGGGAACACAGTTAGCCCCTAGATCTCCCCCTGCAGGTTAACCCCTTCACTGCCAATGACATTTATACAGTAATGAGTGGATATTTAAATTTCTGATCATTCTATAAATGTCATTGGTTCCAAAAAAGTGTCAAAAATGTCCGACATGTCCGCTGCAATATCAAAGTTCAGATAAAAATCGCAGATCACCGCCATTACTAGTAAAAAAAAAAATGTAAAAACGCCAGAAGTTAATTTTCATGGTTTGTAAACGCGGCAACTTTTGCGCAAACCAATCAATAAACGCCGATTGCATTTTTTTTAAAACAAAAATATGAGGAAAAATACAAAATCGGCCAAAAACGATGAATAAATTTGTTTTTATATATATATTTTTTTGGAATTTGTATTGTAGCAAAAAGTAAGAAATATTGTTTTTTGTGCAAAATTGTCGCTCTTTTTTTGTTTATAGCGGCGATCAGAAATGACGCAGAGGTGACCAAATACTACCAAAAGAAAGCTCTATTTGTGGGAAATAAAAGAACACAAATTTTGTTCGCGTACTACGACGCCCGACCGCGCAATTGTCATTTAAAGCGATGCAGTGCTGAATCGCAAAAAGTGCTCTGGTCCTACAGTGGGAAATCCTTCCGGGGGTGAAGTGGTTAAATAGGCTTAAAATTATTTTTTTTTAAAAAGCAAAAACCACCCTGGCAGCGAAAGGGTTAAATAATGTACTGCAGCAGAGAGCCGTAAATTGCGGCTGTTGAAAAGGATTGGCCATAGCGCTAGAAAGTGCAGAATTGTGATTGGGTCTGACTCATGAATGGCAACTCACCTCTCACACTAAAATAACTCAAACTGACAACATTTGTAGTAAATACAGTTTTTTCTTTTTTTGTAATCAAAGCAGTAAAACAAATCTTTCCTCCACGCTTTCAGGTTCTTGCTGTATAACAGGTTTTAATGTGTTTTTCTCCTGTGCGGCTTCCCAAGAAGAAAGACTGGGGATTTATTTACGGACGTAGCATCGCATAAATGAACAACTTCAGTGTTATCCTGACAGCTTTCCATTGACAAACAAAAGTTGAGAAGGGCAGGCAGCAAAGTGTCAGCTTCATTGCCTTGGGCCTCATTCACACTGGCAGTGTCACACCTGCGTTTATATGCATTTAGAGGGCATTTATAATCACACCAGTGTTTAGGTGCGCTCAGTTTAGCTGCGTTTGGAGAAAAAAAAAATTCTGTGAACCGGGACTTGATTAAACACTAAGGGGCCTTGTCACTAAGAGTTAAATAACGACAAATAAAATGCGGTAAAAAAGCTTTTGCGTTAAATCAGTTTTGAAAGTGCAATTCACTAAAAATGTTGCGTTAAATAATGAATGTTGTGTTTGCTCGATTGAACGGTAATAACCACATTTTTTGATACAGTAATTTTCCGTATGTGTCGGTGGTTAAGTTCATTTTCTGTGGGCGGAGCCGGGCAGTGTATAACTTCCACCAGTATGTCGGGCCTGATGGAGAGACAGACAGGGCGGGAGGAGAAGCTAAATATGGTTGGTGGAACTCATGGTAAATCTTCATGGGCACGTTCTCCACTTGCACGCTTTGCATAAAACACCCACCATGTATGCCACCACAGCCTCCACCGTGCACACCATCGCTAGCAAACTCTGCATGCACCATGTGCTGCAATACTGCATCCACCATGCACTTCCATAATGGTGCCAAATGTATGCATGCACAATAATGTGCAATACTGCACCCTCCATGCACTGCAATACTGCACCCTCCCTGTACTGCAATGATGTAACTTCCATGCACTGCAATACTGCACCCTCCATGCACTGTAATGAGGCGCCCGCCATAAGGGTTGGCACCTCATCCCTTTAAACCGGGACACATATTAATTACACAGGTTCTGTGGCCTTATCTGCATTAAATTAGCCTCAGAACCTGTGTAATTCATATGTGTCCTGGATTAAAGGGATGATGTGGCAACCCTGCGGCAGCCGCCATGCACTGCAGTACTGCACCCTCCCTGTGCTGCAATAATACACCCTCCATGCACTGCAATACTGCACCCCCCATGCGCTGCATTAATGCACCCTCCATGCACTGCAGTGATGCGCCCTCCATGCACTGCAATGATGTACCCTCTCTGCACTGCAATACTGCACCCTCCCTGTACTGCAATAATGCACCCTCCATGCACTGCAATGATGCGCCTTCCATCCACTGCAATACTGCACCCTCCCTGCATTGCAATAATGCACCCTCCATTAACTGCAATGATGTGCCCTGCATGAACTGCAATACTGCAGCCTCCCTGCACTGCAATGATTCACCCTCCATGCACTGCAATGCTGCACCTTCCATGCATGCCAACACTAGCAAAGTCTGCATCTGCTATGCACTGCAGTACTAGCACATTCTGCATCCACCATGCTTTGTAATTCTAGCACTGCAATGTGGATAAATGCATGTAAGCACCACCACATCTGTTGTAAAGTGGGAACAACTAAACGCAGGAACAAAGTAATCTGGGAGGCATAAATGTTGCTTGTGCCTCCCAGATCACTTTTTTTCTCTGAATTTAGGGCTCGTTCACACCACATGCCTTCCAATGCACTTTTATTCTGCATAAAAAATGCATGGATAGTGTTTAACATGGATTCCATTGGCCTTAGTTCACACCAGTGCAGTCAACAAAAGGAGAACATGTTGAATTTTTTCTATATGGAACACATCTGGAACGCAGCAAAAGGCATCAAAAATGCATTGGAACGCACATGTCCTTTATTGAGATAAAGAAACAAAAGAGGTGAAACAACGTACCGGGACACATCATAAATGCCCTGGAAGGCATAAACAATGCATCAAAAATGCACATGCAGAAACGCATCTGGATTGCAGAAATTGTGGTGTGAACCGGCCCTTAGGGGCTATTCATAGCCGGTGCGGTAGGACTGCGTTGAGCAGCTATTTCAGCGCAGTCCCACTGCAAGACAAGTTAAAATGCTTTGTCCCCTACCTGCCCAGTTCACAGCACTGCGTTGCAGTGGTTTGGGCTGATAGGAAGTACAGCATGTAATCCACTGCTTCGAAGCTACAAATACTGTAACTGAGAACTTTTAAAAACAGGTTCTTACTGGCCCATGGAGCCCAAAGCTGTCTTCCCACAGCCATTTCTTCTCACTGTTGCTGGATCCCTGGTACCGCCATCTTGGATTTGAGAGCCAGCTGTGACTTCCTGATGAATATCAGCTGGTTCCCCGCCGCGCATGCATGAGATCGCACAGTGCAGGGAAACTGGTCCTGCAGCTTCCTGGGGTGTGTGACATGTCTCAGGAGGCTCTTGGCAGGGAGAGGATTGGGACACGACAATCAGGTTGATTTACTAAAGGCAAATAGACTGTGCACTTTGCAAGAGATAAGTAAATGAGGCGAAGCTTCACTGTGCAAATAATACCCAATCACATGCAAGAAAATAAAAAAAATCGCATTGTTGCTTCACATGATTAGATGATGGAAGTCAGCAGAGCTTCCCCCCATTTACTAAGCTCTGGAGCAACTGCCCTTACAAAGTGCACAGTCTTTATGCCTTTAGTAAATCAACCCCATTGCCTAATACTTGCACAACCCCCCCCCCCCCCCCATAAAAAACCCTGCCATTTAGTTACAGGCTTGGGAGCAGTAGAGAGTGAGATATACTTTACTTTTTTTAGTGAAATTCCATTTTAAAGACAAGAAGCTTTGTAAATTGTGAGGACAATTTTAAACTCCCTTCGTTGATTTTTACCTATAGGTAAGCTTACCCACTTCCGTATGACGGCAGCGTCTTTGAAGTGGAATTCCGTTGCTACCATACACCCCGGTATTTTTTTTTTCAGCCGGTGATTCAGCATGTGATAAACATGGTCTCAGCGGCAGATTCGCCACAAGATCACTTTTATCAGTGGTGGGAGAGGTGTCCCCCACTCCCGCCGTTTTCCCATCATCTCCGCTGCTTACGGGGCCGCCGGTAGCAGCAGAGACGATCGGGTCCACTCCCCCCCCCCTGCACTGGAAGCCGAGTGAGTGGAAGATGCCGTCCACCCGGCTCCATAGCATTGCAGGGCGGAAGCGACGTCACAAGTCACTTCCTCCCATAGCTCTTAAAGGGGACATTTTTTTTTCACTGCCTTTTTTTTTTTATTGCATTTTAGTGTAAATATGAGATCTGAGGTCTTTTTGACTCCAGATCTCATATTTAAGAGGTCCTGTCATGCTTTTTTCTATTACAAGGAATGTTTACATTTCTTGTAATAGGAATAAAAGTGATCAACATTTTTTCTTAAAAAGGACAGTGTAAAAATAAAAAATAAAAAGTAAAATAAATAATTAAAAAAAAGAAATTTAAAGCGCCCTCGTCCTTGGAGCTCACACGCAGAAGTGAACGCATACGTAGGTCCCGCCCACATATGAAAATGGTGTTCAAAGCACACATGTGAGGTATCACTGCGATCGTTAGAGTGAGAGCAATAATTCTAGCACTATACCTCCTCTGTAACTCAAAACTGGTAGCCAGTAAATTTTTTTAAATGTCACCCATGGAGATTTTTAAGTTGCAAAGTTTGTTGCAATTTAGACGCAATTTAGACGCATGACATGTTGGCTATCAATTTACTCTGCGTAACATTATCTTTCACAATATGGAAAAAATTGGGCTAACTTTACTGCTGTCT
Source organism: Glandirana rugosa (assembly GCA_018402905.1). NCBI lineage: Eukaryota > Metazoa > Chordata > Amphibia > Anura > Ranidae > Glandirana > Glandirana rugosa. Next base: position 753,324 of record BLSH010245037.1, on the reverse strand, counting down.
TATTTTTTAACTCAAAAAAGAGAATTTATTTAAAAAAAAATTGCGCTTGTTAGACCGCTACACAAATACGATGTGACATAAAGTTTTGCAATGACTGCAATTTTATTCTCTAGGGTGTTAGAAAAAAAAATATAATGTTTGGGGGTTCTAAGTAATTTTATAGCAAAAAAAAAAATGTTTTAACTTGTAAACAACGAACCCAAAACAGAGGTTTAGTCTGGAAGTGGTTAAAATAAGACTTACCTATAGGTATAGCAAATATCTCCTAAACATGCACCGTACACAGCAGATGCGCACTGGGCTATGGATGGAGCGTGCCGTCCATTCAGAACTCCGTGCCACAGCTGTCACTCCTGCACTCATGCTTTGGAGTGACGTCATCGCAGCTCGGCCATTCATATGGCCAAAGCCTGCGAACCCAGAAGATAGGCCAGGTGAAGCTAGAAGCGCCTACAGCAGTAACAGTGTGCTGCTGGAGGGATTCGTTTACAAGTACCTCTGTCATAATGTGCTAGTATGCAGTGCACACTATGGAGCATATTATGACTTAACGCGGAGTTCCACACAAAAGTGGAACATCCGCTTTAAGTCTTGTTGACCCCCTGACATGCCACCATTGGCATGTCATTTTTGGGGGGGGGGGGGCGGGGACCCTAGTTTCACAGGGTCCCACTTCCTCCTCTGGCTCCGCGGAGCCGGAAGGAAGTTCACCTACCCTCTTGGTGATCTTCTGAGGCACGTCACAGGTCCCAGAAGATACGCCGGCCATTCACAGCGCGCAGGGCGAATCGCACGTGCGCAGTGCGCACCCAGCTTTGAAGCCAAAGTCGGGCGCCCACAACTGTGATGCCGGCGCCGCACGGAGGAGGGGGTGAAAAACGAAGCGTTGGGTGGCTGCATTGCTGGATCGTAGGACAGGTGAGTGTCCAATTATTAAAAGTCAGCAGCTACGCTTTTAGTAGCTGCTGACTTTTAATTGGTTAGAACTCCACTTTAAACTACCCGGGGTCCAATGTTTGTGGTTGTTGTTGCTGAAGTTTAGTACCGCTAGTAATGGAAGGTGTGGACTGCCAGATATGCATATCACCCCTGCACAAAAAAACTGACAGCACATTGGTTGTGTGGCTGTAGCATTCCTTATTTCTGCAGGAGCTGGTACAGCTGAGGTCATCACTTGGTTATCTAATGGCAAGACTCTCATTCACATAGCCCTGTTTTATTTGTAATCTTATCTGATCATAGGGGGGGGGGGGGGGCTTGAAGAAAATTCCCAGTGTGCTTTGGAGATATAGAAAACACAAAAGTGTGCATTGACTCCCCACACTGAGCCAAAGCAATTCCCCAGCCTCTGGCAGACCTTGGAACTTCAAACTTAGCAAAGTAGTAAACCTGTCCATAGATATTGGATTGCAGTTGTGCTTCCTTTTCACATCTTCAACCTTCTACATCTGATGTACTTGCTGAGCATCCTTTGCAGTCTCATTTTCATATAATAATTTTGGGGACCTTGCTTTAAGCTGGAGTGTGCCTAGTCTAAATTTAGTGCTTGCAAATAGGCTGAGCTTTGTTTATGTAGTCGGGGATCGTTAGGCCCCCCTAGGTAAAGGGCATTGTTTGCTTCTGCCTGCTCCTGAGGAAGGTTATCCAATAGGTAGCGTGAGAGCAATGGTTGGACAGTGTAAGTGGACCTTGTATTCAGAAACCAACCCATTCGGTAGTGTCCATCTCCAGGTCTCCTGCTATAATCAATGGTTCCTGCCAACCTCTAAGGCAGGCCATAGATGATGCAATTTTTCCTTCCTGCAACTATGGGTTACAGGAAAGAAGATTGCTTGATTCCCCTAGCAGCCAGTGTTGATAGGGGAATTCCTCACACAGAGCTATTGCATGCCTCCAAACTTTTTGAGATGGGAGCGAGGGACACCTATTAGCAATAGTATGCAGGCATAGGACACACCCCTTGCCATGCCCCCTTAAAGGAGAATTATACAAAAAAAGGGATTAGTTAAATGCACAAGCGCTTTTTTTACCACTATTATTCCTTTATATTGGCCTTTGAAATGAATAAATGCGGCAATTTAGAAATTGGAAGAGAGGTTTAGCTTTGGGAAACACTTTTTGAAAGATAAAAAGTGCATTTTATATACAACTATTTAGATCAGACCAAAATGAGGGACATATGAGGGGAAATGAGGGACAGAGGGAGATTGTTCCAAATCAGGAACAGTCTCTCGAAATCAGGGACAGTTGGGAGCTATGGCTATTGTGTTCTCCTGGAGGGGGGTGCAGGGACCATTCCTGGCTGGCAGAACACAGTGATTATTGCTAGCGGCTATAGTCCCTGGCAATAATTGTATGTGAATATCCAACATGCTGGTTGTACCCAAGTCAATCGATGGATTTATGGCCGACTTAAAGTGCTTGTAAAGCCTTAAGGTTTTACACCTTAAAGCATTTTATGCATTAAGATGAAAAACCTTCTGTGCTGCAGCTGCCCCCAGATTGGCTCCCGCTGCTGTCAATCAAATCCAATGGCGCTGAAGCAAGGGGTGGAGCTGAGTTCCGCTGTCTGTGTCAATGGATGGGACTCGGGAGCAAGCATGCATGGGTGCTCTCGGGGAAAGCAGCTTTCCCTGGGGGCACCCGATGAAAAGGAGGGGCCTGAAGCGCCGACAGGGGACCCCAGAAGAAGAGGATCGGGGCTGCTTTGCGCAAAGCCATTGCACAGAGCAGGTAAGTATAGGCATGGTTGTTATTTTATTTAAATAAAACAAAGCTTTATATAGGGGAGCAGGAGAATTTAGCTGGAGCACCTGAAGAGGAAAGTATCCACTGAGGTTTTACTTACATTTTCAAAAGTTTTTCTTTTTTTTTTAAAGTTTGGGATAAAGTGGGGTACACACTATAAGAAAATCGGGCAAACGATTGTCCGATTTTCCTCATTGTTTCACAGCAAATCGGAACCACTGAATGAAAATTCTTGAGAAAATTCTTACGAAAATTCTCGTACGACAAAGGCTTTTTGTTGTTGTTTATTGTTTCTGATCATGCGCAGTCTTTCTTTTCTGATTTTTCTTGTATGAAAATCGTTCGTTCTGCACTCATGCAAGAAAAATGGAGATTGTCCCTTCAGAAATTTTCAAATGAAAATTCTGAATCGGCTGTCGAAAGTTGTGTACAAACTATACGAAAATCGTACGAAAATTCTTTGGATGAACATGTTTGCTTGATTTTAATGTGTATGAGCCTTATGGCCCGTACACACGATCCGAAAATCGGACGAAAAATCCCGCTTTCAAAGCGATCGTACGATAATCGGATCGTTAGTACAGAGCTTTCGAGAGCCGATCACGACACTTCATCTGATATTATAAGATCGGACAAACATGAAATTTTTTCTCGTACTATACCAGATCATATGATTTTCATTTAATCAATACAGTTGTCATCCGAAAATGCAATACAAATACACTACAACACATCGCTTCCGATTTTTTAATTCTGTCATACGATAATATTCGTGACTTTAGTACACTCTTCCGATTCGATCTGAGATTAGCATGCAAAAAAAAAATGGAGGATCTGTTGTCTGATTTTCGGATCGTGTGTACGGGCCATTAAATCGGTTGTATGCTCTGTAAAAAAAAAAACCTGTAAGGCAAATAGCTCATTATTAAATACCTCAGAGCAAAGATCCCACAGGGCCGCTCGGTCCCAGCAGAGGGAGCTGACATCTTCCCTCGGGGGGTCCCTTCCGGGCCACTCACAGCGCCGGAGCCGCCATACATCACTCCTGCGCATGCGTGCGAGAGCCCTCCTTTCCGGCAAGGTCTGGCGTGATACACCGGGCCTTCGTTGGGACTTCATTGTGTATGCACCACTGACGTTAGCAGCTGTATGCAAGGTGAATATCTACTGAACTATACAGGTTTAGGAGATATTAATTTCACCTACAGGTAAGCCTTATTATAGGCTTACCCAGGCCTGTACTGGCCATCGGGACTACCGGGAGTTTCCCGGTGGGCCGATGGCTCAGTGGGCCGGCCTCGTCCTCACAGGGTCCCCGCGATCTACCCGTCAATCACCGCCAGTCAGCTGACGCCTGACGGGTAGATCGTGGATTCAACTGCAGAGAAGCGCAGGGAGCGGCTGTGTATGAAGTTCTCATTGATGTCACGCTGCTCCCTGGCAGCCCCGCCCCCTCCTCTCTCCTCGTCCATTCTAATTGGCTTGTAACATCACCTGGGATGGATGAGGAGAGAGGAGGGGGCGGGGCCGCCAGGGAGCAGCGTGACATCAATGAGAACTTATCTATAAGTGGAACGTATGTCGACGATTGCAGTCACCACGTATGTGTTACTTCAGGGTTGCTTCCGGGCCACATAGTGCGG
>BLSH010245037.1:710634-747457 GCA_018402905.1 Glandirana rugosa | reverse complement strand
TGATGTCCATTCGGGACCCGACCTGACCCTGTTTTTAAACCGGGACCTGAAGTAGGTCTGGCCGGGTCCCGTGTAGTCCCACTGTGCCCTGATGTGCGCTGTACCCCGATGTGCGCTGTGCACTGTACCCTGATGTGCCCTGGGCCGGTCTGGATGAAGTCCAGGGCCAAATTTTTGTCCCAGTCCAGCCCAGGGCTTACCTGTAGTTAAAAATTACTTTTGGGGGCATACAACTGCTTTAAGGGAGGATTCTGGCTGTAATTTCCCCAATAGAGTAATCTGTATGATCGTTAGCTCCGACTAGTGGCCAAAAGCAGTATATTTTTATTGAGGTATTTCAGAGATACTGCATTTTGGCCACTACTGTATATGGCAATCATTGGGATAACTCATTTAGGAAAATGAGATCCAGGATTTATGCAGCATGCAGGAAAGTGTGTGACATTTGTCCAACAAATATTTAAAAAAATGGATCCCAGAGAAATGAATACTACGTTGTTTCCACAAACAATGAGAATTGGAACAGTTCTTTGTCTGATTGATGTTTCCCATTCCTGCCAAAAAAAAAAACTTTGGACATAACTTTTTTTTCATTATGATTTTATAACCTGAACTGATCATCGGGGTTCAGACACCGAGCAACTTTTTCCTATTGGCTCTGAGATTGAAATTAAAAGCTGAAAAACAGAATGAGGTTAAAATGGAAAGGCAATTTTTACTTGGATCAGCCTGTTCTACAGCTCTGTGATCTTACTTCACATGTGATGGAGTCGGTTTAAAATGCCCCCAGAGTCATTCAGACTTAAGGGAAAAAAAATACATTTGCATATGCAGGGAAATTCCTTGCATATAATGTGTTGGGGTTTAATTAAGCATTTATTAAACTGAGCTCTTAAGAATGGGCAGCCTTTAGGGGACAGACAATAGGCCTTCTGTCCGGGACTGCTGTGCAGGTAACTGAATTGAATTGCTCTCTACAATATACTTTACAAGCCCTGTGCCTCATCAAAGAGCGAGCGCCAACCTTGATCCTTCCAAAGCCCATCATTATGGACGGGTTTTGGCTTTAAATACGCATGCGATTTTGGCATTCAAGAAAAATGCCAAACAGTACCTAAATTAGACCTCTAAAGTTGATAAAGAAGCTAGGTTCATTTGGACAGCCTATGGCAGACTCCCTAAGGTGCCACATTCCATGTCAACATTTTTGGTGGAACCCCCCTAAGCAGTGGCGGCTGGTGCTAACATTTTTTTTTTGGGGGGGGGGGGGCGCAAACAAACTGAAAAATTAAAATGGTGAATGGTGAAATCACTTGTCGTGCTCCTCCCTCCAGGTCCGCACTCACCAGACGAAGCCTTGCGTTGCACGGGACGAGAAGACAGAAGCTGGGAGTGACGCAATGAGGAATATTTATTCGTTAAAATCAAAAGTGGCAGGATTTGGTGCTCTGAGCCCCGAGGACAATCTGAAACAAGCCAATTAGAGCTCAGCCTCAAATCACATGCTTTTAAAAAGTTTACAGACCAGATTTTTAATTCTTTTTATTAAATGATAATATGACTACCCGTTTTTAACATGTTAAAGTAGCTTTCTTCTTTGGCAAACTAACTTTGGGGGGGGGGGGGTTGCCCCTGTGCCCCTTATTGACTGGCTGCCACTGCACCTAAGGTTCTTTTACAGATACTACAGCCTAGTACACACCACTAGTTTTTTTTTTTTTCATTCAACACAATGGGATGAATGAAGAAAACAACTGATAGCTCAGGTAGGGCCGCTGTACTAACAACCCGATGATAGTACTGCGTTGTCCCCTGCTGTGTTATTGTGTTCTGAAAGGGGGATGGCCCCCTGCTAGAACACTCTGGTCAGCGCTCTCAGCTATAGGTTGAGAGCACTGATCAGGACCTGGTCAGCAGACCTTTTTCGGTCATGTGCCTCCGACAGAAGCTTCTGTTGGGATCGGCTGCAGTACACACAGCCCGAATGTTGGATGGTTTCTATTGCACCAGCAGATGCCTGCCGGCATTCGGCCTGTGTGTACTATGTTTAAGGCTGGCCATACATGATTTGTATCCAGTGGGGTGAACAAGAAATACAAATGAGGTAGATGGAAAAATCCTGCCCAGCCAGGACATTGTATTCTGACAGCTCCATCCGCCGCTTTCAGAATACACTAATCAGTGGCTGCAGCTGACCGACTGCAGCCATTGATCATCTGAAAATTTTCCAACATGGTCCTTTGGCAGAAGTTGATTAGGAAATCGACTTCTGTCAAGCAGAGGAGGCAACACACTGATCAAAATTTGGATTAATGTATGAGCAGCTTAGTTGGCATTTGCGCAGGGCTAGAAAGGCACCCCCTCCAACCCAGTGGTGACTGGTAGGTTTTTCTTTTGGAGGGGCAGCAAGCAACCACCCCCCTGGTGGCGAGGCACTAACAGCACATTCCCCACGGCTGGCGGCGCGGCACTGACAGCAGCCCTGTCCCCTCCCCTCCTGCGAGCTGTCCGGCACTTACCTGATTGTGTGGCGCACTGTGGTGTCCTCTCCTCCTCTCCTGGAGTGCAGGCAGCGGTGGCTCCGGTGTCTGCTCCTCCAGCGGCTTCCTCCGCCGCATGTCTCCTCTTCCGCCTAAGCACTAGACATCCAATAGGATCGCCTAATGCTTTGGACAATCGGGAAACAGGTCTCACCTACCTCCTGATTGGCGGGGAGGAACTTTAGTGTGAAAATAGCAAAAATTAATTTGCTATCGTCACACAATTGCAGTGCTCTGCTCCCCGAGCCTACCCTTTTTTAAAGCCTGTTAGAGCCTCTGACTCTAGTCATGTGCTTCAAAAAAACACCCTCCCCCCATTGGAATCCATAGTCTGGTGCCTTGATCAGGGGGCCGGACGCATGGATGGGGCGGGGGGGTTGGCACCCCTGTGCCTTCTATGGACGGGCCACCACTGCTCCAACCAGTACTCTGGTCTGGTGATGGATTTTTCAGGCACCAATTACTGCACTGTGAAGAGGGGTTGTCTTGCCCTATATGTAGCACCCTCCTAGATACAGTAGGTACTAGGTTAGGTTAATATAGTTCTGGCTCACTGTAATCAGTTGAGGTGCATGTGATTGTTTTGGTCTGTTCTGTGTTTCACTGGCTGCAGGGTTAACTGCTTCCCCCTGTCTGTCTGGAAAGTTTCTGGAAGATTGTGGCCTGGGAGAGTCAAATCAGTAGCTGAATATTTATGCAGCCCTAGCCAATCCCTGGGGGGAGATGCCTAGATGGAGGCTGGGAAGGAGCATAAATACTCTGAGTCTTGGAGCAGAGGGCTTCTTGTCCTAGAGGAGGAGATCCCAGCCTGGAGGGCTGCTGTCCTTCTGGGCAGGTTGCCATGTGTTTGCTGTTCATCAAGGTTCTAGCTAGGCTAGCTGTGGGAGATCCCTGAGACTGTGTGCTGATACCATCCTACTTGGGCTAGAGTCAGTTTTGCTCAAAGGGAACATTGTGCCTGGTGTCCTTGTATGGCTCTGCCCACTAATGCTTGTGCAAGGACTCTGTTTAGATTATTAGGAGGAAGATTCGTGTTTTCGAGTTGCTGCTAAAGTTACTGGAGCATCTCATAGTCATCCTACTCCTACCCAGGTTCAAGTACTGCCATGAAGCCTCAGAAAAGCAAACCCTTAGACTGTTCATCAAGCCAAAGGAGTGAATATGACTGTGTGCCTGGCTGCAAGTGCAAGTACGGGAAAAGCCCTTAGGGACATTAAACTGCGAGCTCCTGCGGGAGAGAGCCCTACATATATTTGGAGCTTCATTAGCAAACTGGTGACTCATGGCACCTTGGGGTGCAGCAGCAGGCTCTACTGGCTCTATACCACCTGGTTGTCCAGCTAGACAAGGCTGTAAAACTGACAGTTCAGCCCTATAGGTTACATTGGGGGAAGATAGTGGCTCCTGATACAGAGGGTGTCAAAGTAACAGCATAACTCTGGTGAATACACAAAGAGAGCCCATTGTACAGCGGGGCTTTCAGAGCAGAATCCTGCTCTTTATTTATGAATGAAGACTGCAGTTGCAGCCTTTATTCATAAATTAGTATTATGTATTTATCAAAGTATTGTCCTTTAATCCTAACATAGCACATTTTGTTCAGAGCTCTGATATGCCCCCATTCATCTTAAAACAAAATGGATTAATCCAAAATTTCAGAATTTAGAAATAAATTTTAAACCATAGAAAGATTAATGCTAGATCAGCAATATAGGGGGAGCATGGCTAATGTGGCGAGGCAGAGAAATATTTTTAAAGTATAGTCGAAACTTTATTTTTCTCCGTAGGGTAGGTTTAAAACATCTGCCAGGACTTCACTGGGGAGATTTCCCTTTACACCCTGTCCTCGTACCAAGGTAACATGGTCACAGACCGCAATAGGAAACACTTTTGCAGGGGGCATGTCCCTAGCTGGTTGCCTTTACTGTAATATCACACAGGCGGTGCAGAGTACAACTGCTTGAATTTCAGAGTCCCTTTCTTTGATTACAAATCCCATATTTGGCACGCTGGCGATACCTAACACCAGCAAAGCGCAGAAACCCTGGAACACATAGAATATGGCTATGCTTCCCTCCAACTTACAGACATAAAAACTGAGACAATCTGCTTCTACAATACATTAGAATATCGTTTTAACACATTTTACGAAGGAAACTAAGCATCCGCAGATACCCCTGTGGCAGGGAGAGAGAGTTGGAAAAATGTTTTCTGTCCAAGAAGACAATGTTTTAGTCTTGCTTCTTCGCTCAAGTCTAGACCGAATAGTTCAAGTGCAGCATAAGGGATCCCAAAACAGACATAAATTTTCTTTGCAGGATTGAAGGAAAAACAATTGCAGAGAGAAATGTAGAACTCAGAGCAAAATATGGAACATGGGAACATGGAATATGTTTTTTTCCATGTAGCCGGGTGCCCTGCTGTCTGTATGATTCTCTGTGTGCTGTAAGCAGCGCCGAGTGGTGCCACTGCAGATTTTGTGTCTGCCCACTCCTCCCCCCTCCCTCCTGGCAGCAGCAGCAGCAAAGGACCAATCAGATGCAGGGAGACAATGATGCAGCAGCTGAGGACATAGATTTATCAGTCCCTTTCTTTGCAGCCTCAGTTGCAAAGATGAATGAATTGGAAGCGCTCTGAATCTTCTTGCTCACTATGCTTCAGTGATGAATGGTCATAGGACTGATTGGTACCGATTACTCGCTGTGTTCATTAAAGAAAGGAAGGGGCCAATAAGTTATATATTTATTGGTCCCTTCCTCGGCTCTCCATCCTGAAACATCCCCCTGTGTGCCGGAAGCAGCTGCTGGCAGGAGAGGAGAGGAGGAAAGCCGGAAGTGCTGTGGGGGAAACGGGCACACAGAGGGGCTTGGACAGCAGATGGAGGGGGTGCATGTGCTACAACCACTCCTCTGCAGTGCAGCAGGAGAGAAAAGCTGGCAGCACTGCAGGGGGAGACAGAAGAGGATTGGTGTCTGCAGTACAACTGGCCTACCTGCTCAGCAGGTGCCTGGGCCCCCCTTTTGAACTGATGGGGCCCCGGCCCAGTACAGGAGGGCTGGCTGTACTACCTGATCAGTGGCCCTGCTGGGAGATATAGTCCAGGGGGGCCACTGCACTATGGAGGGTAATGAGGCTAAACACTTCAACACCCATAACAGCCTTGCAAACAAGAGAGGAGATTTTCCCAGGCTTCCAGGGAGAAAGCTGGGTCTTATGCAGGAATAAGTGGAGTGACGCAGACTTGTTGCCAGGGTGCTGACGCCTCCACCAGACAGAGCCAAGGAGTGCTGGTATGGGGACCAGAGTTGTGTGCTGTATGTTTAGAGGCTGAGGACTGAACCACTGAGAGCCTCTTGCTGCTGCGGATTGTGAAGTACAGATCTGCTGCTTGGACCTGTATGTGCCTATGCCAGAGAGACTGAGCCCGTGAGAATCAGAGTGCTGGGGACAAGCCACCAAGGATTCTAGACCCTGATGACTGCAGACCACCAAGCGCCCAAGACAAGTTTCACGGTATACCAGGACTGATAAGCTGATTCAATCAACAGAAGTTAACTTCATGCTGCCTTAACCATTTAAGCCCGTAGCCCTTTTTTACACTTGTTGTTTACAAGTTAAAATCAGATTTTTTGCTAGAAAATTACTTAGAACCCCAAACATTATATATTTTTTCAAACACCCTAGAGAATAAAATGGCGATTGTTGCAATACTTTTTGTCACACGGTAATTGAGTTAAAAAATAAGACAGCAGTAAAGTTTGCCCAATATTTTTGTATATTGCGGAAGAGGATGTTACTCCGAGTAAATAGATACCATACATATTACGGTTGAAAATTGCACACACTTGCGGAATGGCGACAAACTCCGGTACTTAAAAATCTCCATAGGCGACCCTTTAAAAAATTTTAACGGTTACCAGGTTAGAGGTGCAGAGGAAGCCTAGAATTATTGCTCAAACTCTGGCGATCGCGGAGATACCTCACATGTGTGGTTTGAACACCGTTTTCATATGCGGGCGCGACTTACAGGTGGGACGGGAGGCCAGAGAAGAGCGGCGGACTGTGGCGGGAGGGGGAGGATGTCCCCTCCCGTTGCCTGGGATAATGACCGAGCGGCACCCAATCCGGATCAGCCATTATCACCGGATAGCCGGCCGCCTGCTCTAAAAATCGGTACCGGAGTATAGCCTGTAGCTGCAGGCTATACCCCGATACATCCATTTTAAGCTTCCGCCTTTTATAAACGGTGATTCGCGTTAAGTGGTTAGAGAGAAGGTAATAAGTGCACCACTATACAGACTGGGCCCCACAATTTACACAGCACTTTACATATATATTGTACAGTTACATCAGACCCTGCCCTCAAGGAATCTAAGGTCTCTAACTCACACGTACTATAGCCAATGAATCTACCCGCATGTCTTTTGGAGTGTGGGAGGAACATGCAAACTCCAGGCAGGTAGTGCCATGGTTGGGATTTGAACTGATGATCCTAGTGCTGCCAGATAGATGTGCTAGCCACTTAGCCACTGTGCTACCCACAGTTGTTCATATTCAAACGGTTCACAGTTTTTCGTGCTCCTGGTGCTGCTGATACAGTTAGATTTAGCTTAGTGCCACAGTGATCTTACATTCTTGCATTCAAAGAGACTTATTTACCTACTTACTCTTCTTGTGTATTGCTTTCTTATTTTACCCAGCAATACTATACTTACTTTACTTACAGTCAAGTAGTCTCGTGTCTAATTTAATATGCTAATATAGGTGTGGTGGTATACTAATACCTAAATTATTATAGGTCCTTGCAGCACACTAAGATGTATCCAGGTGTTAGAGGGGACGTGGAATAGAACAGAGGATCCAGTATATCCAGCAGCTCCTTCAGGGGTAAGCTCTACATTCATTCTTGCAGTAAAGTCGATTTCTCTCTCATTCATTGGAGGACACTTTGTGGCATATAGTACCACATAGTAGGACACAAAATACAACAGGGCGGAGCTATATGTTGACGACATCGCGCCCCACGTGACCCGTAAGCACGGGCATTTGATTGTATACGGCCGGTCATTGTTTTTATCTTGCATGCGAGTTTTATATCGTGGAACTGTTAGTAGCCAATTGGCGCTTTTTACGTCTTTTAATAAAGTGGCAATATTACACTATCTGGATCCTTTCTCCTCCTTATATATCATTTCGTGTATTTTCAGAGTTAGGATATTGTTGGTCAAGAATGTGTAAACCTGCTTCAGGATAGGAGAGACTGACCCATCTTTACAACGTATGCCCGCAGAGGCTATCTCCTTGCCTTTAAGACTGTCCTAGAGATAGGCAGTCAATAGGCTCTGGTAAGAGTCTTCACATCTACAGTGTGTGGTGGCACAGATGCTATTATCTCCTTTTTTTCATCATCACCTGGTGAATGAGCCTGTTTCTTCGGATCTTCTGGATATGAACATTCTACCCTAAAAAGATCTATCATAGGACTTCTTGCACGTTTAATTAATATGGATGTGGCAACACATATCACCTTATATCTGCACTTTATGTTTATTTTCACATTTATGAATAATTTGTATATTGATACAGTTATTATTTATTCCACTTGCCAGCACTTTATGTATTGCAATTTTTGTAGTTGCACAATTTACATTTGTTTTTTGAACTAAAAAAAAAAACAAAAGAAAAAGACAACCATGAGGCTGGCCCTGCTGGTGGCCAGACCCACACCATCTTCCACAGTGGACAAACGCAGTTATTAGTCTAGCATCTACGAATGAGTAAATAGAAATTTTCACCAGGAAATCCTAGTTATTTTGGTTTTACTTCAAGCAAGTCACTGGCTGGGTGACTGGCTGGATAACATAGATATAGTCCCCCCAATTTTAGTCTTTGAGCACCTGCAGGTCGACATCACTGGTTGAAGCCGTGGTGCTCTGTGCTTTCAGAGAAGTCAGACGAAGAGTTTTCCTAGGCTGTGGGCTTAGTTTTGGCCCCCTAAGGAGGAGTTGGATAAATGGTTGGCATCCTTGGGGAGTGACAACATAGCATACACATCAACTTCATCCAGGAATTGTAATTAACTCAGTCAGGGATATACTTATAAATGTGGATTATTCTGCTGTGGTAGTCGTTGTACCAGTATGTTTTAAGACACATAAGCAGAAGCATTTCACTTCTTGTTTTTTTGTGATTCTCTCTAAAAAGAATGGAAAGGACTGACTTGGGCATTTGCTTTGCCATGGCACTCTTAGTGTGTTTGCCAAAAAGTGGGCATCTACACCTGTGATAGATACTCCAGTTTTCAATTTAAAAAGCCACAGTTATTCCAATGGACAATTTCCTTTAAAGACCCTACAAAAAGGGAGTCAGAGGCAGCTGCTGGATCTACGTACACAGTCGTAGGATCCCTATTGTTTCCGGTTTTAGCATCAATGCTTGTTTTACAAACCTTAACAGAGTCTGCAAAGTTCAAGGGTCTAGCAAAGGAACAGGTTTCGCATGTTTATGTGGATTTGGTGGAGCAGCTGGTTACAAGGCGTAAAGTATGTTTGCAATGCAGCACTGGATTCAGGTTCCTTGGTCTCTATAGACTGTCAGCTTCAGTTGTGGTGATTCGCAGGTTGGTCAGTGGACCAAACGTATAAAAATTCTCTTACAGATCTGCTATTCACAAATAATTGACAAATTGTTGCAATGCTGGATGAGATAATCAAGAACCTCAATGGAGGAAAGAGTACCTCCAGGCCTCACCTTACAGTATAAAGGCCAAGGATTATTGCAAACCAGACCTACATTTTCAGCTCATAAGTGTTTTCATTCAGACAAGAGGACTAAGTCCTCTAAGTCAGTGTTTCTCAACCTTTTACGGTGAAGTACCTCTGCAAGTCTAAAAATATTTCCTAAGCACCCCTGTCTCGAGAAAGTAATGGGCACTGATGAGGCGGCACTAATAGGAGGTACTGATAGGAGGCTGCACTGATAGGAGGCACTGATAGGAAGCACCGATAGGCTGCACTAATAGGAGGCACTGATAGGAGGCACTAATAGGAGGCACTGATAGGCTGCACTAATAGGAGGCACTGATAGGAGGTACTGATAGGCTGCACTAATAGGAGGCACTGATAGGAGGTACTGATAGGCTGCACTGAATGGAGGCACTGATGAGGCCGCACTGATAGGAGGCCCTGATAGGCTGCCCTGATAGGCTGCCCTGATAGGCTGCACTGATAGGAGGCACTGATAGGAGGCACTGATTGGCTGCACTGATAGGAGGCACTGATGGGCTGCACTGATAGGAGGCACTGATGGGCTGCATTGATGGGCTGCACTGATGGGCTGCACTGATGGGCTGCACTGATAGGAGGCACTGATGGGCTGCACTGATAGGAGGCACTGACAGGCTGCACTGTTAGGAGGCACTGATAGGATATACTGATGTCTGGGCATGCTGGCATGTGTAGTTCCTAAGCAGGCAGGTCTCACCTTTTTTTTCAGGAAGCCGCACCAGGCATCTTTACAGATGGCAGGCAGGACATCCAAGGTGCGCTGGAGAGGAGCCTAGAGATGGGAGGACATTGGGCCACCTGGTCAGTCAGCCCTGGCCCGGAAAACATCTTCCGGGCTGTGCGATGGGCTCCATTCAATTGACAGGACCCATGGCACCTACTGCCTGCCTGACACCCCCACCCCCTGCACACGGGGCGGACCACTTCCCCCATTGATAGCACAGTCCCGCGCAACATGGCTACAGCAAGCCGCCGGGGACTGTATGTGTGCGGGAGGCGGGACTCGGGAGACAGAGCACTGGGCGTACCCCCTGCCCTTGGTGCACGTACCCCCAGGGGTACGTGTACCATGGGTTGAGAAACCCTGCTCTAAGTCTTCTACCACCACAGTGGGTAAGTATCCCTTACAGGCCAAGCCCACCAAGTCTGCATAGAAGTTCTCCTCCGCATAAAGGTTTGCAAAATTGCACTCATGGCTTCAGCTCAACTTGGGGGGAAGAATTCTATCATTTGCAGGCTATTGGCTTACCCAGGCTTGTCATATCTCACCCAGAACTAAGTGTCCTTTTACACGGGTTTATCCATATGACGGATTCTGCTTGCTCAGCGGGGATCGATCCGCTGATCTTCGCTGAGAAGGCAGATGACAGGTTCGTCTCCGCTCACTGTGCTCAGACAGACCTGTGATTGACAGCCAATGGCTCCCACTACTGTGTCTGGGTCATTGAGAAGGGAGAGAGGCATAGGGATTTCTCCAACATTCTGCTGGGGAGTGTTACGCAGACACAAAGGCAGACTGAGCTAAGTTCACTTTCTCACACGCCAGCAGGACTTGGCTCAGTCTGTCTCGTGCAATGCCAACTGCCAATACAGTCACATTGGTTGCTATATTTTCATGCAGAGCCCCCCCCCCCCCACACACACATCCCTTCTGCTGACCCAATGCGGAACCAATATGGTAGTCGTGTCTGTACCCCTCTGTCAGCTGCCCTATGACCATTAGTTGTGCTGAAAGTAGTTGCCCAACTGCTGTATGGTGACACAAAAGTTGGCCAGAGCTAATCCATAACAGGAACTATAGCATGTTATATCTATTATATCTATAGAGAATGTGATTTATATGTAAAACTTTACTGGTGCCACTACAGTAAGTAACTTTACGTCCTGGCACCCCTATAGCTCATGACTTCTTACTATATTACTGTCCAGTCAGATTGCTACTTTCTATAAGAGATGCTACATCCTCTGTCAGCTATTCTTTACTTTATATCTCCCCACCATGTCACCTCACGCATGCTATAGCCATGTCATTATTCCATTCCATGACCTCACATACAGTCCAATGGGAGTGCCAAACAAGCGTCCAAGAGTCCAAGGTAATTAAAAAAATTTTGATTCATAGCAGACTGTAGCCAATGTGTTTTAGGGGCCAAACACAGCCCCCCTTTATCAGTGATACAAAACAAGTACAACATTTATGTATTTGTATCTTTGAATTTGTACTTGTTTTGTAGCTCTGATAAATGGAAGTGTGTTTGGCCCCTGAAACGCGTTGACTCCATTCTGCCATGAATCAATGATATCATTAAATTGCCTTGGACATGTGTTTGGCACTCTCATTGGATTGTATGTGTGTGGATTCTCAACTATGGCTCCTTTCCCTTTCCCAGTGTGCCTAATGACAATTATGGGGACCTTTAGAAGACCCTGCACCCATTTGTTCTTGTGTTTGGACTATTTTGGGTCCTGACAGCCCAAACAAAGATATTGCAGTTATCTCTAGGTAGTACCTGATAAATGGTGCCTAAAGCATGTGGCTGGGGTGCCAATGAAGCTGTCTGGATGTCACTCAACTCACTCTGTTGGCAGCTTGCCTTAGACAACCTTTAATCCGGGTGGTCCTGTAGCTGAAGTGGTACCCAACACACGATGAGCAATGAGCAGCTTACTTATTTCTATGTGAACACACAAGTCATCTTAAGGAGCATTCGGTTCAACAATTCCCTCCCAGACAGGAGCCTTTGTGCAGACCTGCCAGGCTGCACATAAAGTAGCCCGCCAGGCTACACATAGAGTAGTCAGCAGCACAACAGTATCAGAAAGCCAAGGCGCTGTCCCTGCCCCTTTCCAGGTCTTGGAGTGGCCCCTTGGACCCCCCTGCTGACCGGATGAGGTCGAGGATGGGCATTGTAAGACTGCCTGAATTGGTGGTCCTGCCCCACCAGCTAAAGCTCTCAATGACCCGGTCACCAGAGAGTATTTTTCAGCCACCATGGTGACCTGGCGACCTGGAGTTGTCCAGTCCTGACTTGCACATTGCCTAGCATGCATGCTATAAACATGAAAAATATATCCAAATGCTGTGTCCACTTTAAGACTGAATATTTCTAAAAAGAACAGCTTCCAGTTTAGGGTGAGATGACAGAGACTGGCTCGTGCTGAAAAGATTTATTGTCGCAGAGGCCTAGTTTTTTTTTTTTTTATAACCACGCTTCAATTTTCCAATAAATAAGCATGGTAACCGGCTCACACCACACGACAAGCTGGTGATCATGACAGAGGACACTTAGTTCCCTCTCATTTCATGTCACCGCTTATTGTTCACCCTCCTGCCGCAACATAATTACCCTGCAATTTAAGGTCACTCGCCATGCCTACGGTCTGCTTTTCACACAATACAGTAACTCCCTTGTGGTTTTCTGAAACCTCGGATTTTACAGTGATAAGAAAAACTGTGGCTTCCAAAAAAATAGACTGAAATGGTTTAAAGTGAACCTGTTTGCCTTTCAAGAACTTACAGTGTATGAAAAATCATTGCTGTCATTTTGGATAAAGCAAGGAAGTGTTAGACCCTTTGCTGTCTTTGTGCTTTGATGGGAAAATTTACGCTCTATGCGTCCTGGACTTCTGGTGGCCGTTGTTACTGAGAAAATGAGGGGAAATCCAAAAATTCACATTTATGGCCAGAGAAAGTGGGAACCCCTGTTTCTGTGACAATTCCCTAAGATGAAAGGAGGTGAGTGTAAAGGAGCGCCCAATGTACAATAAATGTGAATATAAAAACGCTTTATTGGGTGTACAGATGACTGAAATAAAGCCTCTTAACTTCTATGAACTGTATTCCCAATAAAGCGTTTTTATATTCACATTTATTGTACATTGGGCGCTCCTTTACACTCACCTCCTTTGATCACTGCAGGAGCGACCACTAGGATAGCTGCCAACTGTCCCTGATTTCGAGGGACTGTCCCTGATTTGAAGCAATGTCCCTCTGTCCCTCTTTCCTCCTCATTTGTCCCTCATTTTGGTCTGATCTATAAAGTTGTATATAAATTGCACTATTTATCTTTCAAAAAGTGTTTCCCAGTGCTAAAGAATTTATCCAATTTATTCATTGCTGCATTTGTAAATTTCAAAAGCCAATGAAAGGAATAGTAGTGTTAAAAAAAGCACTTGTGGGTTTAACTAATCTTTTATTTTTAGTTAATTCTCCTTTTAAGAAGGGGGTGACAGGGGGTGTGTCCTATGCCTACATACTTTTGATAGTAGGTGTCCCTCATTCTAATCTCAAAAAGTTGGGAGGAATGCACTAGGCCACATCCCCAGGTAGGAGCCCAAGCCCACAACAGGGCCCACCATCTCTCCAAACTAAGCCGGGCACCAATTTTTGGAAGGAAACCTTTCCTGTCTGCCCTTTTGACCTCTCATTCACAATCAGTGACCGATCAAGTCAGTCCATTGCAATCTCCACCCTAAAAATAAATTCCCTAAGTTGAGAATTCTTTTCTCTATTGGATCTCCAGGACAGAAAGTGAAGGAAAATTTACCTAGTGGGACACTGGCCTGGGAAAAAATAACTCCATAGGGATTTTACCAAGGGGCATATGTACAGGGGTCGGCATTGCGACACGGCCCCATGCTCCAGGGGGCCCTCTGCGCCCCCCGTACACCTTGATAGGAGGGCAGCGGCATGGAGGGAAATTGAGGGCATCGTTTCCTCCATATGTCACTCCCGCCGCCTCCCTATCGCTGTCCTGCTGCCCCAGGCTCCTGTGTGCTTCCCTGCACCCCCCCCCCCCACGCATCTCTGCCAGGTTTCCTCCTCCCACATTCCCCTGGCTGCTGCAGGGAATCTGTCAGGATGGAGAGCGGGGTAGGAGCCAGTAAATGTGTCATTTACTGGCCCCTTCCTTGTCTTAGGGCCGGTTCACACCTGAAACGACACGACTTGCAGGGGGAATCGCGTCGCCCCGCTCGAGGCGACCTCAGCACGGCTTGCAGGAGACTTCTATCATAGAAGTCAATGCAAGTTGTGCTGAGGTTGCCCCGAAAATAGTGCAGGAACTTTTTTTCTAAGTCGGAGCGAAGCGACTCACTCCTATTAGGACAGTTCCATTGCACTGCATTGAGGCGACTTGTCAGGCGACTCAAGTCGCCTGACAAGTCGCCTAGGTGTGAACGGGCCCTTAATGAGTCAGTGATCAGTACTAATAACTGACTGTTTGTTTTTTGTTTTTCTTGATCATTCATAGCTGGGGCACAGTCAACTGTGTTTACTATGCCTCAGTTCATGAATGAACGGGAAGCTTCTATACAGAGCTATTCCTGTTCATTCATTCTGTGCAGCTGAGGCTGCAGAGCAGTGTTAATTTTGGCAGCAAATTTCGATTTTGTTTTAGTCTTAGGACTAAAATGGCATTTTAGTTTTAGTCCCATTTTAGTTTTCTGCAATTGTTTTAGTTTTAGTCGTAGTATTTAGTCGACTAAATCTCCAGGACATTTTAGTCGATTAAAACTCATTTCTCTACAATTTCCAAAAACTCATTGCATACTGCTGGAGTGAAAAATCGAATATGCTATTATTTATGGTATTGAGGTATGAACATGCACTACAGACAGTGTTTATGACGTCAAATTTCAATGTAGTTTTAGTCTTAGTCTTTTGACTAAAATGCCATTTTAGTTTTAGTCATATTTTAGTCATCTCAATTGTTTTAGTTTTAGGCTCCATTTATACGGGACGCTATTTCAACCTTCCCTGAACGTTTGTTTTTGACAGCTAGAAGCCGGCGTCTAAAATGGATGTTTTGCCGCGTTTAGCCGCGTTCGCGTCTAGCAGCGTTTAAAAAATTTTTTTTTTTTTTAAAATGGAAACGGCTGTAAATGAAACGGTCCTAGAAACGAGTTAGCGCATTTAGGCGCTTTTAGCGGTGTTTACAAGCTGTTTGGAGTTTCAAATGCCTCTGAACCCATTTCCAAAAAAAGCCTTTAACCACTTAAGGACCGGAAGGATTTCCAGCTTTAGGACCGGAGCCCTTTTTGCGATTCGGTGCTGCGTCGCTTTAAGTGACAATTGCGCGGTCGTGCGACGTTGTACCCAAACTAAATTTGCGTCCTTTTTTTCCCACAAATAGAGCTTTCTTTTGGTGGTATTTGATCACCGCTGCGTCATTTCTGTTCGCCGCTATAAACAAAAGAAGAGCGACAATTTTGCAAAGAAAAACAAATTTCTTACTTTTTGCTAAAATACAAATCCAAAAAAAAAATATAAAAAAACATTTTTTTTCACCGTTTTTGGCCGATTTATATTCTTCATCATATTTGCGATAAAAAAAATCGCAATCGGCGTTTATTGATTGGTTTGCGCAAAAGTGGTCGCATTTACGGATGATGAGAATTCATTTTTGGGGTTTTTATTTTTTTTTTATTTTTTACTAATAATGGCGTCGATCTGCGATTTTTAGCGGTACTGCGATATTTCAGCGGACATGTCGGAACATTTTGACACTTTTTTGGGACCATTGGCATTTATACAGCGATCAGTGCTATAAAAATGCACTGATTACTGTGTAAATGCCATTGGCAGTGAAGGGGTTAACCTGCAGGGGGCTCTCTAAGGGTTAACTATGTTCCCTGGGCGTGTTCTAACTGTGGGGGGACTGCCTAGCTGGGGAAGGGAAGGGGTCACAGCCCTTCCCCCCTCACACAGAGCGGAGGTCCGTGTTTACTTACACGGACCTCCGCTCCTTCACTCCGGGGGGGGCATCGCGGGTGGCCGGCGGCAATCGAAGCCGCCGCACCCGCTCCCTGGCCCTCCCCGGACACAGTGAGCGCGCGGGCGCGCTCACTGTGCGCGATCTGGCGGCCGCCGTCATATGACGGCGATTTGCCTTACAGCGCCACTTTGCCACCGTCAATTGCCGATTGACGGTCGGCAAGTGGTTAAACTCAACTGCCTGAAAAGGACCTTAAACGACCCTGCGTAAATGTACTGATAAGATAACAGAGGTTCTGGGGCAGCTGTAAAAATGCCCAAATGCCTCAAAACGTCCGTTTCCTCCAGTGGCGGAACTACAAAGGTCGTATTTGCAACTGGGCTCTAGCGTTCCGCCACCGTGGGGAACCCCAAGACTGCAGGAAGGTGGCCTGCTGCGGGACTGTAATAAAGGATTCCACGATGGGAGTAAATCGGCCCGCAATCAGTGGAAAGGGTTCCCGTTAGGGGTCATGGGGTCCCTTCATGGTTTCTTGCACCAGGGGCCCTGAAGGTTCTAGTTACGCCTCTTGTTTTTTCACCCTTCCCTATTCTTTCTAAAACCTACAGTGATATTAAAGATGACTTCCAGATATGGATATTTTTATCATGCACACTGAACGTTTTTAACGCTGCTGTTAGAGGCAGGTGCGTTTAAAGGCAGAAAATAAACCCGCTGCCAGCGTGTCCAGAAGTAACAGAGTTTCGGCAGAAAAAAATGCTTTACTTGCGTAAATGTGCTTAAACGTGCGCTAGTGATGTTTGGCTCTTCAACCTTAATTCCTTATTCTGGCCAATGAATTGAATTAATGCCAAATCGCTTGATGTGGCTAAACACGTTACACACGCTTACAAGCATCAAGCGTTTTTTTCTGCCAAAACGCTGCTGCCAGGAGGAAAAGCGTTTAGGAGAGATGGTGTTTGCATGAGGCTATGTAGTTACATTGATCCAGCTTCAACCACTGTAGATTTGTATGTGCCATACCTGGCTGAGCCCCGTAGAATCCGGAAATCACTCTATTACTGACTTTTGGGCTTTGTGCCAAGCTGCTGCCTTGATGCTTGGGGAACATAGGAGGTCACTTGCCCAACAAGGGTGGCATTCACAGAACACTTTGCATGTAAAGCGTTCTCCGGTTAGACGAGGTGAAGATTGAGATGCCACCACTTTGCATCTCCACCTTGTTCAATCAAAAAACACTTTACAGTCATTGAGAAAATGCAAAGCATTCTTTGAATGAGCGATCTCCTGTGTTCTCTAAAAATCAGGGCAGCCGCTTGGCACAGGATCTAGAAGTCAGGGGCAATCACTATCCTTAAAAGAGAAGTATGGGTTTTGTTTTTTTTCTTCCCGTTATACGCACCTAGATGGATGCTGCATCTGTCCCCCGGCGTCTGTATACTGAGAACCGAGCCACCGAACACCGCCAATGGCTTGGTTCTCTCTGATCCCCAAGCGGAGAGCTGCTGGCTATCACTCAGCTCCCCCACACTCAATGGAGCGCTGAGTTGTGAAGGGGCGAGGATCGGCCATCTCAAGCTCTCAGTGGCTCGCTGAGACGACTGTCGGTCCAGGCACCTGGCAGATCCAGACTCTTGAAGTCGTGATGACGCGATGCCTGTCCCGACCCTGTGACGTCAGCAGAGAGTCGGCTCTCTGCTGAAAACGGGTCACAGAAGTGCAAAGCTATTTGCACCTCTGTGACCCATAGGAGAACTATGGCCAAACGAGCGCAGGCCACACTTCTCCTTTAAATCTAAATACCGCTAGGTGCACCATCCAGCTGCAGCAGCTTTCAACCTCCTATAGAGTTCTAAAGGCTGCTGGCAGAGGGCTGGACGATGCACCTGTGCTCTCTGCCCGCGGCTATACACCGGAGCCCCATGTATCGGGTCTAAATGCCCAGTGTGCATGGGGCCTAAGTGCTTTAATCAGAATCACGTAAAATCCTTAAGTGTGATGTTTTGGAAAAAATACAGCTTGACATTTGGAACTGGCAAATACAAATCTAAACAGTGTAATTTATCTCGGAGAGATTTGATCACACTTGGAATCGCATTGTTGTTTTGTTTCTTGTGTAAATACTCTTTACTTTCGCCAGGCCCTTATCAATGGCAGACTTATCTTGTAGCTGTCAAGCCGCCAGCTTTGTTTTACTTGGCACCTAATTCTGAGTGACATACTTAATGCACGTCGAGTGGTGCTGTTATGTTCAGTGTATAGATTAGTAGCATCAGAACCATGGAGAACATTTTCTACATACCTCATCGCTGTTCCCATCTGGGGATGGGGGGGGGGGGACCCTGAAACAGGGGAGCTTATCACAGCATAACTATATACAAATAAGAGACCTCAAAACTGTTTATTGTACAAACATTAGGAATTGGAGACGCCAAGATGTACAACAGTGCAACAATAAAGAAACATTTGTTCCCGATCAATGACGTGAGAGTTCATCCAAGTCCATCCATCACACCAAAAATATATTCTAAAGCAGGAATGCCAGTAAGCTTGTGAATAGTATACAGTATATTATCCATATTTGCTCCCATTATCATCTAAGCTCTAGAGCAGGGGTCTCCAAACCTTCTAAACAAAGGGTCAGTTTACTGTCCTTCAGACTTTAGGGGGGCCGGAATGTGACCATTGAAAGTAGAAAATGTCCCGGCATCAGGGGGGTATATAATGCTCCTTTTTTATGTCAGTGAGAGGAATTGTGCCCTTTCTTTGGTATCATTGGGAGGAACTATGCCCCATCGTCAGTGTCCTTACTAGGAATTGTGCCCCTTTGTTGGTGTCAGTGGGGGGAATTATGCCCTATTGTTCATGTCAGAGGATGAAATATTACCCATTCATTGGGTGGAAAGAATTATGCCTCACCGTTGGTGTTTCTAGGAGGAACTGTGCCCCATCATCGGTGTTATTGGGAGGAACTATGCCCCATTGTTGGTGTCATTAGGAGGAATTGTGCCCCTTCATTGATTGTCAGTGGGGGGGATTATGGCCTGTTGTTCATGTCTGAGGATGAAATATTGCCCCAAGGGCCAGGTAAAGGCAAGCAAAGGGCGCATCTGGCCCCCGGGCCACAGTTTGGAGACCACTGCTCTAGAAGTATCATTTCTGCAGAAGGGGAAGGATTTAGGGCCCATTTACACTTCCGCATTGAGCTAGCATTGAGAAAAATGGAAAGATAGCTCTGGACCCATAGGGGTGGATTTACTTAAACTGAAAAGTGCAAAAACTGGTGCAGCTGTGTATGGTGGCCAATCAGCTTCTAAGTTCAGCTTGTTCAAGCTTTGACAATAAAACCTGGAAGCTGATTGGTTTCTATGCAGAGCGGCACCAGATTTGCACTCTCCAGTTTTAAAAAAAACAACCCCGCTGCGTTATCATACCGGTATTGTTATCTTAGGGTATTGATGTTGGTGTAAATGATCTTGTTCCTGGGCAGGTAGTTTCTACACCCCAGAGGATCTCCACAGTCTCCTTGGCTTGTAGTGTAATGTAAATAGAATTTAAATTGAACTTTATTCCATTAAAATTTTGGGGTACAATCCAAGAAAGTAGCCAATACGTTTTGGGGGTCCAAGTGCCCCCTTTATTAGGGCTTGATTGGTAACAATGTTAACAAACCAGAAGTGAACTTGACCTACATACAGTGGTATGGCACTTCAATTTCAATTCCCATTACCTTACCCTGCAAGCCAAGGAGACTGTGGAGACCCTCCAGGGTATAGAAGCTGCCTGCCCAGGAACCAGATCATTTACACCAACATCAATACATTAAGTTATCAATACCAGTAAAATAACCCTATGGGTCCAGCGCTCTCCATTTTCCTCAACTATTCATTTTAAATGACATCCCAATGCACTAAGCATCCCAGGCTACTACACACGGCAATCTACATTAGCGAGGTGCGTTGCATTCCAAAAATGGATCACGTGTGATTTTTATCACTTCATAGTGTGTTCAATTCAGTGCATGTGAATGCATCACATCATATTGGGTTATTGCATCACAAAAGTGTAAATGGGCCCTAAAAATCAGATTTTTGCCAGTGGGAAACTGAAGACATGTTGATGCTCTGTTTATGAGGACATTGTGTAGGTTCACATTTAATGCAATAGAAACATCATGAGTATATATAATGACTTCAGCTCCAGAAGGTTTTACCCCCTTCATAACCAGGCGATACACTGCCCTGCAACTCCGTACCCAAACAAAATTTATAGCATTTTTTTCACACAAATAGACCTTTCATTTGGTGTTATTTGATCACCACTGGGTTTTATATTTTTTACGACATAAACTAAAAAAATAAAGAAAATGTTGAAAAAATATATATATATTATGCTTTCTACTGTAAAACATATCCAATAAAAAAATAAAAATTAAATTTATTCATAAATGTTGGCCAAAATGTTTTCTGTTACATGGTTTTGATTAAAAAAACAAAAAAAACAATAAGTGTACAGTATATTGATTTGTTTGTGTGAAAGTAATAGTGCCTACAAACTATGGTATTTATACTGGAATCTTTATTTTTTTTATACTACTAATGGGGGGCAACTTATATCGGCACTGCGATAGGCAATCTGACACTAACTGACGCTGGGGGGAACTGACTGACTGACATTACCAGTGACATTAATACAATGATCAGTGATAATACTATACACTGTCACTGTACTAATGGTAGGGAGATCAAGGGGTTAAATATGTATTTAACTATGTGTAATGAGTGTAATATGTGCTTCTTTTACTAAGAGATCTCTCAGTTTCTCATCCCTGCTTTGCAGGGTTGAGATACTGACAGATCACTGAATTCACACAGAGCTATGTGTTGTTTACCAACACAAGAGCTCTGAGCTGTGATTGCACACAACTGATCGACAGGACATTAATCATTGGCCAGGAAATTCTGACAGGCTCTCACTGTGTGCAATCACAGCGAGTGCCAGGTGGGGGCGCGCATGTGTGTGCCCTAAACCCAGATGTAGGCAGCGATGTACGGGTATGTCACTTCACTGCATTGCAGGTGGGCGGTCGCTAAGTGGATAATACAGGCATAAGAAAAATAGACAGAATGTATCAGTCCACCCAAAACTGATATTTATAGCAAAACTCCAGGCAAACTTTTAAAGCAGTATTAAACCCAAAATCAAAAATGTAGTATATTTCAGCTTACCAATCAGATATTACGGTTGCATTAGTTTTCTTTTTTTTAGGCTTTTTTTCTTTGTTTACACCTGGTGATCTGGCCAGTAACATAACTCCTGTATTAAAGTGCCTCCACTGTGGATGAAGGTGCACAGGGGGCACCATGTGTTTTTACCACCCCCTCCCCCACCAACCACATGTAAACAAGCCCTAAAATACCAGTTTTTGTGACCCATTTAATGTTCCTCCACTCCTGCTACAAAATCCTGATACTACCAGAGTTTACTCAAGCCTGAAACCCTACAGATTTTAATGGAATTTGACTTGTAACACAATAGTAGCGCACAGTCTAACCCCGTCTCACAGAGGTCATGTGACATTTTTCTTTCCCAATGCAATAATTAAATAGCCGAAATGTCTCAGCACAATTATATTTCAGTTCTGTATTTATCAGATGGACTTATGACCATATTTCTCTCTTTCACCAAAAAATGATGGTATGTAAAAGTTCAAAGGAACAGTCGGCTTTAGAGTAGAACTTTTGTCTCGGGAACGAGGAGTTATGAAATGCGATAGGATGCCTTTTGTCTGCCAAAACAATAAGGCTTTCAGTTTTATCATGTTAGCAGCTTTTTAGCTGAATGTGCGCTTTTTCGTTAAAACAGAAAAAGTTTTTAATTAAGTTAGATTATGGGCATAAGGGGGAAAATGTTAAACATATTTTCAAAGAAGTTGATTTGCATTGTAGAAAGATCCCTGCATGAAAAAATGTGTTCTTGGAATGAAGCCGTAACGAGCTATGCATAGACGTGAGATGGAATAGTGTGTTCAGCATTCCCGATTTTAACCTTGCATTTGCTGCATCAAGTGGGCCCACAGCACCACGGTGCAAAAAACATGGCCACTTACCTTTATTTTAACTTTATATTTAAAACCAACTCCAGGCAAATAGCCAAATGCACATCTGAAATACAGATATTGGAGCTGTATTACCTGCCAAAGGATTTGTAATTCAGTCCTGAGAATTACATATCTATGCCAATTGGCTGAGCCAGGTTGGCAACCAATTGGTTGAGCCAGGTGGGCAACCAGATCTTTATCTGCTGCACATAAGCAAGACAGCCAGGTCACATTCCTGCACCCAACCTCTGACTGGGCAGTGAAGGAGCAGCAGCAGACTTATGAGGTCATCTCTCTGCTCTCTACTCCTGTCAGCATGATCTTTGTGAGGACATATGCACGCAGCACTCCTGAATAGCATCTAGAGCTGCCCCTTTCTCTTCCAGTATGAGCTCTACTATATAGGTGTCTTCAAACTTTCTAAACAAAGGGCCAGTTTACTGTCCTTCACACTTTAGGGGGGCTGGACTGTGGTCATTGGGCATGGCAAAGGTCCTGATGTCAGTGGGAAAAATTAATACCCCATCTTTGGTGTCAGTGGTAGGAATTGTGCACTATCGTTGGGGTCATTGGGGAAAACTGTGCCCTATTGTTGGTGTAATTGGGAGGAATTGTGCCCTATTGTTGGTGTCATTGGAAGGAACCATGCCCTATCATTGGTGTCTTGGAAGGAATTGTTCCCTATCGTTGGTATCATTGGGGGGAATTCTGCCCTATCATTGGTGTCATTGGGAGGAATTGTGCCCTATCATTGGTGTCATTGGAAGGGATTGTGCTCCATTGTTGGGGTCATTGGGAGGAATTGTGCCCTATCCTTGGTGTCATTGAGAGGAATTGTGCCCTAATGTTAGTGCCATTGGGAGGAATTGTGCCCTATCGTTGGTGTCATTAGGGCGGAATTGTGCCCTATTGTTGGTAACATTGGGAGGAATTGTGCCCTATCATTGGTGTCATTGGAAGGAATTGTGCCCCATCATTGGAGTCATTGGGAGGAATTGTGCCCAATCATTGGTGTCATTGGGCAGAATTGTGCCCCATCGTTGGTGTCATTGGGAGGAATTGTGCCCATTATTGGTGTTATTGGGAGAAATGTATTTATTTATTTTAGGTACTTATATAGTGCCGTCAGTTTATGCAGCACTTTACATATATATTGTACATTCACATCAGTCCTTGCCCTCAAGGAGCTTACAATCTAAGGTCTCTAACTCACTTCATACAAACACTAGGGCCAATTTAGACAAGGGCCAATTAAACTACCAGCATGTCTTTGGAGTGTGG
Organism: Glandirana rugosa; assembly: GCA_018402905.1. Lineage (NCBI taxonomy): Eukaryota > Metazoa > Chordata > Amphibia > Anura > Ranidae > Glandirana > Glandirana rugosa. Next base: position 724,035 of record BLSH010245037.1, on the reverse strand, counting down.
AGGAAACCGGAGTACCTGGAGGAAATCTACACAGGCACAGGAAGAACTTGTCAACTCCAGGGAGGTAGTGCCATGGTTGGGATTCGAACCAGAGACCCTAGTGCCCTTAGGCAGAAGCCACTTAGCAACTGTGCTGCCCACTGTGCCCTTTCATTGGTGTCATTGGGAGGAATTGTGCCCCATTGTTGGTGTCATTGGGAGGAACTGTGCCCCAATCGTTGATGTCATTGGGAGGAATAGTGCCCCATCATTGGTGTCTTTGGGAGGAATTGTGCCCCGTCATTGGTGTCAGTGTGGGGGAAGGAGGGGGATTATGCCTAATTGTTGGTATCAGTGGATGAAATAGTGCCCCAAGGGCTGGAAGAAATCAAGCAAAGGGCTGCATCTGACCCCCAGAACACAGTTTGTAGATCACTGATATAGGAGATGAGGTTAAGACACATTAAGGGCTGAATCATATGTGCTGATATACCGCTGCTCTTCTGAAAAGCGTTCCATGCTTTTCAGAGGGCTTTTGACGGGCAGCAAGGAATCAATATGACCCTAAAAATGCTGACCCACCATACCGCCTGCTGAATTTGACATGCAATTTAGTTTTTTCTGTGGCTACGAGGCATAGTATAACGTCTGTAGCATAGGTACAGTCCTGAGTGGCTGCATTTCTGTGTCTAGGTGGGCATTTAGGGGGAAGTGGGAATGAGCACTTAGGAACTTATACTAGAACAGTCATTCTCAACCAGGGTTCCTCCAGAGAGTGCTTGGGGTTCTTTGAGCCGTAGCTTTATGATGGTGCCTGCACAGGGTCAACACCACATGGCAGAGCCAGAGCCAGTAGCAAGACACCAATTACTTTTTTAGCTGTTTGTATGGGGGCATTCTGACCACCAGTGTACAGTTTTCATTCCTCCTACTGGCTACGAATGTAGGATTGTTAGATTGGCTTCTGTTGAAGGAACTTGCTGGAAATGTTTCATTTGACCAGTTGGCTGCAGTACTGATCAGTGTATTCTAACAGTGGCACTCTCTATATACGAGTCCCTGATGAATGGGGGACATTTCCCACGAAACACGTTGGCTTTACCTGTTACCTGTGAACTGTGAACTTCAATAAACTTCTAGAACAGTGGTCTCCAAATTGTGACCCGGGAGCTGGATGCGACCCCTTGCTTGCTTTTATTCGGCCCTAGGGCACTATTTTATCCACTCATACCATCAATGGGGCACAATTCCTCCCAATGACACCAACAATGGGGCACAATTACTCCCACTGAAACAAACGATGGGGCATTATTTTTTTCCCACTGATATTGGGACCTTTTCTACTCCCAATAGCAACAGACCAGCACCCCTAATGTCTGAAGGACCGTAAACTGGAATTTTGTTTAGACAGTTTGGAGACCTCTGTTCTAGAATATACCTTGGTGTGCAATGCCTGGACATCCATCCAAAAACGAACAGGTAGGCTATTTATTGCAGAAGAGGCATTGGAGTTGATTTACTAAAACTGGAGAGTGCAATATCTGGTGCAAAAATCAACCCCATTGGAGGTTGATTTACTAAAGTCAAATTTACTGTGCACTTTTGAAAGTGCAGTTGCTCCAGAGCTTAGTAAATGAGGAGGAGCTCTGCTGGCTTCCATCATCCAATCATGTACAAGCAAAAATTCAGTTTTTCTATTTTATTTTCCTTGCATGTGATTGGTTGTTCTTTGTAAAGTGAAGCTTTACCTCATTTACTAAGCTTTGGAGCAACTGCACTTTCAAAAGTGCACAGTCTATTTGTCTTTAGTAAATCTACCCCATTACACTTACCTGCCTGTCCACAATTGCCTGTAGAATGTACAGGGGAGTGCATGAGCAACTCAGCTTACATCTTGGCACACTGTCTGTGTGCCTGGGTGACTGTACTCCTGCGCATGCATGGGAGCACTGGCGGCTGGTGATATTTTTTTTTTGGGGGGGGGGGCGGCAAACAGTGCACCCACCGCCACATTACCCCCGGTCCAGTCGGTCGGTCGGTGCACTTACCTCAACCACAGGTGGCTTCCACCATGGGCATCATGAGCAGGCATCTCCTCCCCCTGCTAGGCAGCTTCCATCTCCTCCCTCCTCCTTGGCAGCCAATCAGAATGCTTCTCCTTTCGGCCATTCGGGAAACGCGTCTCACACCCGCACTTCCTGATTGGCGGAGAAGTGATTCAGTGTTAGAATAGTGAATATTCAGTCGCTATTCCAACACACCTAGGTGGGCTCCGAGCGCAATGTTCTGTGTCCGGAGGCCACCCTATTTTGAAACCTATTAGACCCTCTGGCTCTAATCAGGTGCTTCAAAAAAGCCCCCGTCGCTGTAATTCATGCGCCCTGCATCCTGAAAGGGGCTGAACGCATGAATAAGGGGTGGCGGCGGCGATGGAAAGGGGAGGCGGCGCCTGTGCGTCCTTAATGGACAGGCATGGGAGTGATATCGTCCCGCACCGGCCAATCGAGACGGCTGAAGACTGGTGGCACCCAGAAGAAGACTGGGAGAAGATGCCAGCGCCAGCAAGGGACCTCGTAGGCGTTGAATCGTTGGAACAGAGGAGAGTATTTATGCCTTTAGTTCCACTTTAAGACAACCCTTATTGCTACATAATGCAAACTTTTCTTTCCCGTTCTACCAACAAAGAAGAATGTGGCTCCATAACTGCTGCCAAGCTCTCATGACTTTGGAACCCCCATGTAGAAGGGGACCAGCTTCCAGACTGAAAGAGCTGTTTCTCATTGTACACATCAATTCCTGATGTCAGAAAAAAAACAAGTGGAATCAGCAGTTTATCAGCACGGTCGCCATGCCAGAGTAATGGGCTGTGCAGAAAGACAAACGGCCTTTTTGGGAGAACGATGTAATCTCTAATTTTCATGTAATGACTCTGTTCAGGAGGACTTAGAAGAGAATTTTTACTTATGGAATAATTCTCTTTTTTATGTGTCCACCAGCCAGATAGAACTATTGCTTCTTGCCAAGACAGTGATCGGTGTAACCCCCTGAGCGCCATGAAAAATGTCTGGATATGAGCGTAATGGAAAGACAGGGGCTGAGCCCATGCGAGGAAGAGTTAAAATGCGGAGAGAGCAGAGGGAGCTCTTATTTCAACTCATGCTAACTGGATTCACACAGAGTCCCATACAGTCAATAAATCCATTCACAAGAAAAATGGGCCTGCTGTTAATTTATCCGAGGCTTCAAATGCCCTTAACTTAAGCTCCTGTCAAGGAGACTGTTAGGTCGGCCATACACAAAAAGACAAGAACTGCCCAACCTGGCATGCTTGGATGGCATAATTATTGAAGAAAATATTTAATGTTTTTTGAAACAATTTAATTTTATTAGATTTTTTTTTGGAGGTTTAAACATTTTTATGCAGTATATGAACGAGGGTTTGTGGACTCCTGATCATCACCCCTTTATGAGTTTGGTGAATCTCCCATTCCAAAACAAAGTCTATTATTATAGAGTCATCTCGACTTCCTGATTTGGAGTTATACAGCCTCTACTGCAGCCTTTCTCAACGTTTCTCAGGGAATCCCTTGTAAAACCAACTTATTGATGGTTATGGTTATTATTGGGGGAAAATGCTTTTACATTGGTGTCCAGGGGGAAGAATGCCCATTGAATTAGTGGCCAGTGGGAAGAATACCTGCCTTACAGTGGTGATCAAAATGCCACCCTTACAGCTAAAAAGACCATTGGTGACCTACTGCTGGCTCTGCCAAGGGGTGTTGGCTTCAGACCTATGCAGCCACTATCAGATGGGAGGTCAATTAGCCACAGTAGAATCTCTAGCAACCTCTGGAGAAACCCTGTTTGAGAATGCCTGTTCTAGTGTTCTGGGAAGGCTTTCTGAGAGATTTTGAGCGTATGGGAATTTGTTCCCAATTAGCCAAAAAAGCATTTGTGGGGTCAGGCATTGATGTTGGCTTAGAAGATGTAGCTCATAATCTGCATTCCAATTCATCCAAAAGACGATCAGTTGGGTTGAGATTAGGATTCTGTGGTGGCCACTAGAGTTCCTACACACCAGACTTATCAAGCCATGTCTTTATGGAGTTGGCTTTGTATGCAGAGGTACATTCATGCTTAAAGAGCCTTCCTTAACCCCTCCAGATCCGCGCTATTGCCGAAGTACGGCTCCAGTGCGGATCTGAAATGCCGGGACGACGTCCATGGACGTCGTCCCCTGTGCACGCTGTGCGAGCGTGCCCGTGGGTCGGACGGACTCGATGTCCGCCCGAGACCCGCCGATCTCTTTTAGCAGCCTCAGAACGGGGAACCGCCGATGTAAACACGGCGGTTCTCCATTCTGTGACAGGGGACATGGCAGATCTACTGATCCCTGTCACTGGGATCAGTTAGATCTGTTATGTCCCGGCCAACCCCGCCCCCCCACAGTTAGAACACACCCAGGGAACATTGTTAACCCCTTCACTGCCCCCTGCAGGTTAACCCCTTCACTGCCAGTGACATTTATACAGTAATCAGTGGATATTTAAATTTCTGATCGCTGTATAAATGTCATTGGTCCCAAAAATGTGTAAAAAATGTCCGACATTTCTGCGGCAATATCGCAGTCCCGCTAAAAATCGCAGATCGCCGACATTACTAGTAAAAAAAAAAAAATAATAAAAACGCCATAAATCAATTCCCAGTTTGTAGACACGATAACTTTTGCGCAAACCAATCAATATACGCCGATTGCGATTTTTTTTTTTACCAAAAATATGTAGAAGAATATATGTCGGCCTAAACTGATGAATAATTTTTTTTAATGGATTTGTACTTTAGCAAAAAGTAAAAAATATTGTTCTTTTTTGCAAGATTGTCGCACATTTTTTGTTTATAGCGGCGATCAGAAATAACGCAGAGGTGATCAAATACCACCAAAAGAAAGCTCTATTTGTGGGAAAAAAAGGACGAAAATTTTATTTGGGTACAACGTCGCACGACCGCGCAATTGTCATTCAAAATGCGACAGCGCTGAAAACTGAAAATTGGTCTGGGCAGGAGGGGGGTTTAAGTGCCCAGTAAGGAAGTGGTTAAACTGTTATCACAAAGTTGGAAGCACACAATTGTCTAAAATGTTTCTGTATGCTGTAATAACATACCTCCCAACCATCCCAGATTCACCAGAGCCATCCCGGGATTTGATTTAAACCCCGGCATCTGAGCTAAATCCTGGACTCCAGTGCCGGAACAAGTTGATCTGAGGTCTGTACAAGAGGGGAAAAAACAGTGACCGGGAAGGAGAGAAGTCCCCTTCCAGTGACCACTGTCAGCTGACATCACAGAGTCGATCCAGGCTCGGGAAAGATCGTGACCATATGGTCAGGATCTGCCCACATGCCTGGACTGGCACCCGGCTAAGCCTTTCAACGAGCTGCTGAGAGCCTGAGCAGGCCAGTCCCGCCTCCTCCACAGCCCAGCGCTCTAATGAGAACAGGCTATGATTAAACACCGCTAAGAGATGTGAAATGCGTCAGCCTTGCTGGGACCTGTCGTCCACCACGGCCTGCTTTGATCTTCATTGAAAAATAAAGGAGTTTGTATCAGTGCGGCCATCCAGCCTCTTTTTCATTTCTTATGCTAACTAGCAAATAGAGCTGGCACCTTGTCCACACCTTGGCAGCTGCAGCCTATGGACCAGAGCAGTGTCTTTTGGCTCTAGGAGCCCTGAGAACCGAGTGAACGACGGTGTTAGATCACTCGGTTCTCAGTGTTAGAGCTGGTGGAGGCCAGCATCGGACAGATACTGTAAGTATGATTCTACAAAAAGAAATTCCCATACATCTCTTTTAATACATGACAAAAGATTCCCAGAGCAATATGGTTTAGCAGAAGAGAAAGTTTAATAGTGATTATCTGCTTTCAGCCAGATTGAAGCCTCAACGCCATACAACCAGGGTTGGATAAGTGGCTGTTGTGCCTCATTTCCATGTATATGTTAATATCAGTTTGAGCTATTGATGTCTGTAGGGACCTGCATATTTTTATAATGATTTCTAGCTTGATACAGAGTTGCTGCTGCTGATTACTACAATGTTTCCCTGTGCAGTTACAAACCATGAATGTGACAGTTGAAGCTGGTTATTCTGTAACTTTTTGCAGCATTTGGATCTAGTTAGTTATTCAGTGACTGAGCTACAAAGTACTGGAATGCCTGGAACACAAGTTCCCAAAAGCCTCATCCACACTAATGTAATGTGATGTCAGGCATCGCACATATGTGCATTTCTTGCATGCTTTGCACATAGGGGCACCCCATTAATTTCAATGGGCTGCCCTGCACATTGCAAAGCACATGTGTCAATACCAATAAATGTCAACTCACTCATGACACGCATTTATTGAATGTTTTGCACGATTTTACATACGTTCACAGGCCACACTACTGTGCATGCAATGATGCAAGCTTAAATTAGAAGTCCATGCAAAAACTAAAATCCCTGCATCTAAAGCCACCCATGTTCTAACACTAACTTATCTAAACCTGTGAAGAAGAAATCAGTATACATACCTTTTCTGCTGGCGATCCGACCCGGTCTCCAGCGGCAAAAGCTCCGCAGAGGACACGGCCAACAACGGCTATGAAATGAATGGGTAGTGACCTTACCCTTACTATGGGGCTTCCGTTGTAGTCCTTGTCCTCTGCACCCGCCTCCACACAGAAGCCACGGCTGACAGCTTAGCTTGGGATCGGGTCGGATCACGTGCAGAAAAGGTATGTATACTCATTTTCTTCACAGGGTTAGATAGGTTAGCGTATGTAAGTGGCTATACATGAAGGGATTTGCATGGACTTCCACTTTAAAGTGTACCAATCTGTCCACAAAACTAAGATACTTGTTTGCTGGTGGTGTAGAGGTACTTTTGGCCATTCTAAAGCTGGTTATACACCAGTAGAATTTTGTTCAACATTTTTCATAAGAATGTTCATTTGTTCTTCTAATCATTAGTGGGGTCAAATCAACATTCGTTTTCGGCTGCAAGAAAATTCGAAGGAGCAGGATGGAAACTTTTTCTCGAATGTATGAATTTCTAACAGTGAATGTGGTTTTCGTTTCGGTAAAGTCCATTCATTCCAAAATCAACTGTTAAAAGAAAGCGAAGTTTTGAACAAGATTCAAATGTTCTGAGAATTTTTGTATCCTACTAGTGTATACCCAGATTTATTGTCGAATTACAATGCAGTGATCTGTATGTCCCCAAACACAGAGCTCTTCCATACTGTCTATCTCCAGTTTCCAGGGGAGTTTGTTAAATATTCAATCCCACTCCCCAGTTTCAGTCTGCTTCCGTGCGCTGGGTAAGTTCAGACAAATTCCAACTCCAGCCAGTGATGATAATATCAGACAGTAGTAGAGACTGTCCTAAATCACATTTACAATGATGTCTGTCCCAGCTATAAAACTGGAGAACAAACTATACCCCCAACGTGCATCCAGTATATAGGAAATAAGCATCCATTATCCAGACTCCTTTTCCTTTACTGTAAAATTGTAATGACATTAGCTACTTTTAAATAAGCGGCTTATGTTATACTGAGCCTTACACAGAGATAGGAGGTGTCTTAAAGGAGAAATAAACCTAAATAAAAGGATAACATTGAATAGCCCATTACAGGATAAAATAAGAAAATTAGCTGTTGCTGCAATAGTCACCTTCAGTCCAGAGATGCCCCCTGCAGTACTTTTTTTCTGCCTTTAGATGTCCTCACTCTGATGGCCAGCATCATTCAACCCAATTCATCTAAACCAGTCAGTGGGAGTAATAGTGACCCATTGTTGGTGTCAGTGGGAGTAATAGTGTCTCATCATTGGTGTCAGTGGGAGGAATGGTGTCCAAATGTTGGTGTCAGTAGAAGGAATAATGCCCCATCATTGCTGTCAGTGGCAGAAATAGCACCCCACTGTTGGTGTCAGTGGAGAGTATAATACTTTTTATCAGAGGGAAGAATGGTGCCCAAGGGCCAGATTAAAAAAACAAAAGGGCCACATCTGGCCCCCGGGTCACAGTTTGGAGACCACTGCTCTAAACATATGTTGTTCTAAATCCACCTCAGCCTGTGGATAGTCAAAAGAGTAGAAGCACATTGATGAGCTCATCTCTCTGCCACTCTGCTCTCTCCTTCTATCAGCATGGTCTTGTCAGCACATAAACTGGCTCCTTGTCTTGCATTTCTTCTCATACTCCAGCTCTGCTGTACAGGGACAGCAAGAGGTTGATACCAGGTACGTGGGGCTCAATCACACGGCCAGATATATATTTTCTGTACGGAATGTATGTTCTTGCTGGCAAAGCTAATAAAAGGTCCTACATAAAATAAAATACATGCTTATCTCCTTCTGGCCTGTTCGGCATCCCATTCTGAATGCCCGGGGAGCAAGAAGGATCGGCGGTCATGTAACCAGTGTCACAGTGGTCACATGATTGGAATCCAGGCCCGAAGCCCACTGATCTTTAGTCCGGACCAAGAGTTGTCTCCACACAAAAGCATCGGCCGCGTGACATATGTCTGGCGTTGCTCATTAAAGTGATTGTAAAGTCTCGTTTTTTTTTTCCTATAAAAATAGCAAACATATTATACTTGCCTCCTCTGTTGCAGTGGATTTACACAGAACAGCCCGGGTCCTTCTCTTCTCAGGTGCCTCTTCTGTTATCTTGGCCCCTCCTTCCTCTTCAGTGCCTCCACAGCAAGCTGCTTGCTATGGGGGCACCGAGCTGAGTCACAGCTCCCTGTGCTCATTTAGGCACAGAGCCCCACCCGAATTTTTAGTCTGAATGCATTAAGATAAAAAAACCTTCTGCCTTTACAACCCCTTTAAAGCCCAACCCTTTTGCTGCTCCAAATATGTGTTGAATGGTTGTAAAGGGTTTAACTACTCTCCGCCCGATCGTGTACTCTCTAGTTCCGGGAGAACATACCCATATGTAGCATGCCTATGCTGTGTGTTAGAAATACCTTATTCATTGACAACTTTGTGTAAAAAATATGTTTTCATTTTCTTTTCTGCATTTTCCAAAAACTTTTGGAGAAAAATTACATTTTCAGAAGACTCGCTATGCCTTTCAGAAAATACCTTGTAGTGCAGGGGCGGACCATCCATTAAGGGTGCACGGGCGCCGACCCCCTTCCCTGCCGTCGCCTTCCTATCCATGTGCCCGGCCCCTTTCAGGACACCGGACACATGGATTCCTATGGAGGGGGCAGGAGGAAGTGTTTTTTTTGAAGCACCTTCTAGAGCCTGAGGCTCTAACAGGCTTCAAAAAAGGGTGGGCTCTCTGCGCCCCGATCCCACCCAATTGTGTGACAATAGCGAATGAATTTTCACTATTTTCACACTGCAGTGCTTCCCCGCCAATCAGGAGGCAGGTTGGTGAGACCTGTTTCCTGATTGGCCAAAGCGCCAGGTGATCCTATTGGATGGCTAGGCGCTTTGGCAAGGAAGGGGAAACATGAGGAGTGGACACCTCTGCCCGCCCTCTCCACACACCGCCGCCGCTGCATCGAGGAGACAGGGGGATCCTCTTCACTCCAGACACACAGTAAGTGCCGGTGTGTGCTGTCAGTGCCACCCACGGCGGCAGGGGAGTTAGTGCAGTGTAATGCTATGTGGGGCACTATATACTCCTATCTGGGGCTCTGTATACTGCTATCTGGTGGCTCTGTATACTCCTATCTGGGGCTCTGTATACTCCTATCTGGGGCTCTGTAAGTGTATACTGTTATCTGGTGACTCTGTCTACTGCTATCTGGTGGCTCTGTGTACTCCTATCTGGGGCTCTGTAAGTGTATACTGTTATCTGGTGACTCTGTATACTGCTATCTGGGGCTCTGTATACCACTATCTGAGGCTCTGTATACTGCTATCTGGTGGCTCTGTATACTGCTAGCTGGGGCTCTGTATACTGCTATCTGGTGACTGTATACTCCTATCTGGTGTCTCTGTATACTGCTATCTGGGGCCCTGTAAGTGTATACTGCTATCTGGTGGCTTTGTATACTGCTATCTGGTGACTCTGTATACTGCTATCTGGGGCTCTGTATACTGCTATCTGGTGACTGTATACTCCTATCTGGTGGCTCTGTATACCACTATCTGGGGCTCTGTATACTGCTATCTGGGGCTCTGTATACTGCTATCTGGGGCTCTGTATACTGCTATCTGGTGCCTCTATATATTCCTATCTGGGGCTCTGAGTACTACTATCTGGTGGCTCTGTATACTCCTATCTGGTGGCCCTGTATACCACTATCTGGGGCTCTGTATACTGCTATCTGGGGCTCTGTATACTCCTATCTGGTGGCTCTATATACTCCTATCTGGGGCTCTGTATACGACTATCTGGTGGCTCTGTATACTCCTATCTGGTGGCTCTGTATACCCATATCTGGTGGCTCTGTATACTCCTATCTGGTGGCTCTGTATACACCTATCTGGTGGCTCTGTGTACTCCTATCTGGGGCTCTGTATACCCCATCTGGTGGCTCTGTATACTCCTATCTGGTCACTCTGTAAACCCCTATCTGGTGATGCTGTATACCTTATCTGGTGATGCTGGGCTGTATACTCCTGACACAATGGGTGGAAACAATACAGGGTGGGGCTTATGAGAAGCCGCTATATAATTTCACCAGCCGCCACTGTTGTAGTGTTTGCTTTCCAAAATGTGGTCATATTGTGTGTGTGGGTGGGTGGCTTCTGTCCTGGTCTTCCAAAGCCTCCAAAAATGTGATAGGTAGTCAGGAATTTAGATGCTCCTTGAAAGCCCAAAGATGCTCCTTGGATTTTGGTGCCTCTCTATGCATCTAAGCTGTGAAAAAGTCTCACACATGCGGTATCCCCATACTCCCCATACATATATCTACACACACAGTATACATACCATAGTTTGTAGACTCCTATAACTTTCCTATAGACAAAATAATATTTTATTTATTTCAGGTACTTGTATAGCACCGTCAACTTACGCAGTGCTTTACATTTACATTGTACATTCACATCAGTCCCTACCCTCAAGGAGCTTACAATCTATGGTCCCTAACTCACATTCATACATACACTTACTAGGGCCAATTTAGACAGGAGCCAACTAACCTACCAGCATGTCTTTGGAGTGAGGGAGGAAACCGGAGTACCTGGAGGAAGCCCACGCAGGCACAGGGAGAACATGCAAACTCCAGGCAGGTAGTGTCATGGTTGGGATTTGAACCAACGACCCTTTTGCTGCTAGGCAAAAGTGCTAACCACTACACCACTGCACCGCCCAGTATACACTCATTTGTGTTATTTTTACCAAAGAAATGTGGCAGAAAACATTTTGGCCTAAATCTATGAAGGAAAATTATTTGTTTGTCAAATTGTATAACTGAAATGGAAAAATGTGGGTTTTTTTTCAAAATGTTTGGGCTTTTTTTCATTTATTTAGCAAGAAATAAAAAACCCAGTCAAATACCACCAAAAGAACAAATTGTGTGGGTGAACACAATGATAAACATTTCATTTGAGTACATCAAGATTGATCAGTTTTCAGATATATACCATTGTTTGTGGACGCTATAACGATCTTCACTGATCATAAAAATTTACAGTACTTACAGAATGCTAAACGACTGAATCCCAGAAAGGCCAGGTGGAGTCTGTTCTTTTCCCGTTTCAATTTCATGATCACGTACAAACCTTATTCCTGCAACAGTCGGGATGAGGAGCCCACCTCTGAACCTGAGCCGATCATTCCGACAAGATGTATTCTTGCTCATTCTACCACTCTGGAGTCTAAAATTCCTCCTGGCAAGACCTTCATCCCCACGGAACTAAGACCTAAGATCCTTCGTTGGGGTCATGCTGGGTTTCTCTGATCCCTTCAGCTCATCAGTCGCCACTACTGGTGGCCTACTCTCCATTCGGATGTCAAAGGCTACGTAAAGGCGCTCCATGTTTGTGCCCAGTCTAAGTCCTCCACACAAGCTCCTGCCGTTCTGCTCATGCCCTTGCCCATTCTGAAGGAGCCCTGGACTCACATTGCTATGGATTTCATCAGCTATTTTCCGCAGTCTGAAAAGAATACAGTCATTTGGGTGGTAATCGATCGGTTCTCCAAAATGGCTCATTTTGTTCCCCTTCCTGGTCTCCCTTCTGCTCCTGCTTTGGCCCCCATCTTTGTTCAAGAAATCCTCCTTCTCCATGGGGTTCCTTCCCATATTGTTTTGGACAGGGCGGGTCAATTTACATCCCGCTTCTGGAGAGCTCTTTGCAAGTCCCTCAATATTGTCTTGGATTTTTCTTCTTCTTACCACCCTCAATCCAATGGACAGACTGAGAGGGTTAATCAGAAGTTAGAGGTCTTCCTCCGCACCTTAGTCTCTGCTCATCATGATGACTGGTCCTCTCTACTCCTGTGGGCAGAATTCTCTCACAATAATCATGGTAAAACCAGTTTTCAAAAGACCCCCTTTTTCACTGTTTATGGAAGACACCCTCAGCTTCCTCTTCCTATGACCTGTTCTCCGTACATTCCAGCTCTTGCTACTATTCAGCAATCATTCAATACCATTTGGGGTAATGCTCATGATTCCTTCCGGGCAGGGGATGATAAGTTTAAGGGTTTTGCCGACCGTCGTAGGTGTAAACCACCTTCTCTACAGATTGGAGACAAGGTCTGGCATTCTACCAGGAACATCAAGCTCAGGGTTACTTCTCTGAAATTTGCCCCAAGATTCATTGGTTCGTACTCTATAATTGCTAAATTGAATCCGGTTTGTTTTAAACTCCAGATTCCGAAAAGCCTCAAACTCCTTTTATGTTTCCCTTCTGAAGCCTTTAGTCCTCAATAAGTTCTCTCGTCCTCTCCCTATCACGGTTCCGGTCTCGGAGGATGGTCAGGAGTACGAGGTTAGTCTAGTCCTGGACTCCTGGCTCTTCAGTACCTTGTGCATTAGAAAGGGTTTGGTCCTGAGTAGTGTTGAGCGAACCCGGACTGTAACGTTCGGGTCCGTACCGAACTTTAGGGTGTCCGTGGCACGGACCCGGACCCGGACATTTCAAAAATCGTTCGGGTTCGGTCCGGGGTTCTGCTATTTTACTCCACGTGTTGAGAAGCTGCAGGGCAGCCAATCAACAAGCGTTTCACTGGTTTGCCCTTAGAAGCCATCACAGCCATGCCTACTAATGGCATGGCTGTGATTGGCCGGTGCATCATGTGACCCAGCCTCTTTATAAGCTGGAGTCACAGTGCTGCAGTCACATGCTCCTTGGGTTAGTATAGGGAAAGGTAGCTGACGGCGTGAGGGACAGATTTTAGCCATTTTAAGACCTGATCCTGCATCCTGAGATAGATTACTTTACTACTGCTGTCTGTGCTGTTGCT
>BLSH010245037.1:691749-702817 GCA_018402905.1 Glandirana rugosa | reverse complement strand
GAGACATCAAGGAGACATCGTCGGACGACTTGAACGACTTTTTGGCAATAACGGGTCACTAAAGGACAAACATTCTGGCGACCGACGATATGGAGGACATGAGAGTCGGTCGCCAGAAGGGGGGACATCAAGTGATCTCCGCTCGTCCCTCCTTTATCTTTACATCACCCGCCTCCCCAGAGTGTCGGGGGACAGAGACGGCGGGTACCTCCTCCACAGGAGGAAGAGGAGAGAGGAGGAGACGAGGGACGGTCAGCGGCGGGGGTGATGCGGGGGCGACGGTGGGTGGGCGGTGGAGAACTGTAATGTCCTGCCTCCCGGCGGCATTGGAACAGTGAGCTGTCAATCACAATGCCGGTCAGCGGGCCATTACAGTGATCGGTATTTCACATACAATACCTGTCACAGCCCGAGATCCCCGCTGTGTCATCTGATGATTTCTGATAATGATACTGCTCTGCGCAGAGGTGGCGGGTGGGTGGCAGCGGGGGCGTAGTGGGGGCGGCGACTGGCAGGGAGCAGAGGAGGAGAGAGGAGAAGGAGGACACCTCCTCCATGGGCGGCAGAGACAGGGGGCTGTGAGACCCCTCCGCCCACTACATTTCTATTTCCTCCCTGCTCGCCTCTAGTGAACTACAGGGGGGAAGACCGCTGGCTGAGAGTACAGGAGGTATAGCAGCCAGCGGTCTTACAAACAGGAAATCACTGGGCAATAACGGTTTTTCAGCAAGTTCAGCAGGCTGCTACAGAGGAACTACAGAGCTCAGAAGAACATGGAAAGCATAGTTGGTGGAGGTAGGAGATCAGCAACAAGGACATGGAAAAAAGTTTTTTCCCGGAGTTCTGCTTTAAGATAAAAAACCTTCTGCCTTTACAACTCCTTTAATGGTGTAATAATGATTACACAGCAGCAATAATTTTAGTTCAGCTTTAAGGGACCAATAAAAAAACACTAAAAATGGTTCAGTAATAAAGAGCTATGAATGTTTTCCACAAATAGATCTGTAGAACACACCTGCACACAATTCATTTGACTTTATATAACTTTCACGTGGAATTGTCTACTCTCTTTAAAGGGTCAGTCCACCCCATGTAGCTGCAGTCTGACTCCTGATTGGTGGACATGGGTCGTTATTTGTACTGTTATTAAATAAGCCGCTGCACCTCGCTAACTAAGAGGAGCAGATGAAGATGTAAGGTAATGTGTGTCTCCTGCGACATTGTAATTATGGAGTATGTAGCGGGTGCAATGACAGCGTCCAACATGTGCAGTGTGTATTGTGCCTGGCCTCAGATTCTATTTAAAGGGTTAGTTCACCTTTAATTAAAGTATATGTAAATGATCATCTTGTAAAACAACCCATTCAGTGAAATAAGGGCAAAACCTTTGTCTATAGATATAAAATACATAAATACATTTCCCCTTTTTTTATGAGTGATCACCTTGCCTCTGTTCTCCATATAACAGCTGCAGGAAGAGAAACAGCAGCATGTTGGTTTTCCCAGTGAATGGCTCTGCGGTGGAGAGGATGTCAGGACAAGTCTGTTCATTGGAGGAGAACAGGCTGAGTTTCCAGCACAGCTAAAAAGCTGGCCATGTTGTGCTTTCATGCTTAGTGTGGTCAGTTTTTTTTATAGGAAAGCATAGTGACTGGCAGGATCACCAGGGATTTCACACAAACAAAGCAATACAAAGAGCCTTCCCATTCCTTCCTGCCTCACCTCACAAGCACTTGGCTCTCTTGTGCAGCAGCGGCTGAGCTCAGTGTTCTGCAATTAAGAGAGGGAGCAGACTGCGCATGGGTGGTTAGGCAAGCCATGTTCTTGAAGCCGAGTGAAGTGATGAGGAATCCAGAGGTCTGATATATGTCATCTATTCAGGACAGAGAGGGGAGGTTCATGGTAGAAACGGCTTCAAATGCAAGGATCATTTTTAAAAACCGAGGAAAGCATTTTAAAGTACATTTGAAGCTATGATGTAAATGGAATTAATGGACAATGGAAAATGTCATTAAGGGTTTACACATGCAACAATGACTGCCACTTTGTAGTCAATGGATTAGTTTTCCAACATCAACTCAAACCGGTAATTTTAGTTGGATTTCCCTTTAACCACTTCAATACTGGGCACTTTTACCCCCCCCCCCCCCGCCCAGGCCATTTTTCAGCTTTCAGCGCTCTCACATTTTGAATGACAATTGCGCGGTCATGCAACACTGTACCCAAACAATTTTTTAATCATTTTGTTCGTTTTGATATGTGGCACTGGTGGGCACTGATAGGTGGCACTGATGGGCATTGATGGGTGGCACTGATGTGTGATGAACACGGGTATCAGATCGCTGCCCTCCTCACCAATGGGTGACCAAGGACCCCCTGATCTAATACCGCACTTGTCATTACACAACAATGCCACTCTCAGCTACTTTCTGCACAAACATTTCCCAGTTTGCGGGACCACCGTCTAAATGCCAGCTGCCTGAGAGCAATTTTTACCGGGCTAATTCAAACAATTAACCCTTTCTCTGCCACCACTAACCTTTTTTGATCTGGAGTGTTAGGTCTCCAACAATTAGCAATACCAATTATGATTTTAGAATAACCACCTGTAAAACACACTGTCACCACAGACAGGGATATTCAGATGTGTTATTTTAAAAACAGTAGCACTCTTCAAAGGAACAGATTTGTGATAGTTGCTTTAAGAGCTTTAGGGACAAGGTTAACACGTTTCAGAATAAGGTTTAATAATGAAAAGGTCAAGTTTTAGGTGCAGTAAAATATTTACAGAAAAATAAAAAGAATGTTACAAAGCAATAAGACATAAAATACAGCAGCAAAGAAACAGAATAAAAGTACTTGCTTTTGAAATGTCCGTGATCAATCAGTGGTTCGAGGATGATTCCCTGGTTCTCTGGTGTTGGTTCGTTGATGGAAAATGAGTACTGGAAGTTGGTTTTGGCAGTCCCTTTTTCTCTGGAAAACAAGGGGTGGGGCCGTATACCCCTGACCACTCACATGGGTGAGGTGGACTCGTAGGCTGTCCAGGGCGACCATGAAATACAATCTTCCCTAATTCCTGTCGGGATCAGGTCGCCGGGCAAACCTCACATTAAGGAATTCAATCTCAGCATACACAGTACATTCAAATAAGTCCAAACGCGACGGTTCTGACACTTTCTGGGACCCTGGGAAGGGAATACACTAGTAGTGGTTCCCCGTACGTTCAAAGTCTTTGACGTCTAGACTCTATTTATTCTATATAAATTTCTGCATTCAAATATGTACGTGTTATTGATATGTCATGTTCCTAATTGAAGTTATTATTTTTTGGTACGTTTTAAGCATGAGGGGAGGTCACGGGGAAGTAGTGTTGTCCTGTCCTAATTTACAATGCTCGTTCATCCTGAGCTCCTTTTGATGTCTGCTAGCTAGGTTTTATGGCTGCTAATATAAACACAAATAGATCCCTCTTCCTGACTTAGGATAACAATTTTCCAGGTGGCTATTCTAGAATTTCCACATGGAACAGGGAGGAGGGGGTGTGAGAGAAATTGTCAGTTTAAAATTATAATGGAGTCCTCTTAAACAAAATGGAGTCAGCTCTGCGTGCGTCTTGTGCGTGATATCATTACTTCGTGTGTGTCTCACACGTGATATCATCACATGATGGGCACTGATGTGCGACACTGATAGGTATTGATGGGCAGCACTGATAGGAGGCACTAAAAGCCAGCACTGACTGGCATCACTAATGGGCACTGATTGCTGGCACTGGTGGGCACTGATTTCTGGAATTGGTGGGCACTGATTTCTGGCACTGGTGGGCATGGAGTGCTGGCACTGGTGGGCCTGGATTGCTCTTTTTTGTAATCAGGACACTGATTACATGCTCTGATCTCCCCTACGAGGAGATGCCGCTGATCAGCTCTCCTCGCCACACTGTGTCAGTGTCAGGCAAGGATTACTGGCACTTCATGTATTTACATGTGACCGGCTGTGATTGGACATAGCCGATCACATGGTTAAAGAGCCACGTCAGCAGCTCTTTACACAGATCAGGGTCATGCCGTGTCCTAGCAACATGGCGTGGCCGTGATCACTGCACTGTGCGCCCCTGTGGGAGCGGCCATTAGGGTGCACCATCATATGACGCCCACCCAGTATGAGAGCCGCACCGCTCCGCCATCATTTGACCGTTGGCGGACAGCAAGTGGTTAAAGGAGTGATAAATCATTAGATGTGATGGCTGTATTTGTTTTCTTTTTTTTTAGGCTTTTTTCCTTTAGTTTTTCCTTTTATTTCAACTCTGGATGGAGGAGCAACTGGGGAGTGTAAAAATGTATCAGCAGATTTAGATGAACTTGATTAAAGCTGGATACACACTATACAATTATCTTTAGATTTTCCAAAACTTTATAATATGAGGTCAAAACTTAAGAGCTTTTGTATGTAATCAGGCAGGCCCTTGCACTGTACGGTTTTGGTAAATCTACAGTTGTATAGTGTGTATGGGGTCTTACAAATGTAAGCCAAACGTCAGCGGACACTTTTTAGACCATTACAACACCTTTTTTTTTTTTTTGCTTTTGGGATAAAGATTTTGACATAAATAAATAAAAGCAGATCATTGTAAGCACCCCTGTCAGTGGTAAATGGTTTGTCTCAACCCTTTAACTGCCGCAACTTGGTTTGGTAAAGGAAGCTGAAAAATAACAGACTTACTGGCTAGATCACAAGTGAAAGTAAAGGAAAAAAAGACTAAAAAAAGAAATCGGATGCAGCCTCTACATCTAAGAACCGGTAAGCTGCAATATAATACATTTTTCTTTTAGGGTTTAATACTGCTTTCATTCCAAGTTTCCATTTTCATCTACAAGAGTCTGAAATGGGATCTGTCACTTATTAAAAACACTTCAACATGTAGCAAGGCCCTGAGTAGATAAGGTAGCGTGTTTTCACTTAGTCTGGCAGCACACGGATTATTGTTACCACGAGACACTAAATCCACTCCCTGCTTAGGACAATCGTCTGCAGTTAGAGCAATGGTAGAGCAATGGTCAGAGAACTTTATGCTGCACATCGGAAAATAATATATACCGTATTTGTGGTTGTTTTACTGGAAATATTTTATCAGGGTGTGTTAATGTTTTATAAACATTATTATTATTGTGCATAGTTGTAATTATAGTTGTATGTCACTGCGGCCTTTCATGCACATTACATAAGCAGACTTCTGCTGTTCACCGACGCTCTCCATCCAATCTGACAGAGCTTCAGCTATTTTGCCAAGAAGAATGGACAAGAATGTCCTCTCTAGATTAAGGTGACCAGATTTTTAAAATGAAAATCGGGGACATATTTTTTTTTTTTATTGGCAAATGGTAAACTGTTTTATAAGAATATTTCAAATAATATATGCAGTGTATGTGGTATGTGTTCTTGGAATGATTGTATGATATATCGGGTTAGGTTCACACCTCCAACGGATGCGGCTCGCAGCAGAGGTCTGGTGAGTCCTTGTTCTCCGTTCCAGGGATGAATTGAGGCCAAAGATGCACAGCACTCCTGTGCAATCCACTCCGATAGGTGGCACTGATACGTGGTAATGATGGGCACTGATAGGCGACACTGATATGTGGCAATGATGGGCACTCATAGGTCGCAATGATATGTGGCAATGATAGACGGCAGTGATGGGCACTGATAGGTGGCGCTGATATGCGGCAATGATGGGAACTGATAGGCGGCACTGATATGCGACAATGATGGGCACTGATAGGTGGCAATGATATGCGGAAATGATGGGCACTGATATACAACAATGATGGGCACTGATAGGTGGCAACGATGGGCACTGATGGGTGGCACTGATATGTGACAATGATGGGCACTGATAGGCGGCAATGATGGGCACTGATAAGCGGCACTGATATACGACAATGATGGGCACTGATAGGCGGCAATGATATGTGACAATGATAGGCACTGATATGCGGCAATGATTGGCACTGACGGGTGGCACTGATATGTGACAATGATGGGCACTGATTGGCGGCAATGTTATGCGGCAATGATGGGCACTGATAAGCGGCACTGATATACGACAATGATGGGCACTGATAGGCGGCAATGATATGCGGCAATGATGGGTACTGATAGGCGGCAATGATATGTGGCAATGATGGGCACTGATATGCGGCAATGATTGGCAATGATAGGCAGCACTGATATGCGGTAATGATGGGCACTGATAGGTGGCACTGCTAGGCAGCACTGATATGCGGCAATGATGGGCACTGATAGGTGGCAATGATGGGCACTGATAGGCAGCACTGATATGCAGCAATGATGGACACTGATAGGCAGCACTGATATGCGGCAATGATGGACACTGATAGGCGGCAATCAAAGGCACTGATAGGCGGCAATCATGGGCACTGATATGTAGCACTAAAGGGTACTGATAAGGCTGCGCTGATGGGCATTGATGAGGTGGCACTGATAAGCTGCACTAATGGCCCCTGGTGAAGAGGCACTAATGAGGCTACACTGATAAGTTGGCATTGATGGGCACTGATAGGCAGCACTGATACAGTGCACTGATGAGGCTGCACTGGTAGGAGGCACTGATGAACACTGATACGTTGGGGGGTAGGGGTTCAATTAATCCATAATGCTATTTGTAATATGCAGCATGCAAGGGGTTAATGTACTGCCATTAGTCACTGGTGCATTAACTTCTTTATGCTGCAGCATAACACTGACACCACTGCCACTAATGCAGCACAAAGGGGTTATTGTACTGCTGGGACCTTGAAGAAGGGGAGATACCCCGAAAGCGTGTCCTGAATAATTGTATGTTAGTGCAAATAAAAAAGTATCACGGACAGTGCTCAATTTTCTCTGGCACAATTGCACTAATACAGCTACAATCACCTCAACCTTTATTGTATCAATTTGTTCTTATATACATCGCTGGCATTTTTCTCGCATAGCTTACATTTATTGTCTCATTCTATATAACAATGACAAATTCCAGCTGTACTTTATAGAGATCGTTGATCCATGTACACCAATGCCTGCTGGTCTCACACAACGCCACTTTAGGCAGAGATTTATTAAAGTGAAACTAAACTGTATCTGAGCACTGCAAACTGAAAACGCTATTTAATTATTTTTTAATATTTAAAAAACTTCCCCATCCATCCATATCTCTATGCTTTATTTTCTTGAGAAATCGCTTTGGAAAAATCCCTCTAACATGTCTAGATTCTGCCATCTTGAGTAAGGGCAGATGATTCATGTAGCATTTACTTCCTGGAATCCATCTCTCCTTAGCCCAGGCTTGCAAGCAGGAGGGTGTGCGTAGCTGAGAAAGCCCCACTCCCCTCCACCAGATGAACGAAAAAAATGCCCTTTAGACTCCCGGGATGTACTGTATGACATAATTTTGGCCTAGGCCAGAAATTAGGATGTAACTGAAGAAATATAAAAAAAGGAAGTTTAATGTAGCGCTGCCCTCTTGAGGGTCGCAAGATAAGTCAATCTCTCCCTGGTTTCCCGACCCTGGGAGTCCTCCACCACCTCTGACACACTGGGTTCACTCATATTGTTAGTTCCCCTTTAAATACTACACAGTGAAAGAATATACACAAATTAGTAAATCAATAGTGTTTACTCAAAGTATATTGCTTGGAAAAAATTAGTATTCAACAGGGGGTATCAGTAACTCCCAAAATGGAACAAAGTTAACACAAGGCATATTACTTATGACTCTATAGGTTCAACCAACAGGTATATAAGCAGATCAGTATACTGTGCATGAGAGTGGGACACAGGAGAGCAGGGGAATGACCTCTGAAGTGTCAGACCACTTTCTACTGCTCACTCTTCTCCTGACACTAGCAGACAGCAGATAAACAGGTATAAAACCAGCAATAGTAGATAAACAGGTACAACACCAGTATATAGTAGATGAACAGATACAACACCAGAATTACAATTGTGGCAAGATTCAACTTGCTCTAGAGGGAAGAGTTCTTAGGTGAATGTAATTTCTAAAATACTCTGGCAAATAGTAAATGCTCACTAAGTGGGGGGGGGGGGGGGCAGATGAAGAGTAGCTGTAGTTCTATGTTCCTTGCTTGACAGTACAGATGATCTTCAGCTAGCTTTGTAGTTTCAATGGTACATATTAATCAAATGCTGATGCAAAAAATTGATTTCCAGGAAGTGTACTATATTTGAATAAAGCACTCTTTGTGCAGCAAGACAAAGGAAGCTTCACAGTGATCACTGACTTTGAACTGTGGGACTACAAATAACAGCGATCCAGTTTAGGGTATAAATGCTTGTACTCCACTTCTTTTCCCGATGGTAGGAACTAGGCCTTGACTACAGTGAATGTGCAGAGTCAGGTTATGTGTGCACAATGTCTGTAACAATGGGCTTCCACCCGCTCACCACACAGGATCAATGGGTGCAGATGATGTATCTGCTGCTGAGGATGATGATGATGACAAGGATGTAGATGATGATATTGGTCACTCCAGCCCTCTGGCTCCTAGGATCGACCTCCACCGCCTCTAACCGCGATTCTCCCGGATCGATCGTCCCAGCGGGATGCAGGGATCAAAAACAGGCTCCACTTGGTGCAGGTCAGGTCTTTCAGGTTGCTAACTGAAGTCCTGCAAGGTTTCTGAATTGCTCAGTCTGTGGGAGTAGGCCGCGATTCAGCCATCATTTACACAGGGTCCCGCTTGATCAATCCACGCTGTCCAGAGAGACTGTGCTAGGCCTCAGCCTCTGCTTAAATTGTCTCTCCCATGAGGCACCTCTTCTCCCAGGAATCCTTCTCTGCTGCACAGCCAGATGGGAAAAGTAGTTCTGCTGCAGTACAGCCAGAAAACGAATCCTCACAAGCAAACTACAACCCCAGAGTGCATTTCTTTTGCCACTGTTAGAGTCACAGAACACTAAACTGGCACTAGGGGGAAACAGCTTCATTAAGCCTGAAGGCAGAAAAATCTCTATTACCAGGGGTGTGCATACCCGGCTCCTGGCTACATTAATATTAGGATAAGGATTAAAAATAGTTAATGTTGATTGAGAGAGTTTAGTTCCGCTTTAACCTACCTGTATGTTTTTGGATTGTTGGAGAAAGTCCAGATCCCCCTCTCCCTTCAAAACCCATAGAGATCGTGTCCTTAGTGATAAATGAACCCAGGATCCCAGAACTGCAGGTGCTGCCATGCACATTACGGAGAAGAAGAGGTTTTAAGAAACCCAGCAGAGAGTATGCTTCATCCATATCTGAAATATTATTGCATATATATTAGAGGTGGTTTAGCTTGCTATATATAAGGGGATCCACAAGGGGAGCCCTTTCACTCACCTGAGCCCAGAGAAAAAAAATAGTACTTCCAGGTATGTGGGAACACTGGACCCCCCCTCCAGACACGCACACACTGACATGAACGTTTGCAAGTGCAAACTTTCCATTTATAGCAATAACAAACTGACAATTCGGAAACAACTGGAGTGGTTCCTGATCATGTGATCACTTATTTATGACATGGTGATCGTAGTGATCACATGCAGGCTGAAGGTGTCATTGACAGTATAATCCTTCAACCTGCAGATGAATGCTGCCACCTTCAAACTGTAGTGCCATCTGGTAAATACTGTACAATTACATTAGTAAAAAAAAATGATACATTGCAAAATTTCCTTTTTATGAATTTTTATGCATTTCACATAATAATAATATTAAAACAGTGTACCAAATTAAAGCTTGTGTGTCTTAAAATAAGACTAGGTTTGCAAATTTGTTATTGTCTAATTAATTAAAGTTGTTGTAAACCCTTTACATATAACTTCTGAAGTGACCTACCTCAGGTGATACACAGAGATTAAGCAAATCCTCCTACATACATTGTACCTGTTTATCTGCAGCTTTCTTTCCTCTACATTTATTTATTTATTACATACTTATATATTGTACCTTCGCATCAATCCCTGCCCTCAAAGAGCTTACAATCTAAGGTCCCTAACTCGCATTCATACATACTCATAGAGGGGCCAGTTTAGACAGGGGCCAATTAACCTACCAGCATGTCTTTGGAGTGTGGGAGGAAACTAAAGTACCCAGAGGAAATTAACGCAGGGACAGGGAGAACATGCAAACTCCAAGCAGGTAGTGCCATGGTTGGGATTCAAACCGACGACCCTATTGCTTTAAGGCAGAGCCACTGTACATCAGTTCAAAGTCCAGAATTTACACAGCATTCCCCAGAAGGCACTGGGTGGGGGATCTGATGTCACACATTGAACAGCGTAGAGCAGGGAGCTCATTGTAATTTGAGACCTGAGTGGAGGGAGTGGACACATCCCACTCTACACAGTCTCAAAAGGAAACATACACAGCTGAGGCTGTCAATCACCTGCTGTGTGCCAGAGGGGGAGCGGGGCCATCTCCCAGGATTGTTTGGTGTCAGCATAGACCAGGGTTTCTCAATCAGGGTTTCATGGAACCCTAGGGTTTCTCCAGAGGTTGCTGGGGGTTCCTTGAGCAATTTCTGTCTATCAAACAAGTTCCCAGTGACACCATTGATCCTTCCACCATTGAACTTTCCTCTATCTTATCTTATCAGTACATGTACACAGGGTCGTTTCCAGGCAGTTGAGTTTAAAGGCTTTTTTTGGAACGCAAAAAAATGGGTTCAGACGCCAGTTCAGAGGCATTTGAAACGCCAAACAGCTTGTAAATGCCACTAACTCGCATCTAGGACCATTTTGTTTACAGGCGTTTCCATTTTTTAAAAAAAAAAAGGCTCCTAGACACGAGTGCGGCATGCAAAATGCGGCATGCGAAAACGTGGCAAAATGTCCGTTTTAGACGCCAGCTTCTAGCTGTCAAAAAAAAACATTCAGGGGAGGTTGAAATAGCGTCCCGTGTAAATGGAGCCTAAAGCGTTTTTGATGCATTTTGCAGAAATGCAAGGAATTTTTTTTAACATGGGTTCCTATGGAACATGTTCACATCAATGCATTTTTGGAAAGGGTC
>BLSH010245037.1:669824-689287 GCA_018402905.1 Glandirana rugosa | reverse complement strand
ACCACTGACGACACACGTAGCAGATACAACGGGTAACAAGACGAAATTATATAACTTATCCAAATAGTGTATATATTCAACGTATGGTAATAGTCTCCTAACTCCCTAGCGGGGTGAATGACCCTTTACCAGGTCGTTTAGTCTTTGAGAGGGACATATTATTATTTACGGGGGTAGACGAACTCCGAGATTAATAACGGGGTGTCCCGTAGTCTTTGACGGGCTGGTAACGTTCGTTACGGGGTTTGGTCTCCGTAACGAAAATAACTCGGTAAATATACGCCTTCTGAAAAAATTCGCGACGGAATTTAGGACTTCAGAGGCATTTGTGAGAGTTTTCACTTCATTTTAGAGAGTCATACATATTCAGGAGTCATCTTATCCAGCAGTGCAGATGCTTCCCCCCAGGGCGCAATAACCTATAGCTGACCCGTCTCTTAAGAGTCTTAATGTATTAATATCAGCGCTTAAAAAAGTCTTCCGCATATAAATGGCTCAATAAAAGCAATGCCTCTGGTTTGGGGCATTGCTTGCAATGGTCGGGCAGTTTCTGATGCCCTGTGGGGCAATAATTAGAGCCTCAAGCAGATGGGGGCATTTATTATTATACAGGGAGAGTTTCTGATTTGCTGGACCATTTCCCAGTAAGTGGGGCGATCCCTCAATCCTCTGATAATGGTATGCAACTTATATATGTGATAAACCTATTCAATATATTAAAGCAGAACAATGGGCAACATAGACGATGCACACAGCAGTCACCAGTATAAATAATAACTCGTAATGTGTGCAGTGAAATGCACCATAGCTTGTCATTAACCACTTCAGCCCCGGAAGGATTTCCCACGTTAGGACCAGAGCACATTTTGCGATTCGGCACTGCGTCGCTTTAACTGACAATTGCGCGGTTGTGTGACGTTGTACCCAAACAAACTTGGCGTCCTTTTTTTCCCACAAATAGAGCTTAGTTTTGGTGGTATTTGGTCACCTCTGCGTTATTTCTGATCACCGCTATATACAAAAAAAAAAATAGCGACAATTTTGAAAAAAAAAAGAACAATATTTTTAACTTTTTGCTATAACAAATGTCCAAAAAAAATAAATAAAAAAACACATTTATTCATCAGTTTTGGCTGACATATATTCTTCTACATATTTGTGGTAAAATAAAATCGCAATCAGCGTTTATTGATTGGCTTGCGCAAAAGTTGCCGCAAACCATGAGAATTAATTTATGGCGTTTTTACAATTTTTTTTTATTTTTATCAGGACTGCGATATTGCGGCGGACGTGTTAGACATTTTTTACTTTTTTTTTGGGACCATTGATATTTATACAACGATCAGAAATTGAAATAGCTACTGATTACTCAATAATAAAACAAGTTCTATAGCCCTCCTACAATACTCAGGGCTATTGGACCAAGATGTTTTGAAGATCTACAGCTGGGCTGCTGCTAAACACAAAAAGTACATGCAAAAAACAGATACACTCTCAGTCCATTGTCCCATACACCAGAAACTGGTATCTGTAGTAGCACTTCCTCACAGTATTTACATACGACAGCTGATCAAAATATCTTCAGTGTGAAACAAACACCATAAGGCCCGGTTCACACAGGGGCGACTTGGGATCCGACTTGACTCGCCCCAGGTCGCTTGACATAAGAAATCCCATTCAAGTGAATGGGAGCTGTCTTTATGTACGCTACTGAAGTCGCTCCGACTTCAAGGCGACTTCAGAAGAGATTCCTGTACTACTTGGAGGCGACTTCTATCCAACTTGTGCTCATAGAATTCAATGGAAGTCGCCTCCAAGTCGTATACCCCATCTTAATGCAAGCGACTTTGTCAGTGAAAAGAATAGAATTTATTTTGGGGCAGCCCCCTCCCTCCCTTCTCTGATTGGCCACAGGCAAAGTCACCTGGCATAAGTCGTGTTGTAAGTCGCCTGAAGTCGCCCTGAAAGTCACGCAGAAAGTCACGCTGAAATCGCCTAGCAAAGTTGACCTGAAGTCGGATCTCCCCTGTGTGAACCGGGCCTAAATGAGCAGGTGAAAAAGTCAGGAAAGAAGGGAACAACAGTTCTCCGATACAGGACCTGCACCACACACCGACAAACTGCACCACGTATGTCACTCCCCAGGACCTGCACTGACCGGATATCGGCAGATTAAGTGCCTTGGGGTCACACAAGAAAATCCTCCTCTCAGATACACCTCTCACATTGTTTGATCATGGATGGGCATAAAAGAAAAAAACACTGGACGTAGCATAATACAGTCTATAAGGTTTATTTCAAAGCCCCGTCAAAGTATCACACTTACAAGATCAAATGTAAAAACAGGCATCAAATAATGCATGGATAAGTACATCATAGCACCGTCACTGTGGATGGTCCAGCCACGGTCTCTCTCACAGACCCTGAACGTCCCTTCCTGCCGGTGACGCGCACGTGTCACTTCCGGTTGCCGTTAGGTGTCACACTGACGCGTTTCGTCATCACAACTTCCACAGAGGACGTGGCCTAGCAGCACAGCTAACCTGTTAAATAGGGAAGCTCTGAGTGCGGTCCTCCCACCGACGTCACCACTCAGCTCAACCAGCCGTGCACGTGAGCAGTGTATTCAAACTCAGTGGGAGTCCTCTAATTCAGGAACTACCGCAACACATCACCAAGAACGTAAAGCCGTGCAAACCCGATATTATCAGGTAAAAATCATAGCAGTCCAACAGCGATGTGCTATGGTAACCGACAGCCTCCCCTCTTTAATATCCGCAATCACCCCCACCGGGACACCCGGTGTAATAGTCTGCAGAGTTGTAAAGTGAAGTGATGAATATGATGAAACTCATGATGGCAGGGAAGGGGTTAACCTGCAAGGGGCAATGAAGGGGTTAACTGTGTTCCCTAGGCGTGTTCTAACTGTGAGGGGGCTGGGCTGCCAGGGGCATAAGAGATCTAACTGATCCTAGTGACAGATCTCTTACATGCCGCCTGACAGAGCAGGGAACCGCCATATTTACATCGGCGGTTCCCCGCTTTTCTTCTCTTACAGACGATCATGTGTCGCCGGCGGACATCAAATCTGCCCGACCCGCGGCCCCGCTCAGGGAGCATGCGGCGGGCACGCGAGCGCAGCAGGCACGAGAATGCGGCGGTGGTGTGCGCGGATCTGCGTTTATAGACGGCGATTCGCGCTACGCTGCCAACTTGCAGCAGTATATGTACGCAACGCGGTCTTTAAGTGGTTAAAGTGGATGTAAACCAAACTGTATGACACTGAGTTTGCTAAAGTACTCAAGCTGCTTTCCCTGGGGTCACCTGTGCATGCTCACTCCCGAGTCCCGCTGCTGCGTCCATTGACTCAGCCCGCACCTTGCTCCCGTGACACCGGATTTCATTGGCAGAAGCTGCTATCAATCTGTCCAATGAGGAGAGATACAGCGGTGGGAGCCGCTGTACTCATGCACATCGCTGGATTGGATGGCCTCAGGTAAGGTAAGGGGGGGGGGTCTGGGGGGGCAGCTGCAGCAGAGAAGGTTTTTCACCTTAATGCATAGAATGCATTAAGGTAAACAACCTTAAAGTGGTAGTAAACCCAATCTGTTTAATGTGATTGTAAAGTCTTGTTTTTTTCTATGAAAATAACAACCATGTCATACGTGGATTTGCATAAAGCAGCCCCAACCTTCCTCTTCTCGGGTCCCTCTTCTGTGCTCCAGGCACCTCCCTCCTGTTGAGTGCCCCTACAGTAAGCAGCTTGCTATGGGGGCAGCCAAGCCAAACTGCAGCTCCGTGTATCCATTCAGACATGGAGCTTCAGTTCGGCCTGCCCCTTCTCTCTCCTGATAGGCTAACTGACTTTGATTGACAGCAGTGCGAGCCAATGGCACCGTTGCTGTGTCTCAGCCAATCAGGAGGGAGAGCCCCAGATGGCCGAGACACTTGTGGACATCGCTGGACAGAGATGGGGCTCCGGTAAGTATTAGGGAGGGCTGAGGGGGTGCTGCACACAGAAGGGTTTTTATCTTAATGCATAGAATGCATTTGTTTTCTGAGCGTCACCAGCACATGTGCTCTTAGACCGTTTTCCCAGCAAGCTCTTCATGCCAGAAAAATGGTGTTTATATGTCGGGGCTACGTCATTTCCTTTGCCCAATAGCAGCTCCGGGATCCCATTCAGAAGCTGAGCCTTAACCCCATGTGACTCGCTCCATGTGATTCGCTGAACTCAATTGTCATGTAAAACCGCAATGTGAACGAGGCTTGGCTGGGGATGTACTGCGCACATGCGGGTTTATGCCCATGGAGAGGGAGTAAGGGCGGAAATAAGAAACAATTTGGACTTGGAAGACAACAGTTACTATGGCGGCGGATGCAAGCGAACAGGAGCTTTACAAAAACAGATTGAATATTCAAGTAAGAAGCATTGTACTTGCCTTCCCTATGTGGAGCATTGTTTCACACTAACTACATTCAGGACCGGTGCTTGACTATTTTGCGCCATAAGGCAAGACTACCACCACCCCCCCACCCCTCCGCCGCCTACCCTCCTCACGGGCTGAGCTGCTGCTGACCTCCGCAGCAGCCACTATGGATGTCCTCCACGACTACTGCTATTTTTGGATTGGGCAGCAGAGAGTCAGTCAGCACCCCAGCCCTGTGTAGGGTGGTGGTCTTCAGCCCCTCGTGCTCCCTGTCCAGGCTAGTAGCCGTGGCTGCGCCCCCTAGGCAGCAGTGCGCCCTAGGCAACTGCCTAGACCGTCTAGTGGTAGCACTGGCCCTGACTACATTTATTACCTTATTTGTCATTTGTGGTAGAAGTATCTGAATTCACTACTGCTTTAAGGCTTTAGAATCACTTTAAGTTAAGATTAGGCACGTGTAGTGTGAAATGCGTCAACGCTGTTCCCTGCCTTTTGTTGCTGTAATGTGTTTGTATTGATGGATTACCAATAAATTTGTTTGGAATTTTCATACATTTGAGTACGGTCATCCACTTTTCCATGTGCAGTGTCCTGCCGCTTGAGAACCGGACCCGCACCTCCTTGTATGGAATGGGGGGCTAGCCTAGAGGTGGTCTGACCTGGAGCAGTGTCTTTTTTCTATTGGATCACATATACTTCAGTGCGAAGAAAGAATACACAGCACAGTTTCAAACAAAAAGCAATTGTATAGTGAATATAAATAGGGATAACCCCCCATTCACACTGTGTTGCATGACATCAGACGCCACGCACATGCGGTCAGGGCTGGTGCAAGGATTTTTGACACCCTTGGCGAAACCTCATCTTGCCGCCCCTTGGCTCTGCCCCTGGCACCACCCACTTTGCCCCGCCCAGCCTGATCAGCGCCAATTAAATGAAGCCTGATCAGCGCCCATCAATTACAGCTTCACCAGCACCAATCAGTACAGCCTCACCTGTGCCCATCAAATACAGCCTCACCAATGCCAATCAATATAGCCTCACCTGTGCCCATCAAATGCAGCCTCACCAGCACCAATCAATACAGCCTCACCTGTGCCCATTGAATACAGCTTAACCAGCGCCAATCAATACAGCCTCACCTGTGTCCATCAAATACAGCCTCACCAGTGCCAATCAATACAGCCTCACCTCTGCCCATCAAATACAGCTTCACTAGCACCAATTAATACAGCCTCATCTGTGCCCATCAGCCGCGGCTCCTCTCCACTTCACTGACATATCAGCTGCCAGCCACGGCTCTCCTCTCTGATGGCATGAATCAATGCAGAGCAGCCAGTGATGGATCAACAGCGGCCAGGCGCCCTAGGTGGCAGTGCGCCCTAGGCATGCGGTTATTTTGTGCATTTTCATATTAAACACAAAGGGCAGCCAATTCATTTCACTTCATTTCCTAGGGCTGCCCTATGTGCAACAAACAAGGCGAAAAAGATCATGCGCCTTTTTGAGCTTTGCTACGTTTTTAACCGTATGTTTTTCCATGTTTGCTGTGTGTTTTTTCACATGTACAAACACGTGTCTTGCTTCTCACATTTGGAATGCCATTACCAATAAATAACACGTCAAGCGCAACATGTGTTTTTTGCGCACACAGAATTGCTCAATTTTGCGCACATTTATGTTCTACACCGATGTGAATGCACCCTTCTATTTTTTTTCGTTTTGCAATGAGTTGAGATATAAGACTGGTCAGCTTCTCCCCAGGTTCATTCCAGCAGGGGATCTCACAGTTTTTTGTCACGCTACAAACCAGCTTCCACAAACGACCAGCAAGAGAAAAGAACTCATATTCATCTCTGCTGTCTAATGTAATTTTCGGAGAGGGCTTGTTTACATTGCACAAAGCGTCACTGTCCACCGGGGCTTCGTATATTTTTATAGCAAAGAAGTATTTCCAACAGCCGCAAATTCTCGGCCTGGAATGGAAAGACTCTGTATTTATTTAAGAGAACGCTTTCTGTACAAGGAGTATTGCTTACAGAAGACGCAAAGGAACTGATACGTTAATGTAGATCAGATGATTTTCTTTTTTTAATTTTTTTATTTAAAAAGTATTTTACATTTTTCAACTGGGTTTAAGAAAACAAAAATCGGATCTTTAATAATGTAAGTGGAGGAAATGAGTTGGGAAAAAAAAGCCTTCAGGCTAGGTTCACACTGCTGCGGTGCGGGAACCCTGCGAATTCACTGCGGGTTCCCGCATCGCAGGTCTCTGATCGGCAGTTCACACTGCCATATGCGATCTCTGGGGAGTGTCAATACAATGTTAATGACACCCCCAAATGAGTACGCATATCGCACTGCGAACTGCAAACTCGCACAGGAATCGGATCGCATGGTGTGAACCACCATGCGATCCGATTCTGAGCCTGCGAAAAAAAAGGGTCCTGTGCGAGTTTGCTCCGATTGCGATGCGAATTCAGCCATACAATCTCTATGGCTGATTTTGCATCGCACAGAGATCGCATATGGTTCACACTGCAGTGCGGTGCGAAATCATATGCGATCTCTGTGATCGGAGCAGTGTGAACCCAGCCTCAGTCTGAACGATGAACCGACCATTAAAAATGAGATAATATTTACGTTAAAGGGACAGTTTAGTGCATTTTGAGCGAGCATGTATAGTAATTACTATTGCAATACTTTATATCACTTCCTTTGCATGTTTTATAAACTATACTCCTTGAGTAGAAAGTGTTTACTTAAATACATTTCAGTGTGACTCTAACAAGTTACATGCTTGTTCTTCCATATTTTTTTTTAATATTGAGATTTATAAATTAGCCACCAGGGGGAGCTCTATATGTAACTGCAGTCACTCAGATCCCCCTGCTTAAAATGATTGTAAAGGCTTGTGTTTTTCTTTTTTAAATAACAATCATGTTATACATACCTCCTCTGTGCAGTTGGATTTGCACAGAGCAGCCTGCATCCTCCTTTTCTCAGGTCCCTCTTCTGCTCTCCTGGCCCCTCCCTCTGGTGAGTGCCCCCTCAGTAAGCAGCTTGCTATGGGGGCACCCAAGCCGAGTCAGAGCTCCGTGTATTCATTCAGACACGGAGCCCCGCCCCAGCCCCGCCCCTTTCCCCCCTGATTGGCTGACTGATTTTGATGGGACCTAATGGCGCCGCTGCTGTGTCTCAGCCAATCAGGAGGAGTGTCTGGGACAGCTCTCTGCAGAGAGAAGGGCCTCAGGTAAGTAATTAGGGGGGGCTGCTACACACAGAAGGTTTTTTTATCTTAATGCATTCTATGCATTAAGATAAAAAAAAAAATCTGCCTTTACAACCCTTTTACAACCCCTTATATTGTTATATATTAGCTCCTTGATTGGCCAGGCCGCAATGACGTCACTCCCATGCAATCGCATTGTTACGACACAGAGCGGTGCCATAAATGTAATGTTGAGCTGCGCATGAGTGGCTCAGTGTACATAAACCCTGATGGGCAGGGAGAAGGGTATATACCAGAAGAGCCCAATAGGGTCTTTTTCTGTTATAAAAATCCTGCCTGTCTGCTTTTTGTTTTTTGTTTTTTTTTAGGTTTAATTCTACAACGTACTTTAAAACCTAAATCTAGATGTGCTAAGAACTTCATACCTGCCCTCTTCCCTTAAGCCCCTCCCCTCAGGGAGTCTCTGATGGGGACACAAATCGCCAGGGAAAATCTGATGGGGACACAAATGTGCGGGGTGACTTCGACAGAAAAACAGATGTAAGGTCTCATGCACACTAAATGTTTAGCCCTGGTGTATAAGGCTCCAGCATTTAGGTGCGGGTGGAGGATACAGGTGCACCATCCAGCTCGCTGATGGCAGCCTTTCAAATTCTATTCTATTCCATGTCTGAGGATTCATTTATAAATAACTTTTTTTTTTTTGGCCCATATATCTGTAAAATGTGTAGCGCCCCCACAGTATAGGTGCTTTACTTTTGTAGATTTTTAATAGGAAAGGAAAAATCTAGTCAGGCCTGACTGTAGGTGCAGGCCTGAATGTTTTGATCTGGGCTGGGAGTGGCTCAGGGGTGGGGCTGGAGATAGAGGAAAGGAACACCTCTTAGAGGTTCCTCCCCCTTGAGCTTAGAAAGTTCTGGACAGGGGGATGGAGGAGGAGGTGTCACTGCCTGATGTATGACAAGGAGCCCTGACCAATACACAAGCTGGATTGGCAGAGGGCAGGCCTCCTTAAGTACAGCAATCTGCCAGCAGGAGTCAGGAGAGTTTGGGTGGAAGAGTGAGGATGTAGTCAGAAGCTGCGGATCAGCCCTCGCCCGGGAGGGGAGCCCTCAGTCTGGGGGGGGGGGGTGACCTTGAGGCCTGGGTGCAGCCAAGAGCGGGTGTCGGCTCCTGGAGTGGCACAGGTGAAGGAGGAGAGCAGCTGAGTTCTACATGGAAGGAGACTCTTTAACCGGTTCCCCACCGCGCGCCGTGTTTTTACGGCGGCAGTGGGGGAGCGCTGCGCGAATCGCCGTAAATAAGCGGCGATTCGCATTTTGGCCACCCGCCGCACTCCTGAGGAGTGTGCCCGCGGCTCGGGCGGACCCGATGTCCGCCGGCGACCCGCGATGAGCGGCTACAGGGCAAAGAACGGGGAACCGCCAATGTAAACACGGCGGTTCCCTGCCCTGTCAGTGGGGCATGAGAGATCTACTGATCCCTGTCACTGGGATCAGTTAGATCTCTCATGCCCATGTTAGCCCAACCCCCCCACAGTAAGAACACACCCAGGGAACACAGTTAACCCCTAGCTCTCCCCCCCAGGTTAACCCCTTCACTGCCAATGACATTTATACAGTAATCAGTGGACATTTAAATTTCTGATCGCTGAATAAATGTCATTGGTCCCAAAAAAGTGTCAAAAATGTCCGACATGTCCGCTGCAATATCGCATTACCGCTAAAAATCGCAGATCGCCGCCATTACTAGTAAAAATAAATAAATAAATAAAAACCCCAGAAATGAATTCTCATCATCCGTAAACGCGGCCACTTTTGCGCAAACCAATCAATAAACGCCGATTGCGATTTTTTTTATCGCAAATATGAGGAAGAATATAAATCGGCCAAAAACGGTGAAAAAAATTTTTTTTTTATATTTTTTTTTTGGATTTGAATTTTAGCAAAAAGTAAGAAATTTGGGTTTTTTTGCAAAATGGTCGCTCTTCTTTTGTTTATAGCGGCGATCAGAAATGACGCAGAGGCGATCAAATACCACCAAAAGAAAGCTCTATTTGTAGGAAAAAAAGGACGCAAATTTCGTTTGGGTACAACGTTGCACGACCGCGCAATTGTCCGTTAAAGCGACGCAGTGCCGAATCGCAAAAAGTGCTCTGGTCCTAAAGCTGCAAAACCTTCCGGGGCTGAAGTGGTTAAAGAATCCACCATATAGTGTGTGAGTGGTGGCCCCCTGAGAAGGTTGGGACAGTCTGGGAATAGAGAGAGCAGTCTGTGGAGGCCGGTAGGAGCCAACCAAAGGGAACCAAGGGGAAGGAGAGCCATTAGACCGCAGGACAGAATGGATGGGTCTGGAAGATGGATGGGCTGGGAGTTGTAGTTCATCCAAAGGCCCGGCTACCACCAACGTATTTTGCTATATAAAAGAGGGTGTATGGTTTCAGTGAAGGAAACGTGCAACTCTTACCCACAAAGGGTGGTTCTGAGGTCTTGCCGTGGCTGCAGCAGGCCTCACCGTGTGCTAGCTGTGGTGAAGAGGAAGTGTCATGGAGGTCTGATAAATTTCCCTTCAGCCCAGGAGTACAGGAGAAGTGTAACGGTCAGAAAGTAGTGTGCTGGAGAGGGGAAAGGAGAAGAGTAACGGTCAGCGAGTAGTGTGCTGGAGAGAAGAAAGGAGAAGTATAATGGTCAGCAAGTAGTGTGCTGGAGGAGAAGAAGTTTATATACTGGAGGTGTATATAGTAGGTCCTATGTTCTATTTCTGGGCATCCCACAGTCATCCCTAATCCCTATCCAATTTCAAACCCCTAAATAAAACAACAAAACAAAGTACCGGCCTGTTCAGTGACTTTGGATGTGTGGAATTCGTGTGATTGAGGGCAGCGGGCAGGTGGACCACAACTATCAGCCACTCTTAAGGGAGCACATGGCTACAAATGTATGATGTGGCCATCGAAGTAAAATGTTTGGAGATCCCCGATCTATGGCTTGTTGTAGGCTATACTACATGCCACTCGCCCTGCACATGGGGGTACCTTTCGCATGGTGCATGCTCATCACTGCCTGGGTGGCCAGGTGGGGGGCCACAGTCATGTGAAAGTCAAACATTATGGCAGTTCCCCTGCTTAGGGATGCGTCATAGCCCTGTATGCAGTAAAGTGCTGCCCCGTGTCACTAAACACTGTTGCCTGATGAATGTTGCATTTAGGAGGACACCACTAAACCCGTGCCTTTTCCACCAGTCCAGCGTACTTCTGCCACTTCCCTCCCAGTGACAGAATGGGGTCCCGCTGTGAACCTAGCATGGACCTCACGCGCGTACCTGCTAACTCCTTCCTTCCTGTACCATGTGGCCATTAAGGGCCTCAGTAACACTGGTTCGGTCCTGGTTGCTACAGTAGACCGATCGCTGGGTAGGGAGTCAGGTCACCGACCCCCTCGCTACCATAGGATCCCTCGCCATGCCAGGTATCAGGCTTTATAACCGGCTGCTGTGTACCTTGTGCTAGTTCTTGGTTACCCATATCAACCGTATTACTCCTCTTGCTTCAGATGATGCAACTTTTTCTGAAATGCTTCGCAATACAGTCCAGCATGAGCAAACACATTAAAGTGTTCCCAAACGATCTCTCTTTATTAGGCTAACCAGGCATACCTTGACCAGGTAGTAGTCCATTTTTGAACCAAGACTGGACGATCTCTGGACTTCCGGTGCCTCTGACGGACTTGGTGCAGCAGTCCTCCGCAGCAATCACGCCATCTCCTTCTTGAGCAGTCCGCCATCTCCCTGAACCCAGCCTTCCCCCTTATTTATATCACAGGCGGGTAGGCTGGATCCAAAAAGCCCGGCAACAGCAGCACACACATCCCCCCCCCCCCCCCAGCCTGGGCCAGCCACAGTCTAACTAATGTTTCTGTAGGCAACCTGCGCCTACATTGTGACAGGAGGAGAGAGCAGAGGGAGCAGACTTGTCACTGCTCCTTCCAATCAAAAGGCTTCTGGTGTGGAAGTGACACCACTATATTCATTAGCTGCAACTGAGAAAATGGTGTCCCCCTCCTGGCTTTGCTGTCTGGCAAAGGTGCATGAATCACAAGACGGGCTGAACAGAATTACAAATCCTTTAGCAGACATGACAGTTCACATGTGTGTATTTCAGCTGTATATTAAGCTGCTTGTTTAGAGGTTAAGATTTCATTTTGGGAGGGGGGGCTATGGAAAAGGCTTAAAGTCTTACTAAACCCAGGACCCTGCATTCACTATATCTGGTCTCCCACAGAACACAGAAATGCAATAATTTTAGTAAATATAAACTACTAAATACCTTTTCTCATCAGCAGTACAGTATATAGCAGTCTTGTGACTTCTATCAGTGTCTGGTTAAAGCTTGTAGGAGGAGTTTTCATTCTGCTCTGACTGTCCTATGAGGCTGCATGACTCCTGACCTTCTGTCTGGACAGTGCTGATTGGCCCTGTGCTGATCATGCACCCTCCCAAAAAAACAACAACTCTCTAGTAATACAAACCAAACTGAGCATGTGCAGAGTGCCCAAGGCTCTGTTCTATCAGGAGATGGATTACGGACAGTGAAAGAAGGGGAGGATCAGAGAAGGCAAGATCAAACAGCCTTTTTACACAATGCGAAGGATTAACCCCTTGGGTTACACAGTGAGTATAACAAGCATGCTTTACTGCATATAAAGACTGATTTTACTGCTGTGGGTTTAGTAACACTTTAAAGGTGGAGCTTTTCCTCCAAAGATAAATTTGTTTCTTATTTCTTCCACCACTTCCTTACAGAATGCATAGCAGCAGATTGCTTCCTTTTCTGTTTACATTGTTTATACTGCATTAAACCATGCCACCGGCTATCGAGAAATAACACAAAATGCTTATAAAACAGACAGACACAGCATGAAGCTAAACTCTCCTTGATTAATGTCCGCTGGCTGTTTCCTATTAGACTGGTTTTTGCGTATGCCAAGCCGTTCATTGTCTGCGTGTTTTTTACTGACAGAAGGATCGATTTAGGATTTAAAGGCCGTAGGGTTTTAATGAGACCTTAATGCGGCCGTTCTCTCATCCCGAATTCCAAGTGTTAATCAAATTAGTTTAATGTGTGACCTCCTTCTGAACGGAGCGAAGGTGAGAAGGCAGGCCAGTAGCGCCTTTACTCAATCTGCAAGAAACTGATAAGTTCTGTAAGGAAGAGAATGAACACTGAAGAATATGTATATATTTTCTGAAAGCAGAGACCCTGGAGAATAAAACTAAAGTAGTTTATGCCACACGATATTAACGTAATACTTTGTATCCAGGTCTAGAGGAACATGGAGAAGAACACATTTCCCCTTTCACACTGGGGTCGCAGGTCCGTTAGCGGTAAAGCGCCGCTTGATTTAGCTGGGCTTTGCTGCTGTTTAAGCAGTGCTTTTTGGCCACTAGAGGGGCACTTTTAACTCCCAAGTAGGGGTTAAGAAGAGGTTAAAAGTACCCGTTTTGGACAGGGGTGGTTTGGTATACACCGCTCCCAAACTGCCCCAAAGATGCTGCTTGCAGGACTTTTTTCACATCCCACAAGCGCACCGCTTCAGTGTGAAAGCACCCGGGCTTTCACATGCGGACGGCAGGAGAAGCAGTTTTCAGGCGCTTTACAAGCACTATTTCTAGCGTTAAAACGTCTGAAAAATACCTCAGTGTGAAAGGGGTCTTAGTTTACTTTCACTTTCTGCTGTTATTCTGAATGTTGTGTTGCACTTTCCCCTCCAGTCAGCAGAGGGAGAACTATAGCCAGGAAAGCCTATGGACTTCTTTGCAGAACCATGAGGATCATGGGGATTGTAGTCTGAAACAGCAATAACAAAAGGGGACTTATGGACCTTTACAATACAGTTCCCATAGGACATTGAGGAGGAAGGGGAGTGGTGCAATAGCTTTTACCAGACTGCACTGGAAACCTCTTCCTTTTTTGCAGCATGGGAGCTGAGGTGCACATGCAGGGCCGGCTCTACCACTAGGCAGAGTAGGCGGCCGCCTAGGGTGCACTGCCACCCAGGGCGCCAAGCCCCTGTCCATATACTACCCCAGCCTGTACATATACTACCCCAGCCTGTCCATATACTACCCCAGCCTGTCCATATACTACCCTAGCCTGCCCATATATTACCCCAGCCTGTCCATGTACCCCAGCCTATCAATATACTACCCTAGCCTGTCCATATACCTGCGGACCATGGCTCGCATGTGGAAGCGAGCCAGTGTTGCCATTATTTGTCTTTAGGCTGGGTCCATAGGCACAGGTGTGGGCCTGTGAACCACAGCTAAAGAAATAGGTGGAGGAGCTGCAAAAATCTCCACCTCCGCCACCTCCATTGTATACATGGACAGAGCAAAGGGGGTGGAGTAAGGGGTGGAGCCAAATGGGGCAGCAAATGAGGTTTTACCTAGGGTGTCAAAAATCCTTGCACCAGCCCTGAGTGTAGGGGTCAGGTAGGTCAGTGTAGGGGTCAGGTAGGTCAGTGTAGGGGTCAGGTAGGTCAGTGTAATGCTCAGATAGGTCACATGGGTTACATGGGCAGGGCAAAGGGGGTGGAGTCAGGGGCAGAGCCAAGGGGGCAGCAAAATGAGATTTTGCCTAGGGTGTCAAAAATCCTTGCACCAGCCCTGTGCACATGGATCATCCACTGGGCAAGTGACCAGAACCAGACATTAAAGTATAACTAAAGGCAATATAGGATAAATTTACTACAATGCAATCATCAGTAAAGTGATAATATAACATACATAAAACACAATATAACACAGTTGCCAACATTATCAAAAAAATGATAGGGACGCTTTATTGTCTGAAGTCTTATTATAATTAGGGGCAGGGCATTAATTTGTAGGTGTGGTGTAGTGGGGGTGGAATAATGTGGCGCACGTAAAATTGCCATGGTTTAAACTATTAGGCTTGGCTTAAAGGGGTGTGGTTAGAGTCTGAGATGAAAGAAGGATGGAGGGAGAAGGAAGAGAGGGACAGAGGGAGAAAGAGAGGAAGAGAGAAAGAAAGAGATAGGAAGGGGAGGAGAGAGAAAGAAAGAGATTGGGAGGGAAGGAGAGAGAAGGAAGGAAGGAAAAAAGGAAAGAGAGGGATTGAGGGAAAGCAGGCCCAGATCCTACACCACAATAGCAATATGTGTATTCCAGAAAGTTTAACAATCAGCAGATAAAGATACTCCAAACACCATCTTCCCAGGCAGATCCCACGAAACAAATACAAGAGATGGTCAGAGACTGCAGAGGTGATACAAGATACAGCCAGAGAGTGTATGGACATTGTACAGGAGATGGTCAGAGAGGGTGCGGACATGATACAGGAGACAGTCAGAGAGGGTGCGAACATGATACAGGAGACAGTCAGAGAGGGTGCGGACATGACACAGGAGACGGTCAGAGAGGGTGCGGACATGACACAGGAGACGGTCAGAGAGGGTGCCGACATGATACAGGAGACAATCAGAGAGGGTGCAGACTTGATACAGGAGATGGTCAGAGAGGCTGTGGACATGATACAGGAGACTGCAGATCTACTACAAGAGGTGGGGTCAGAGATTGTGAACATGATAGAGATGGTCAGAGATTAAGCACACAGCTGACAGCACAGAGAGATGAGGCCGTGTACAGAGAAGATGGTGGTGATAATCACCAGTCCTGTCGTGTCATGTTCCTTCCTGGTCCTTCACCCACTGCATTCCGGGCAACATCATGATGTCATGTGCATGCGCCTGCCCAAGCCCGAGCTAGGCCGAGCGTGCCCAAGCCCGAACGGCCAAGCTAGGCCAAGTCGCAGTGGCAGATGTGCAATTCCACATGGCCCACGGCCATGTTTCCACAGGCGGAAGCTGTGGCTGTCCGTTGATCTGATGAGTCACCTACAGCAGTGGTCCTCAACCTTTTTGGCACCGGGGACTAGTTTCATGAAAGAAAATGCTACCAACGACTGGCGGGGGGTCGAAGGGTCGATCTCCGTGGCCGATTTGCCAGGGCAATGGCTGGTGTTAGCGCCTCAATCATCACGACACCATGGTGTCAGGATAAATGAAGCACATTATTTCTATTATTACATTGTAATATAAAATGAAATAGTTCAACTCACCATAATACAGAATCGGTGAGAGCCCTGAGCGTGTCACTTGACATGATACAGGAGACAGTCAGAGAGGGTGCGGACATGACACAGGAGACGGTCAGAGAGAGTGCCGACATGATACAGGAGACAGTCAGAGAGGGTGCGGACATGATACAGGAGACAGTCAGAGAGGGTGCGAACATGACACAGGAGAAGGTCAGAGAGGGTGCGGACATGATACAGGAGACAGTCAGAGAGGGTGCGGACATGATACAGGAGACGGTCAGAGAGGCTGTGGACATGATACATGAGACTGCAGATCTACTACAAGAGGTGGGGTCAGAGATTGTGAACATGATAGAGATGGTCAGGGATTAAGCACATAGCTGACAGCACAGAGAGATGAGGCTGTGTACAGAGAAGATGGTGGTGATAGTCACCAGTCCTGTCGTGTCATGTTCCGGGCAACATCATGATGTCATGTGCATGCGCCCACCCGAGCCTAAGCTAAGCCGAGCGTGCCCAAGCCCGAACGGCCGAGCTAGGCCAAGTCGCAGTGGCGGATGTGCAGTTCCACATGGCCCACGGCCATGTTTCCACAGGCGGAAGCTGCGGCTGTCCGGTGATCTGATGAGTCACCTACAGCAGTGGTCCTCAACCTTTTTGGCTAAATTTTTGATTTAGCACTACACTGGTTTAGAATGCAAAACATTCTCTGATTGAATAAGGTCGAGAGCATGACATCAGTGCTGAACAGCTGACCGCCTGTGTTCAGAATGCAGCAAGGCAGCTGTCCTGCACAGGACCAGCAAGCTAATAGGGATCACTGGAATAGCAGTGTCTACAACAGTGAGTTCCATTCTCAACTAGGGTTCAGTGGAACTCTAGGGTTCCTTCAGAGTTTGCTAGGGGTTCTTGGAGCTGTGGCTGGTTGTCCTACTTGAGCTGTGGTTGATTGATTTCCCATTTGATGGTGCCTGCATGGTTCCAGAAACCTTCACAGGACCTTGACTTCAACCCTACTGAACACCTTTGGGATGAATTCCCACAGATACACTCCAAAAACTTGTAGAAAGCCTTCCCAGAACAGTAGAGCAGCCATTCTTAACCAGGGTTCCTCCAGAGGTTGCTAGGGGTTCCTTGAGCTGTAGCTAATTGACCTCCCATTTGATGGGGCTGCATAATTCCAGGGCTAACATTACTTGGCAGCATCAGTGGTATAAGAAAATTATCTTGTAAGGATAGTATTCCAGCCACTGCTGTAAGGGGACATTTTTACCATTGACCAACAATGTAAAGAGCATATTTCCCACTGATCCTGGATACGTAGGAGGGGTTCCCCAAGACCTAAAAAATGATTTCAAGAGTTCTAGTCTAGAGTAAAAAGGTTACCGACTGAGCTGATCCAAGGTTGACCAATGTAACTATGTAAAAGCATCCATACCTGAAATTCTTTAATAATATTAAAAATGACCTTTGAAATGACATTAACATAATAAAGCTCACATAAGCTTTTGGTGATGAGGTTTACATATGTTGAATAAAAACCCTCAAAGATCTGGTGACAGACTAGATGTATAGGTAGTGTTTGATGTGATCTACAGCCAGATATATTAATTCCCAGTGACACATTTTCTTTAAATACCTGCAAATTAGTGCTGTGAAAGAATGTGGTTGAAAGAAAAAATAACGATCATTTGTGAGCTCGTCATCTGCTCCTGAAGATGCACTCGTCAAACTGTCCCTCCGGACGCACTTCTTTCAGAGTCTGTTTCACAGTTAATTGAGGATGTTTGGAGCACAGACATAATCTATCACTTCAAAAAGAGACACAGAGAGAGGATTATAGTCACTTAACTCTGATCTGTTAATAATTGGTCGTATGATTAACAGCGTTCAGTGGCACAGTAAGTCATTTGCTAGCTCCTGTAGGCTCCTATGGAGATAAAAGGGCCTTAATGAATAAGAAAGGTTAACCGGTGAGGTGCCGGAGGGTCAGACCATTTATTCTGTCCAGTCTTGAAGCTGTGCATTACTCGCCACCTTTGGGCCTGCAAGAACTAAGCTTTTCATTGAGCTAAACTTTGTTTAAATCTTTATAACACAATAGATTGTAAGCTCTTTGAATATGCTTCTGTATGCAGGCAGTCTTATTCATGCCAATTGGGATCTAGCAGCTGGATGGTAACACTAAATATACTGGATGAACCCTCTGCAAACTTCCTATACCCTTTCTAGCAAGCTTTGCAATAATATTAGCGGTATTTAGTTTACACATAGTGCAATACATGTTTTAGCTGGCCAAATGTGTGAAAGTAATCCCTCTTTGACCAGTCCTACTCTGCTCTGCCACTGCAAATGCTACTGTGGACACAATGCCAACATGGGGCAAACAGACACAAATTGGGAAAGAGCTACAAGGTTTAGGTCTGGCCACTGACCTGCGATACAACAGAAATAATATATACCTGTGCTCAGATCCCAATAGCTTGTGCATGCATATCATCTACCAGGTGCTAAAGGTGTGTGACCACGTGTTAATACTAAAAGCATTTGGTCACACCCCTTTAGCACCTGGTGCATTGCAGGTCAGTGGCCAGATCTGAACCTTGTAGCTCTCCCCCATTTTGTGTCTGTTTGCCCCATGTTGGTATTGTGTCCACAGTAGCATTTGTAGTGGGAGGGCAGAGTAGGACTGGCCAAAGAGGGATTACTTTGACAGAGTTGAACAGCTTACAGGGAAGTGCAGTCAGGGGAGGCAGGCAAGGCAGAGCCATGAACATAAAAAATTTACTTTGAGGGTCGTAGCTCTGCAACCTGGGGGAAATTTGGTAGGCAAGTAGCTGAAGTCATACCCAACCACTGGTAAAAATATGGGGCTCCTATCGTCTATGGTTCCAGAGATACAGGCCTCCTTGTGCAGCCTGTCAGAAACTACATACAGAGCAGAGAGTTTAAATACAAGCTGACACACTGTGTTTGCAGCAGAGTGAGAGGATGAGCACACAGTGCCTCTCCTCACTTTTTGTCAGAGGCACTGAGCTCAATGTACAGGCTGGAGCCTTATCCAATGATAAAGCACCAATGGCCCAAGCTGTCCAATAAAATTGCTGCAGTGGAGGCTATCCAGCCCAGCCCTTTTAAAGTGATTGTAAAGGTTAGATATATCATTTTTTTTAAAATAACAAACATGTTATACTTACCTCCACTGTAGTTGGTTTTGCACAGAATGGCCCCGATCCTCCTCTTCTGGGGTCCCTCAGCGGCGCTCCTGTCTCCTCCTGTTCTCCAACTGTCCCCTCAGGGACTCAGGGAAGTGCTGTCCCTGGGGGCAGCCCTGCAGGTGCACTCCTGAGTCCTGTTGTTGTGTCCATTGACACAGACAGCATGACTTGGCGTCACTGGACTTGATTGACAGCAGCGGGAGCCAATGCTCCCGCTGCTATCAATGTAGCCAATAAGGAGGCGAGTGAGCGGCTGGAGTTGCTAGGCTCGTCCCCGGCGCGGGAACGATCAGAGTCAGGTAAGTAAAAGGGGGCTCTGGGGGGGCTGCTCCAGTAGAAAAAGTTTTTCACCTTAATGCGCAGAAAGCATTAAAGTGGTTGTTAACTTGTGACAACCACTTTAACCACTTGCCGACATGTATCGTAGATACACGTCGGCAAGTGGCACTCATTGTTGTGGGAGGACG
>BLSH010245037.1:640730-659077 GCA_018402905.1 Glandirana rugosa | reverse complement strand
CATGGTACTAAGGGTTGACGGTCATATCTGGTGTTGACACTGTATGCGATATAACAGTTTTCATAACCTTGTGGACGGTAATGTGCTTGTACTTGAAATTACCGTAGGGACAGAATCAGGCATCCGAAGTTAAAACGTAACTGGGTGGGGTTGAGAAGACCCTTCCGACAGGTGTTCCAAATCCTCACAGATACCCTTACAAACTGGTAAGAAGGTCTTCGCGTAAACACTCCAGTCCGTTACTACAACCGCCTTCTCGTCCAACATCATTGCCTGACCTCACAAATGCGCTTCTGGAAGAATGGTCAAACATTCCCATAGACACTCCTAAACCTTGTGGACAGCCTTCCCAGAAGAGTTGGGGTGGGTCAATGCAAAATTGAAGCCTACGGACTAAGACAGGGATGCCATTAAAGTT
Source organism: Glandirana rugosa (assembly GCA_018402905.1). Lineage (NCBI taxonomy): Eukaryota > Metazoa > Chordata > Amphibia > Anura > Ranidae > Glandirana > Glandirana rugosa. The sequence continues at coordinate 658,659 of BLSH010245037.1, read as the reverse complement.
CATGTTCGTGTAATGGCAGGTGTTCCAATACTTTTGACAATATAGCGTATGTCACAGTTGTGGTCTATACTGGCAGTTGGGAATCATGGTACAGTTTTCCATAGAGCGCAAAGGAGAGTTTTCCATAGAGTGCAATGGAGATCTCTTCTCATTGCAGGCTCTTAAAGCTGAAATCAACGTGAATATAAACAACAGCAACTAATGGAGCTCTATATTCATTAAAGGAGAAGTCCAGACAAAACTTTTTTGGCTGTTCTTGTCCTGTGGATCACAGAAGTGCAGATCATTTTGCACTCCTCTGACCCGTTTTCAGCAGCGAGCGGGCTGAAGTCTGCTGACATTACCAATTTCAGTCCAGGCACTGCATCATCATGACAATAATGTCTGGATCTGCCAGGTGCCTGGACTGACACCCGGCTCAGCCTCTCAGCGAGCCACTGAGAGCCTGAGACGGACGTTCCGCCCCTCCACAGCTCAGTGCTCCAATGAGAGAGGAGCGGGCAGAGCAGAGAGCCGGTGACTGACAGTCTACAGCTCTATGCTCACGGAGCTCTGGAAACCAAATGATCAACGGTGTTTGATCACTCAGTTCTCAGTGTAGAGGTGCCGGGGGACAGATGCAGCATCCACCTAGGTAAATATGCTTCTCAAAAAGAAAAAAAACCTTTACTTCTCTTTTAATACATTATTGAATGTAATGTTGTTTAATGTAAGTTGTGGAAGTTCCTAAATTTGACTTGACGTTAGTCTCTTGTAGCCCATGTACAGCAGAGCTCAGACTGGGAGAGGGAAAAGCAGCAGAAGGAGCTATTTAGTTGCACTGTAGTGCTCATGTGCTAATAAAGGGCATGCTGCTAGGAGGAGAGAGCAGAGACAAGCTTATTAGTGTGCTGCTTCTCGTTTCACTGTCCAGTCACAGGCTGGGGGAGAGACAAGACCAGTAAGACTTCTTGCCCACTGGGTGGTTAATTCTGGTGAATGAGATCCTGGCGTTTCTGGTGCATGAGATCCTGGCGTTTCTGGTGCATGAGATCCTGGCGTTTCTGGTGCGTGCAGTCCAGCTGTGCTGCCGGCAGCCTGTAAAACTCTATGAGAGGCTGTAAACTGCTGCGGCTGTATGGTGCTGGAGGGTGCACCAAGGGGTACTTACAGTACATTTGGGGCAGTAGGTGCCCTGGGACAAATGCCCATTTGCCTCTGGGTGCACAATGCCCTAAGTGCTAGTACCACACAGTGCACCCTCCAGCCTCACCCAGCTGCAGCAGCTTTCAGCCTCTCATAGCGTTTTGCAGGCTGCTGGCAGCTGTTCTGGATTGTGTGCCTTCTGGTTGCACCAAAGTGCCAGGATCATAGGCGTGTGCAGGGGGTGTGCCAGGTGTGCCTGGGCACATCCTAATCACTACGTGCAATGCCGATTCCCCCTACCACCTGGGCTTCCCCCATATTGCCCCCCCTCGCAGTGCTGCTGGCTTCCCTCCTCTGCTCTCCCCCCAGCTGCTGCGGGGGGATGTTTCAGGATGAAGAGTGGGGGAAGGGGCTAGTAAATATACAATTTACCAGTGACTTCCTATTCTAAGTGAACACACTCACTGTGCTCATTCATAACATAAGCATAGTCAACTGTTTACTATACTTCAGTTTGTGAATGAACAGGAAGCCGCTCAGCACAGAGCACTTCCTATTCATTCACTGTCTCATGCACAGTGCCGGGACAAGGTCATCCAATGCCCAGGCAGGGCTGGTGCAAGGATTTTTGACACCCTAGGCGAAACCTAATTTTTCTGCCCCCATTGGCTTCACCCCTGACTCCACCCCTTTTGCCCTGCCCATGTGACAGGAGGTGGTGCTATACAGGAAGCATCGGCTCTGCTCCCTCTGGTGCTGGCTCCAGTGCTGCACCTCTAATTACACTACCGGTCGGACGGAGCAGCTGCCTGAGACTGAGTTAGTTACATGCTGCAGCCTGCAGAGCATGCAAACGTGGACGGAAGCCAGCGGCCGGGCGCCCCTAGGCAGCAGTGTGCCCTAGGCGGCTGCATAGTTTGCCTAGTGGTTGCACCGGCCCTGTGCCCAGGGCAAAGATACCAAACTGCACCACCCTTTCCCTTGGGGTAAGCAGTGATGTCACTGTCACTACTCCTGTCAGCTCCCTGCAATAAACCATTGCGCCCAGGGCAGCCGTCCCTCCTACCCACCCCTTGTCTCGGCCCTGCCCATGCAGCTGAGGCTGCAGAGAAAGGCATGTGTGTTTGAGCTTTGGGGTGCCCACCCTAATGCAGAGATATGCAATTAGTGGACCTCCAGCTACAAATCCCATCATGCCTCTGTCTCTGGGTGTCATGCTTGTGGCTGTCAGAGTCTTGCTATGCCTCATGGGATTTGTAGTTCTGCAACATCTGGCCAGGATCTCCACCAGGGGCCCAGTGTGCATAGGGCCTACTAAGGTCTTACTTATCCGCAGCAGAGAAAAGATCAAGTCCCCTGCTTTACAGGGCTGTGCTGTGTGACAGAGCTGTGTAAATCTCAGGACTGGTTGGGCAGAAATACACATCCTTTGGCAGGCAATATATCTCCCTTATATGAATATCTATCTGGGTATTTAGCTGTTTGCCTGGCGTTCGGCTGTAACATTTCTGGAGCTGTATCTGTTGTTGAGATTGAAGAATATACTTATTTTAATCCTACAAGTAGTGACTGAACAAAAAACTCAAGTGAAACAAATCTTATGACCAAGTTATGCTACCCGGCTCTGCTGTCCCGCTGAGAGGGATTTTTAAATAGCTGATGAATCAGCTTTGTGGAGCAACACAGAAAACGCAGTATTCTCCGTCGCAGACAGACGGGGGAGGGGAATTGTTACAGTTCATCAAAGTGTAAAACTTTTTTTTTTTAGGCATAACTTGCTTGCATTGTTTAAGCGCAATGTTTTTCTACCAAACATAGTCATCCGCTGCGGCGCGCAAAACTGCATGTTTTTCAACCATGTCCGCCACTGTTTCCAGCAGCAGGGGTGCAATGTAACAGATTATACATTTGTGGTTCTTTTTGCACAATTAAAGTGTATGGAAACCCTAAAATAGTAAAATATTTTGTATATGTCTCAATCTTTTTACTTTCCCGTCTTCTTTGTATGCCCAGTCTTTCTGTAATGGAGAAAGCAAATATACAGCGGCGGCTGGTTGTTTTTTTTTGGAGGGTGGTAAACAACCACCTCCCCCCCCTTGGTCGGTCAGTGATACCCCCCCCCCCGGCACATACCCCATCGGTTGCGGGCAGGGGGCGGCCGGGTTCTTGCGGGCGGGTTGCGGGCTCCGGCGGGCGGGTTGTGTTCTCTGGCAGGTTGCGGGCTTTGGTGGGCAGGTTGCGGGCTTTGGTGGGCAGTGGGCGGGTTGCGGGCTCTGGCAGGCAGCGGGCTTCTATGGGCGGCGGGCGGGCTCCAGTGTCTTATATGTAACGGTGGCTTTAGCCGCACGGCTCCTCCCTCCTTCTCCTAGGCGCCCAATATGATCGCCTGTCCTTTCAGCCAATCGGTGACAGGTCTCAGACCCGCTTCCTGATTGGCCTGGTGGAGGATTAGTGTGGGGATAGCGAATATTCATTCGCTAGTGTCACACAACCGGGTGGGATCAGGGCACAGTGCTCTGCGCCCAGAGCTCACCTTTTTTTTAAGCCTATTAGAGCCTCTACTCTAATCATGTGCTTCAAACCCCCCCCATTGGAATCCATAGTCCAGCACCCTGCTATGTAGATCAGAAGGCCGGAAGCATGGATGGGCCACCGCTGCAAGTATGGCAGTAAAATAGATCCCCTGTAGCCAGCAACAATAGACCCCCCCAGCATCAATAGAGCCACACCAATAGACCCCCCAGCAACAATGGACTCCCTGTAAAAAAATACTACCCCAGCCACCACAGACTCTCAGCAGCAACAATGGATCTTGCCAGCAGCCAGCATCAATAGAACCTTCAGCAGCCTGCAACAGTAGACCTCTCTCTCAACAGTAGATCCTCCCCAGCAACATAAGATCCCCCTAGCAACAACTGACCCCCGTGCAAAAAATAGATCCCCGCCAGTGACAATAGATCCCCCAGAAGCCAGCATCAATAGACCCTCCAGTACACCCCAACACCCCTTGCCATTACTTAGGCATGGGCAGGCTGAATGTATTAAGTTGACTGACCGATCAACTTGGGTGCAACCAGCATGCCGGGTTTTACCTGTAATTATTGCTAGCGGCTGCTATAGCTGCTAGCGATAATCACCGTCTTCTCCCCTCCCCTGCCAGAAGAAGGGAGGGATTCCTACATCAACACTCTGTATTAATGAGAGAACTGAGCAAATTTATTTCCTGCAACCCGTGGTTACATAAAAGAAATTCGCTCTGTGTATGGCTGGCCTTATATTCAATACTGGAGATGCCGGAACTGCACTCCCACTGAAAAAAAGCCCTGGACATAAACATGCATGCTTGACTTGTAGATGAGCTACCAGAGAAAACTCCTAGCAGCTTCCTGAAAACAATGGCTCTCTGCTTAAGACCCCTTTCACACTGGGGCGGTTTTCAGGAGCTTTAGTGCTAAATATAGCTCCTGTAAAGCGCCTGAAAAACTCCCCCCCAACCACCCCAGTGTGCAAGCTTGAGTGTTTTCACACTGGGGCGGTGCGCTTGCAGGACGGAAAAAAAGTCCTGCAAGCTGCATCTTTGGGGTGGTGGAGGAGCAGTGTATATACCGCTCCTCCACCGCTCCCCTACCGCCCCTGCCCATTGAATTGAATGCACAGCGCTGAACACCACTTCAGAAGGGGCGCACGCCGGTGCTTTTAACCCCTTCTTAGGGGTTAAAAGCACCGCTATGACAGCAGTAAAGCGCCGCTAAACTAGCGGCGCTTTATTATTGACGTTTGGGCGGCCCCAGTGTAAAGGGGTCTAACTGTTGCTGAGATAAGATTAGCCACACAGGGAGTGTATTGTTTTTAATGAGTCGGCCAACATCTAGATTTGCATTGTGAGAAGGAGCAGTAAAGAACAACCATTGTGTATTAGCACTGCATAGTAGGAGGAAGGGCTTGTGTATATAAACTAAAATACAAATTATACATAGAAACTAGGTTGTTAAAATATCAACACGTATTGATAAGGTTCTTTACATAAAGCTGATATCTTTGATATGTTTATCTTAAAAACATAGAAAAGACTATTCAGGCCTCATGCACACAGGATGTTTTTTGACGTTTTTTACAGCAGCTGTTTTTAGCTGCAGATGTTTTTTTCTACAGTCAAACTCCCCATCATGTTATCCTGTGTGTCCATGTTATCCTATGTCTCCATGTTATCCTATGTGTTCATGTTATCCTATGTCTCCATGTTATCCTATGTGTCCATGTTATCCTATGTGTTCATGTTATCCTATGTGTCCATATTATCCCATGTCTCCATGTTATCCTATGTGTCCATGTTATCCTATGTCTCCATGTTATCCTATGTCTCCATGTTATCCTATGTGTCCATGTTATCCCATGTCTCCATGTTATCTTATGTGTCCATGTTATCCTATGTCTCCATGTTATCCTATGTCTCCATGTTATCCCATGTCTCCATGTTATCCTATGTGTCCATGTTATCCTATGTCTCCATGTTATCCTATGTCTCCATGTTATCCTATGCGTCCATGTTATCCTATGTCTCCATGTTATCCTATGTGTCCATGTTATCCTTTGTGTCCATGTTATCCCATGTCTCCATGTTATCCTATGTGTCCATGTTATCCTATGTCTCCATGTTATCCTATGTGTCCATGTTATCCTATGTGTTCATGTTGTCCTATGTGTCCATGTTATCCTATGTGTTCATGTTATCCTATGTGTCCATGTTATCCTATGTGTCCGTGTTATCCTATGTCTCCATGTTATCCTATGTGTCCGTGTTATCCTATGTGTCCATGTTATCCTATGTGTCCGTGTTATCCTATGTCTCCATGTTATCCTATGTGTTCATGTTATCCTATGTGTTCATGTTATCCTATGTGTTCATGTTATCCTATGTCTCCATGTTATCCTATGTGTCCGTGTTATCCTATGTCTCCATGTTATCCTATGTGTTCATGTTATCCTATGTCTCCATGTTATCCTATGTGTTCATGTTCTCCTATGTCTCCATGTTATCCTATGTGTTCATGTTATCCTATGTGTCCATGTTATCCTATGTGTCCATGTTATCCTATGTCTCCATGTTATCCTATGTGTCCATGTTATCCTATGTGTCCATGTTATCCTATGTGTCCATGCACACATGGGCTGTTATCAACTGTTTTTAGCGGTGATGTTTTTGAGCTGTAAAAAACCCCCAAGACCGGAGGGTTCTGAGAGACGTTTTTCAGCTGTAAAAACGTTCAAACGCTCAAAAAGGCGGCTGAACGTCGATCCCCAATGTTTTTGGACGTTTTAGATTAATTGAAAAAAAAACGCTGGCCCTTTAAAAACGCAAAAAAAAGGGCGATAATGTAACGCTGGCAAGAGCTGAAAAAATCACTGATAAGCTACTGACGTTCTTAGGGCTTTTTTTCACATCCTGTGTGCATGATGCAGAACTAAACTCTCTCAATCAACATGAACTATTTTTAATCCTTATGTTGCCAGCATTAGTAAATAGGACAGAATATTATATTTACTTTTTTTCAAACTCTTTTTTTACATTTCTTCAGTTGCTTCCTAGTTTCTGGCCTAGACCAAAATGATGTCATACATCCCAGGAATCTAAATGGGCTTTTGTTTCTTTCATCTGGAGGAGGGGCTTTCTCAACTAAGCACACCCCTTGCCTGCATTGAACCAAGGGCAGATGGTGGGGCATTGCTAGGTGGGAAAAAGCCTAGGGGCTTGAGCCCGAAGGAATGCGGTGCGCGAGGCGCGCCGTGGCAAAAATGAGTTTGGTTTAAACTAAATAGTGGGCGTGTCTTAAAGTGGGTGTGGGGCGCGTCTGAGATGAACGAGGGGTGGAGGAAGGAATAAAGAAAGAGATAGGGAGGGAAGGAGAGAGAAGGAAGGAAGGTAAATTAGATGGAGGGACAGCAGGCCTAGAACCTGCACCACAATAGCAATATGTGTATTCCAGAAAGGTTTACAATCAGCAGATAAAGATACTCTATACACCTGGTGTTAGCGCTTCAATCATCCCGACACCATGGTTGTTATGATGTCAGGATGATTGAAGCACATTATTTCTAGTATTACATCGTAATATAAAATTATATCAATTAACTCACCATAATGTAAAATCAGTGGGAGCCCCGAGTGTGTCACTTCTCATGTTTCCTGCCACCAGATGCCATCAGGTGTCCCCAGCGGAGTCCCTCCTTCCATCAGGATGTCCCCAGCAGAGTGCCTCCTTCCATCAGGTGTCCCCAGCAGCGTGCCTCCTTCCATCAGGTGTCCCCGGCAGTGTGCCTCTTTCCATCTGGTGTCCCCAGCAGCATGCCCCCTACATTAGGTGTCCCCAGTGTGCCTCTTACATCAGGTGTCCCCAGCAGCATGCCTCTTACATCAGGTGTACCCAGTGTGCCTCTTACATCAGGTGTCCCCCAGCAGCGTGCCTCTTTCCATCAGGTGTCCCCAGCATGCCTTTTACATCAGGTGTCCCACAGCGTGCCTCTTACATCAGGGTATCTGGGCCCAGCGCATCCTTTAATGGATGTCCCATGTCCCGCGATGCAGGATTGGACCACTGTGGTGATGTCCATCATAGGCGCCGCCGTGTCAGCACATTTCTTAATAGCGGCGGAGTTTTTCAGGGGCACCCTCGGGGCTGTAGCTCCCTTATCCCTGGGCTCCCGACGCCCCTGGCAGATGGGTTCCAGGAAGTAAATACTACATGAATCATCTGCCCTTACTCAAGATGGCCACAGCTAAAAATGCTAGAGGGGGGTGTTTTTCAAAGTGATTTCTCAACAAAATAAAGCATGGAGACATGGACAGATAGGGGAGTTTTCTTTGAATATTAAAAATGTATTAAATAGCATTTTCTGTTTGCGGTGCTCAGATACAGTTTAGTTCCACCTTTAACCTCTTCATGACCACGCTATAGCCGAATGACGGCTACAACGCGGTTGCACATTTCAGGGAGGGCGTCTATTGACATCCTGCCATGATCGCGCTTCTCATGTGCCCTCTGTGGTGCTCAAGGGCAGGGATCTGTAATTGCTGAGTCCTTTGGACACAGCTGATCACGGATCGGGGTAAAGAGCCAATCACAGTGGCTCTTTACCATGTGACTAGCTGTGTCCAATCACGGCTGATCACAGTGTAAACAGGATTTGCCAGTGCATGAGGAGAGGAGAGCCGGTAAGCGGTAATCCATACAGAGGACATCTACACTATTAATCAGGGCATTCATCATCAGTATCCTGATTATCAGTGCAGTCCCAACAGTGCCTATCAGTGCCGCTTATCGTTGCCGCCTATAAGTGCCCATCATTGCAGCATATCAGTGCCTCCTCATCAGTGCCCATCATTGTTGCCTCATCAGTACCCATCAATGCCTCCTGTCAGTGCCAGCTATCAGTGCCCTTTAGTGCTGCCTATCAGTGCCACCTATCGTGCCCATCAGTGCCACCTATCAGTGCAGCCTCATTAGCGCACATCAGTGAAGGAGAAAAATTACTTATTTACAAAAAATCTTAACAAAATATAGGAAAAACATTATTTTTTTTAAATTTTCGGTCTTTTTTATTTAGCAATAAATAAAAAGCCCAGTGATGATTAAATACCACCAAAAGAACCCTCTATCTGTCTAAGAAAATGATAAAAATGTAATTTGGGTACAGTATTTGCATGACCGCGCTGAAAATTGGCCTGGGCAGGACGGGGGGTGAAAGTGACCAGTTGTAAAGTGGTTAAATTGCCTTTTCATTTCTGCTTTTATTATATGGCATTTAGTAATTTTTAGATCTAATATTACTATTAAAAGCTATTGCACATTGGGTAGTATATGGGTGCTGGCATTATTGATGACCTTCTACAATAACCTTTTAATAAAATAGCATGAAGTATGAATGTAATGGTTTCTTCCAGATATCACTGGGCGCAGTGAGAAGGGGATGGGAACACGCTTGGCTGGGAGGAGGAAGAGGTGGAACCACTCACAAAGCTGTGAAGAGGTAAACAACACATTTCTCAAGGTCTTCTCTTAACAGGCAGTGCTGATGGCTGGACAAAGAGGTGGGCAGAAGGGGAGGCACCATGGGCGTCCGCAGAACTTTTTTTCAGGAGGGGGGCATCATTTTAAAGTCACCCATGCTCCGCCCGACAATGTTTTGAAGGGGAGGGGCTTAGCAATGAAAAATGCCATCACGTTTGCATGTGTTTTGCAATGTGTCCTGTTGATTTGCTGCATGAATTCAGATGCAATTTCATTTTTTCACCTTTTATTTACAATTTTTTTCCAAAGACCTGTGATCACGAGTGTTGCGTTTACATACATATGTGTGCGTTGCTTTGCAAAAAAAAAAAATGCTGCCTGCCGCATTCCCGGTGTGAAGAATTACCACACCGACCATAAACAGCCAATTATAATATGAACAACCACCAGACTCTATAACAACAATCGATCAGTCACACCAATCCTCCAGACACTATATCCTACCCCCCCAGCATTGGTGGTAGATTCCATGTCTGTTCTGTTTTTTGTGTGTGCAGACTGCAGAGGGAAGTGTTTGGAATGGGATGGAAGTTGTAGGTTGAGTCACAGGAATGCACAGAATGAGGCAGACTCCCCATGTCGGGCTCCAGAGAGGGGACACCGAATTGGACAGCATCAGGCACAATACGGGCTCCTGGGGGGAGGAGCTGAGTACAGGGGGCAGAGCCTTTCTATCTTGTTTATAGTGCTGCATGTGGCCTCCTGTGTGACTTACTTGGTGTCGGGCTCCAGGGAGGGGACACGGCGGGGGACATCTCCAGACACCAGACACACTACGGGCTCCCAGGGGGAGGAACCGATTGCAGAGGGGTGGAGCCTTGTCCATAGTGCTGCATGTGGCTCCTCTTCTCTCCTAGCCCCTCTGCTGTGGCCAATGGAAGCTGGTGCAAGCCGCTCTCTCTTCTCCTGCACTTCTGACAGGAGAAGGAGGGGGGGGGCGGGGAAACACTCTGACAACCCGCAGCTCGCCTCTCCCCTGTGTCACAGCACTGCTGCCTCTGGCGGACCGAGCAGGGAAAAAGCAGACACCTTGCCGATCCCTGATTCCAGGGGTGGGACTCTTGCCCCCCCTTGCCCCTACCTGCGGACGCCCATGGGAGGTGCCTTGGGCAGTACACCGGTAGGGGCGCAGAAAGGGCAGTACCTACAGTTGAGGCTACTAAAATAGTTTGCAGTTCATTTGGGGGGCGGGGGGTAGGGTGCACCTTGGCCTTTACACCTTGGGTCCCATAGCCTTTCTCAGATATTCCACTTTTTGAGCCATTGCCAACATATACAATATCCCTAGTGCCACCACTGCTACAAGTAGAGGCCCCAATCATTCCGAGGATTTCCATTTTGCTAAGAATTTTTCTTAAAGTAATCCCCCTATAATGGCAACAATTCGTTCACGGGAGCTGGAGCAATGCTAACTTTTTTCAAAAATGTTGCAAATTAACGAGACAGAATAAAATACTGAACTGTGTTATTTTACCGAACGGCGGTCAGTATGTTCTCCCGTGCAATTTCCTTGTTAGTTTATAGACTAAAAAATCCACGCACAGCTGTCAGTCAGCGTGGAGCCATGGCTTCCTGCCTGGCCCCCAATTACGCACAATGGCTTAAAACCGGGAATTAAATACGATTACAGTAATGGTTTTCTTTCCCCAATACTGGAGGGGTTTGTGCTCACAGGGGCAGAAAGCTTTAATATTACAAACAGATTGTCAGAATGTCAACTGTGACAAAAAAAAAAATCTGATTTATCCCGGCAACACTTAACCTTTTCATTGCTGGTTTACAAGTTAAGAAGGTTAACCATAAAAGATCATTATGCAATTTCGGAGTCATTGACTGATGAAGGACCCTTGAAAGAAAAGTGCAGTTTTGTTAAAGAGGCCCTGTCACCAGACCATTTATTACAGCAACCTTAACTACTTGCCCTCCGGAAGATTTACCCCCCTTCATGACCAGGCCATTTTCTTGCGATACAGCACTGTGTTACTTTAACTGACAATTGAGCGGGCGTGCGACACTGTATCCAAATAAAATTTATATAATTTCTTCCCACAAATAGAACTTTCTTTTGGTAGTAGTTGATCACTGCTATGTTTTTTATTTTTTGTGCTAAAAACAAAATAAATAAAAAAATATACCGACAAGTTTGAAAAAAAAAAAAACAATATTTCTTACTTGCTATAAAACATTCCCCAAAAAAAAATGGAAAAAAAATCAAATCTCTGCATCAGTTTAGGCCAATATGTATTCTGCTACATATTTTTAGTAAAATAAATCCCAATAAGCGCATATTGATTGGTGTGCACAAAAGTTACAGCGTCTACAAACTATGGGATAGATATATGGACTTTTTACTTTTTTTTTACTAGTAATGGTGGCGATCAGCGATTTATAGCGGGACTGCGGTCAAGTCAGACACTAAGCCTGAGTTCACACTTGTGCAAACACAGACATCGCATGTGATTCGCACCCGCACTGTGGTGCCGATCACATGCAATGTCTGTGCAATGTGAGTTCAGCTATACAGTTGTATGGCTGAACTCGCATTAGATTTGCAGGAAAATAGTGCAGGGACTTTCTTTTCCCCAGCACAGAAATCGGATCGCATGGATGTTCTCACCTGTGGGATGCGATTCATGTCCGAATACACAGTTCACACTGCTATCTGTGAACCTATCTGGGGGTGTCATTAACATTGTATTGACACCCACAGCGGTTCACAGAGAGCAGTGTGAACGGCCTGCAGGAGAGATGCGATGTGGGAACCGGCACTGGAATCTCGCTGGTTTCCGCATTGCATATGTGTGAACCTGGGCTAAGTGACACTTTTTGGGGACCAGTGACACTAATAAGGTGATCAGTGCTAAAAATATGTACTGTCACTGTACTAATAACACTCACAGGGAATGGGTTAACATCAAGGCAATAAAAGGGTTAACTGTGTTTCTAGGCAGTGCTTGTGGGAGGTGCTTTTACTATAGGAAGACAGAGATCCGCGTTCCTGCTTAGCAGAAACACAGAATCACAGCCACCATACCTCCCAACTGTCCCTGATTTCGAGGGACTGTCCCTGATTTGGAACAAAGTCCCTCTTTCCTCCTCATTTGTCCCTCATTTTGGTCTGATCTATATAGTTGTATATAATATGCACTTTTTATCTATCAAAAAGTGTTTCCCAGTGTTAAACCTTCTATCTGATTTCTAAATTGCTGAATTTGTAAATTCCAAATGCCAATATAAAGGAATAGTAGTGGTAAAAAATCTCTTGTGGTTTTAACCAATCTTGTTTTTTTGTACAATTCTCCTTTAAGGGGGCGTGGCAAGGGGTGTGTCCTATGCCTGCATACTTTTGCTGATAGGTGTCCCTCATTCCAATTTCAAAATGTTGGGAGGTATGACAGCCATCCTTTCTCACAGAATGGTGATCTGCCTTGTTTACATAGGCAGACTTCCATTCTGCCTGTCTCCCGAACATTGGGTCTGCCAAATCCACTGATTGGCTTCCGCTGTGTCCAATCACAGCAGGAGCAGGTCGAAGGCGGCATGCATGCACGCCCCAGACCCGTAACTGCAGGATCACGTACTGGTATGCGATCCTGCGCAGAGGAGCTGCCTCGCCACTGTATACAGTATACGGTTTAAAGTTTTACTAATCCCAGGACCCTGCATTCACTATATCTGGTCTCCCACAGTACACAGAACATAGAAATGCAATTATTTTAGTAAATATAAACTGCTAAATACCTTTTCTCATCAGCAGTATATAGCAGTCTTGTGACTTCTATCAGTGTCTGGTTAAAGCTTGTAGGAGGAGTTTTCATTCTCCTCTGACTGTCCTATGAGGCTGCATGAACCCTGACCCTCTATCTGGACAGTGCTGATTGGCCCTGTGTCGAGTGTCCCCAAAGGCTCTGTACTATCACGATGTGGATTGAGGACAGTGGAAGAAGGGGAGGATCAGAGAAGACAGGATCAAACAGCCTTTTTACACAATGCAGAGGATTAACCCCTTAGGTTTCACAGTGAGTATAACTAGCACGCTTTACTGCATATACAGACTGATTTTACTGTTGTGGGTTTAGTAACACTTTAAGCAGAAAGAACAGCAATCTCCTGAGCTCAACAATAATGTAATGGTGGAAGATGGATCACAGGTCCTTGATATTTTCAATACAAGCACAGGCTTTGCTGTCCCCTGAGGGTCAGGGGGAACCGAGTAGAGACACTGCAAAACAATGAAGAGAGGGCGCACCAGCCTTGTGTATTACCCAAGTCGTATCTTTAATAATATAATAAAGGAAATATACTCACAAGGTAAAAGCATACTGTATCAGAGTCCAAAATATGCACACAGCAATCTGGTCATCAAGACTAGTCCCAGCAAGTCGGAGGACCTTCCAGATGGCTGACGCGTTTCGGCAGGAGAACCCTTCTTTTTCAGAGCCGTTGGTATTAAAGATACCACTTGGGTAATGCAAAAGGCTGGTGCACCCTCTCTTCGTTGTTTTGCAGTGTAAATTACAGAAACCTTGTTTGTATAAAATTATATGTGCATTATATGTACCACTATATTACCAAAAGTATTGGAACGCCTGCCTTTACATGCACATGAACTTTAATGGAATCCCAGTCTTAGTCTGTAGGGTTCACCCTTTGCAGCTATAACAGCTTCAACTCTTCTGGGAAGGCTGTCCACAAGGTTTAGGAGTGTCTATGGGAATGTTTGACCATTCTTCCAGAAGTGCATTTGTGATGTCAGGCACTGATGTTGGATGAGAAGGCCTGGCTCACAGTCTCCACTCTAATTAATCCCAAAGGTGTTCAATGGGGTTGAGGTCAGGACTCTATGCAGGCCAGTCAAGTTCCTCCTCCCAAAACTCGCTCATCCATGTCTTTATGGATCTTGCTTTGTGCACTGGTCCAAATCAGTTGGTGGAGGGGGTATTATGGTGTGCAGTTGTTTTTCAGGGGTTGGGCTTGGCCCCTTAGTCCCAGTGAAGGGAACTCTTAAAACGGCAGCAAACCAAGACATTTTGGACAATTTCATGCTCCCAACTTTGTGGGAACAGTTTGGGGATGGCCCCTTCCTGTTCCAACATGACTGCGCACCACTGCACAAAGCAAGGTCCATAAACACATGGATGAACGAGTTTGAGGTGGAGGAACTTAACTGGCCTGCACAGAGTCCTGACATCAACCCAATAGAATACCTTTTGGCTGAGCGGAGACTGCGAGCCAGACCTTCTCATCCACATCAGTGCCTGACCTCACTGTACTTGGATGTGCCGACGTGCTGTCTCTTGACTGATATCGTGCCGTGATTGGCAGCTCCTGTGCGCATGCGGGGGAATGACGTCATGCAGCTCCGGCCTGTCACAGAGGCGGAGATCACGGCCCGGGAGGAAGAGGGGCGAAGATGGATGCAGCCTGGAGCGTGGACATTGCGAGCTTCCAATGCAGGTAAGTGACATATAATAGACTATGCGATGCATACTACCCTATTATGCTTTTAAATTGCAAGGTAACAAAGAGGAAGTAAAACCCATCAGGGTTTACTTCCTCTTTAAAATCATTTGAAAAGAATAAAAAATTAAACAAATGGGATTCATTTTAAATTTCCATAAGCAATGGTATTGTTTTTGGTTTGTAAAGACACCTGTGTGAGTTTGGGGAAATATCTGTGTGCGCTAGATATCAACAAGTGAAAGTGACAGAGAAAAAATAATATTTTACCAAAACATGAAAAGATTGAACATCCTACCAATCTTAAAAACAAAATAGATTATCAAAATTGCAACATTGTTGCAAGGACAAATTCTTTGAGAGAAAGATACATTTCATCTCAACATGAAAAGGATTTCTTTGGGGAAGTTACAATTGTATTAGAATGAATGGCTGAAGATTGCATTGGGCTGCATTGCTCCAACTCTACTCCCAAAAAACTCTCACAGCTCTCATTTTGGTATTTACTATAGCGCCTTTAATTACTCCATGGATGGTTGTGCTCAGCTGTGCTCTGCACCTAGGAGTAAAGAGATGGGGAATTTATCTCTTCTCAGACTTTTTAAGATATTTCAGTGTAGAAATCTCTTTTTCACACATTTTAAAAGCAGATTATCTTTAAACAATATACCACATATTTTAGTACAATTTAGGTGATTATATCATACGCTAAACATTATTTCCATGTGCAGATCTCCAGGTCTTCACTGGAGTAAGGATTTGGGTGCTATCTGTTGCCTGGGGGCTATAGTGAATACCGTTTTGGCGCTATTTAGTGCTATTTGCTGTATTTTGTGCTATGGGAGCAAAAGCTGTGGGGAAGGAACAAGACTCAGCCTCTATGTTGTGCTACACTGCACTCTGTGGAACTCAGCTGCCACCTGTGATTTGCATAACAATAGCGCCTGCCGCCCGCCCACAATTTGCATAACAATAGCGCCTGCCATCTGCGATTTACATAACAATGGTGTACACACACAGAGCTAAACAGCATTAATGACCCACTGGCATGGGCCTATTTTGAGGTAGGGGCCTGGAGCTGCAGCTCCAATAGCCCCTATGTTAATCCGGCCCTGCATGCAGCCCATCTTTCTTCAAGTGCCTCTTTATTGTGCATCTTGAAACAGCCACACCACATGTTTTCAGAGAGTTCTGTATTTCACCTGAAGTTATTTGTGGGTTTTTCTTTGCATCCCAAACAATTTTCCTTTCAGTAGTGGCTGAAATTTTAGTTGGTCTACCTGACCGTGGTTTGGTTTCAACATAACCCCTCATTTTCCACTTCTTGATTAGAGGTTGAACACTGCTGATTGGCATTTTCAATTCCTTGGATATCTTTTTATATCCCTTTCCTGTTTTATACAGTTCAACTACCTTTTCCTGCAGATCCTTTGATAATTCTTTTGTTTTCCCCAGGAGTCAGAATCCAGAAACGTCAGTGCAGCACTGAATGAAAGATGCAAGGGTCTGTCAGGAGTCCAGAAACTCATTGACCTTTTATACACACACACTAATTACAAGCAAACAGATCACAGGTGAGGATGGTTACCGTTAATAGCCATTCAAACCCCTTTGTGTCAGCTTGTGTGCATGTTATCAGGCCAAAATCACCAGGGTATGTAAACTTTTGATCAGGGTCATTTGGGTAGTTTCTGTTGTCATTATGATTTAAAAAGAGTAAACACAGTTGATTGATAATAAATAGCTACAATGTTAATTAGTTTAAACACCGCGCTAGATCAGTGCCACCTCACTTGAGTGCCACTGCGTGTGTGTGTTTATAATTCAATAACGTAATCTACAATTGAATATCCACAGACATATATAAATAAATATAATGAAAATAAAAATAAAAATAGCTGCCGCTTTAAAACTCATAAATAATACCAAAATTCACTATATAAAACATAGTAGAAAGCCGCGCTAAAATGAAATCATTATTAATCATGTGCAAAAGGTTAACGTGCAAACACTCATAAATGAAGTGCCGGTGCAAACTACAAAATATATGGTGCCAGTGCCAACTCCAAACTGCATAAAGTGCCAATGTCCATTTGTTATGCAATCATAAAAGATAAGAAGTAGGTGTCAGAAAAAAATAGTGTCCATAGTCTCAATCCTCCTCCATAGGTGCAATGAAACACTCTTTGATTCAACTTCCACCACCACTTAAGAAAATCCACATGCAGGTGGTCACACTGGAGGCTTACCAGATAGTTGTATAAAGATCGCCTGTTCATTAATCAGCCTCAGCCTAGCCTCTCACAACTGCAATCCACTCCTTCCAGGGCCACTCGGTATAAGTAATTAAATGGAAAAAAGATTCCTCATAGTGTATCTCTTTGAACAATTTATTCAATACAAATACCAAAATGTGCTTACATCAAATCTTAAAATGTCACACTGTACAAGTTCCATTAGCATCTACCGTTTGCTGATCCTCGTCTCTCTCTCCCTCCCGACGAGCGTCCCAGCTCACAGTGAGCCCTGTGATCAAGTCGGAAGTGAAGAAACGCGTCAGTAACGTGGCTACACGGCGGCCCGAGGAGATACACAACAAGCACACCAGGAGCTGGGACGCTCGTCGGGAGGGAGAGAGAGACGAGGATCAGCAAACGGTAGATGCTAATGGAACTTGTACAGTGTGACATTTTAAGATTTGATGTAAGCACATTTTGGTATTTGTATTGAATAAATTGTTCAAAGAGATACACTATGAGGAATCTTTTTTCCATTTAATTACTTATACCGAGTGGCCCTGGAAGGAGTGGATCGCAGTTGTGAGAGGCTAGGCTGAGGCTGATTAATGAACAGGCGATCTTTATACAACTATCTGGTAAGCCTCCAGTGTGACCACCTGCATGTGGATTTTCTTAAGTGGTGGTGGAAGTTGAATCAAAGAGTGTTTCATTGCACCTATGGAGGAGGATTGAGACTATGGACACTATTTTTTTCTGACACCTACTTCTTATCTTTTATGATTGCATAACAAATGGACATTGGCACTTTATGCAGTTTGGAGTTGGCACTGGCACCATATATTTTGTAGTTTGCACCGGCACTTCATTTATGAGTGTTTGCACGTTAACCTTTTGCACATGATTAATAATGATTTCATTTTAGCGCGGCTTTCTACTATGTTTTATATAGTGAATTTTGGTATTATTTATGAGTTTTAAAGCGGCAGCTATTTTTATTTTTATTTTCATTATATTTATTTATATATGTCTGTGGATATT
>BLSH010245037.1:597339-622015 GCA_018402905.1 Glandirana rugosa | reverse complement strand
TATTTTACATGGAAATGTGAGATTGGGTCCCAAAGAGTTGGTCCCAAGGCACCTTGGGATCCCAAGGAGGTCTCCAATTTCGTTACTCTAGGGCATGTATGTGCTTTTATAGATTGTTGTGAGGTTTTAACTCTCAGCGCTGATTCAGCTCCTCCTAGACAGGTCTGGGGGCAGCTGAATCGGTGCATTAAGCATTAATGATCCACTCAGAACAGCTGTGGCTTTACTTAGCCTGCTTTTTGGGCTCTATAAATTGAGGATCATTTGGCAATTCATGTAGGTTATGAATAAGCAGACGTAAGCGCTGCGAAACGCGTTAACCCATTGTCATCCATGGACATGCCGGTATCTGTCATTATGCTTGTCACTTTGTGATGTACCTTGTTGAATAAATTTACAAACATTTTCCAGCAAACCGGTGCAGCATGTGTGCGGTCATCTCATTGCTTTAACCTCTGGAGGAACCCTAGGGTTCCACGGAACCCTGGTTGAGAAACCCTGGGTTAGAGTGTAAAGGTACATTTTATCACACATCTAGAGCAATCATACTAATTACACCTCAGTACCATTGTACGAGTCTGAATAAAACAAAATCTGTATATGTTCTGCCTTTGGGCATTCCTCCTTGCACGCCCAGAAATAAAAACCTGGCACAAAGTGTAACTCTTCCCCAAATCTACAGTATCTAAAATAAAATAAATTAGGCTTAAAAACAAATAAATATGAAATAACTGATCAAAGACCACAATACAACACAGCCTTTGCTGATTCAGCAACACCTACAGGTGGACAGTAATGTACAAGCCTAGCTGAGTTTCATCAGTGCAGGCCTGCAATCCCTTAGTGTTTTCTTTTTCTTTGGCCTGTCTGTTCTGTGTGGCAATCTGGCCTTGTGCTAGTCGTTAGCTTGTGAATGGTTTCTTTACAAGGATTTAACAGCAAAATCCAAGCCCTGCAAATCCCAGTATACAAACCAAACAAAAACACACAAGCACTTCCTGCACGTCCAGCCACTTCAAGCGAAATCCCATTTTTCACCAACATCATTGACAAAGCTGCTATTACTGGGAGGTTAATCTCTTTTCGGCTCCTCTCATTCATCTTGTGTCAAGCCACACTATACTAACCACTCTGCTCCAGAATTACAGCTGCTCTGTCTTATCCGCTGCACGCCAAGGCCTGGAACATTGGAAAAGTTTGCTTGTGCAAAAAAACGGGAAGTTAGATCGTTGGCTGAAACCCCAGTACAGTGTTATGTAGACGGTCACGTCCCAACCTAAATGCTCATTTCAGGTCACTCACTAATAAAGAAACCACAGAATAGGCATGACAGCCAGGAAGCCGGCAACTTATGAAAAAAGCCCCCACCAGTTTCCATATCTTTATCACAAAGCAATATACAAGGAGCATTTTCCAGCCACAGGTAACGAGTCCAAACTGCTTCACATGCCAACGCGTTTCAGGAGTCACAAGCTCCTCCTTCATAAGGATGTAATGTAGTGCTAAAGCCCCATTTTTTTTGCCTTAACTACTTGCCGACCGTATACTGTAAATATACGGCAGCAAGGCGGCTCTCCTGCGCTGGACCACGGGCCTAGTACGTGACCCAGCACTTCCGGGTCTGGGGTGCGCACTCCATTTCCGGTGATTGTCTAATCACAGCGGGAGCTAATTGGCGGGTATAGCGGAATCAATGTCCGATGCTTCGGTACAGAGGCAGAATGGAGGTCTGCCTATGTAAAGAAGGCAGACCGTTGTTCTGTCAGTACAGAAGACATGGATCCTGTGTCTCTGATAAGCAGGGATATGGATCCATACCTTCTCCTAGTACAATCACCTCCCCCACAGTAGTAAGGCACTGGTCAGGCACACATTTAACCCTTTGATCTCCCCTGATGCTAACCCCTGCCAGTGTCATTAGTACAGTGACAGTGCATTTTTTTTTAGCACTGATCACTGTATTAGTGTCCCTGGTTCCCAAAAAGTGTGAAAAGTGTCAGTTAGTGTCCCGAATGTCTGCCGCAATATCGCAGTACCACTATAAGTTGCTGATCACCGCCATTACTAGTAAAAAAAAAAGCTTAAAAAATTAATTATAATAGTTTGTAGACGCTATAACTTTTGCGCAAACCAATCAATACACGCTTATTGGGATTTTTTTACCAAAAATATGTAGCAGAATACATAGTGATCTAAATTTATGATGAAATAAGATTTTTTTAAAAAAATTTTTATTGGATATGTTTTATAGCAGAAAGTAATATATATTGTTTTTTTTCAAAATTGTCTATTTTTTTGTTTATAGCGCAAAAATTAAATACCAGGAAAAGAAAGCTCTATTTATGGGGGAAAAAAGGACAATAATTTTGTTTGGGTACAGTGTAGCATGACCGCGTAATTGTCAGTTAAAATAACGCAGTGCTGTATTGCAAAAAATGGCTTTGTCAAGAAGGGGGTTAAACCTTCCGGAGGTCAAGTGGTTAATGCCTTCTCTGCATTAAGGCAAAAAAATGCCACTCTAATTGTCCTTACCTGGCTCCATGTCACTTCTTCAGGCTGTCTCTAGGTCCAGCATCACTCGTCTTGCTTCCTGCTTTCACAGGAGAAAGGGCGAGCCACAGTCTCTTACTAATAGTAGCCAATGACTCGCAGTTTCTCCAGTGAGGAACAAAACTCCTGTGAGGAGGGAGCAATGGTATGGCTTACCACCACTGTGTGTGTCTATGGACAAACACAGCTTAGCAGAAGACCCAATGGAAGTGGGCATGCACAAGTGCATCCTTGGCACCCAGATTGCTACAGGAGGCACTAAAAGTAGAGAGGAACCTAAGGCCATTAAGGTAAAAGAACCTTTTAGGTGCAGCCTGTCCCCTCTAAATACTTACCTGAACCCAATCTCAGTCCATTGCTGGGCCTGAGAACAGCGGCTCCTTTCACTCTCTCCCTGCTCACTAGATGTTAACCCCTTCCCAGCCAGTGTCATTAGTACAGTGACAGTGTATAGTATTATCAGTTCCCACTCAGAGTCACATTGCCCGTATTACAGTCCCATTATAAGTCACTGATCACTGCCATTAGTAGTAAAAAAAAAAGTTAAATTCCAGTATATATCCCATAGTTTGTAGGAGCTAGACCTTTCACACAAAACCAATCAATATACTTACTGGGATTTATACTTTATCAAAGACATGTAGCAGCATACATTTTGGATAAAATTTATGAAGATTATGAAAATTAGATTGACCATTTTTTTATATTGGATATGTTTTATAGCCGAAAGAAAAAAAAGTTTTTTTCTTCAAAATTTTCAGTCTTTTTGCTTATTTCACAAAACATAAAAAAACCCAGTGGTGATCAAATACCACCAAAAGAAAGCTCTATTTGTGTGATAAAAAATATTTAAATTTCTTTTGGGTACAGCATTGCATGAGCACGCAATTAGCAGTTAAATTAGCGCAGTGCTGATAGCAAACAATGGCCTGGTCATGAAGGGGGTAAAATCTTCCGATGCTCAAGTGGTTAAAAAAAAAAATACCCAAAAAACTAGACTTTAATATCACTTTAAATATTTAAAAAGCTGTCATAGTCTCAAACATTCCTAGTCAGCAAATCTGTATTCAGAAATATATTATTGATCCAAACCAGTGATTTAATTTCAGTATGCTGACGGGGATAAAAAATAATATATTACTGAATACAGATTTGCTTGCTGAAGAGCGCTTGAGTCCATGTAAGCTTTTAAAAAGCTCATTATAAGATAAATAACAAAACCAGCTTTTGTTGCAATATTCAGCTAAAATCTAGAGATTCCCCTGCAGTACATTTTTTATGCCACTAGATGTCTGATGGACAACATTAATCAACCCATTTACTCTACGCTGAGGCCCTCCTGCCCCCCCCCCCACAAAGTCTGTGACTGGACAGTGAAAGGAGAAACAGCACATTGATGAGCTCATCTATCTGTCACTTTGCTCTCTTCTTCTATCAGCATGCTCCTGACTGACTCCTTGTGCAGCTTCTTCATCTCACGGTCCAGCTCTGCTGTACAGGGATTGCAAGAGGCTGATACCAGGTCACATTCAGGTACTTACACTGCTTGCATTTAGAAAAATAAATTTAATGGTATATTAAGCCCCTTGCACACGGGACGGGCTCCTTTGGAGTCACTTGGTCAGTGGGGGATCTGTCCACTGATCCCTGATGAGCAAGTGGATGGCTGGTCCGTGCCCGCTTCACTTATGCAGATTGAACACAGACAAACCCCTTTACTCTATGGGCATTCAGATGTAAATGGATCACCTGTCTGTGTGATAGGGTAGGGGGCACGCTGCTTCTGCTGTGATTAGTCACAGCAGAGGCCGATCAAGGGGTGCCAGCCAATGGATGTCTGCCGGCACCCGCTGATCGTCGAGCAGAAACATAGAACAGAGCTCTGTCTATGTAAATGTAGCACCCTCTACATAGGTAGTGTGTTAGTGGTAGGATTTTTGTAGCACAGGTAAATTTAGGCAGGCCTAGCTAGAAGCAATGCCCATTTGTTCTGATTGTGTGGGCTGGGAGTGGCCTAGAGTAGCAGCTGGTGACTCACAGGCAGCATCACTGATTCCTCCCCTTTCATTCCAGAGGCTTCTGGAGTGTTCTAGAAGGAGGGGAGTAGAGGTGGAGCTTGCCTGGGGTTTTTGGGGAACCTTGACCAATTCCCAACCTGGATTGGCAGGGGTCAGGCCTCCTTAAATGCGCAGGGTCAGCCCAGCTGGGGAGGAGAGTTTGGGTGGAAGAGATGGAGATGTAGCAGTGCGGAGGCTGTCGGGCCCTGAGGGAGCCCCCAATCTGGGGGGGGGGGGTGACCTCGGCCTGGGGCTCGGGTGCATCCAGGAGGATAGGAGATCCTGGAAGAGAGGCACAAGTGTGAGACCAGATGAAGGACAGTGAGAGAGAGTGCTACCAGAGAGGTCTCCAGGAGAGGAACTACAAGTGTCAGAGGTCGGTGAGTGATACACACCCCTGGGACGCTGGCAGAGGCACACCGGAGCAGATTGGGGTGAGAGACAGTCTGAGAAGGGTGCAAGAGTCAGTTGGGATGGTGGTGTCACGGTGGCAATGGAGAAGGCCGTTGCAGCCTGGAGGGCTGCCAGGGCCTGGAAGAGGATGGGCTGGGAGCAGTAGTCCATCAAGGCTAGCTAGCATCGCAACTATCTTTTCTACACCATAGGGACCCGGGGTCCCTGCCTGCAAAGGGCGGTTCGGAGGCCCTGCTTACTGAGATCAAGCCTCAATATGTGCAAGCTAGGCCTGGAGAAGCAAGTGATGTGCAGGAGGAAGTAAGGAGTGTATATACAGGCATGTATATAGAAGGTCCCGTGAAAAGAACTGTTGCATAGGTGGGCATCCCATAATTATCCCTTTCCCCATCCAAGTTTAATCCCCTAATAAACAAAACAAAACAAAGTACCAGCCTGTTCTGTGACTCCGGATGTGTGATTGAGGGAGTTTGACGGGTGGAACCACAACTTCCGGCAACCCCTACGGGGACATGGCTACATAAACAGAGCTTCGTCCTGTCAGCAGGGATGTGATGGATTTTCTTAGGGGAAAGAAAATCCATCACATCCCTTAGCGAAGGTACCTAACACAGTACACACAGACACTGGCTAGGCACACATTTAACCCTTTGCTCACCCTTGATGTTTAATCCCTCCCCAGCCAGTGTCATTAGTACAGTGACAGTGCATACTTTTAGCACTGGTCACTGTATTAGTGTCACTGGTCCCCACCAAAGTGACAGTTAAGACCTGTACACACGATGCAAAGGTCGTACAACAACGATCTTACAACAGCTTGTTGTACGATCATCCGATCATTAGTACGCACGATTACAACAGCTGACGTTCAACAGTCGTACAACAGAAGTTGGCTGAGCAGACTAGAAAACTTTTGTTGGCCAACAAGCGGTACGACTGTTGACTTGTGTGTACAGAAGTTGGCCCAACAAAAGTTGTATGTGCGAAACACGCATGCTCAGAAGTCAGGAACGCCCGGAAGTGTCCGTTCGTGTAAACCTACGTTCCTAATTCACAAATCCCATTCCCCTGAACGTCCTCTTTATACGTTCATAACGTGTCACTACGTTCCGCTTTGTTGTACGATTACTTGTCTCATGTCAGTACACAAGACACAACCGGCAACAGCCGATTTTGGGCAAAAGTTGAACGTGCGGTTGTACGACCGTCACACTGTGTGTACGAGGCTTTAGTGTCAGACTGTCCTCCGCAATATCGCAGTCCCGCTATAAGTCGCTGATCGTTGCCATAAAAAAATAAAACAAATACAAATTCCAGTATATATCTCATCGTTTGCAGCCACTATAACTTGTGTGCAAACTAATCAATATACGCTTATTGGGGTTTTTGTACTAAAAATGTGTAACAGAATACATATTGGTCTAAATTGATGAAGAAATGTGTTTTTTTACATTTTTTTATTGGATATATTTTATAGCAGAAAGTAAAAAATGTTGTATTTTTTTTTTCAAAATTGTCGGTCTTTTTTTGTTTATAGCGCAAACAATAAAAAGTGGTGGTGATGCAGTGGTGATCAATAGAAACTTTATTTGTGGGGAAAAAATGTCATAAATGTAATTTATGTACAGCGTTGCACGACCGCCTAATTGTCAGTTAAAGTAACGCATCTTCCAAAGGTCAAGTGGTTAAAAAAGTACACCAATCATTTTTATACAGGGTATGCAGGATAGGTAGGAGAAGGGCCTCCATGGATCAGACTTGTTTTTCCAGGGCATTATACAGATGCTTGATTGATTGGATTGAAATCTGGGGAATTTGGAGGCCAAGTCAACACCTCAAGCTCTATGTTGTGTTCCTCAAACCATTCTTGAACAATTTCAAGGGCGAGTTATCCTGCTGAAAAAGGTCTCTGCGGTCAGGGAATACTGTTTCCATGAAGGGTGTACTTGGTAGGATTGCCACTTTTTCTTCAAGTCAAACCCAAACACTTTAGTGGTGCACAGCAATTTTTCTTATAGTATAAATTATACATATATTTTGCTATTAAATAACATTTCTAATCATATGAAGTTAATAACAAGCGTCCCCCTTTACATCAGAGTCCAGAGAGATCCCCTTTTACATCTGAACTCACAGAGTTCCCTTTCACTGTACGGGGGGACTGTGCAGACTCTGATGTAAGGGATAACTCTGGGGACTTTAACCTAAGGGATGCTCTGGGAACCCTAATTTAAGGGGTAACACTGAGAACTCTGATGTACGGAGAGGACTGGTGTAAGGGGGAACACTGTGGCCTCTGGTGTAAAGGGGGAACTCTGATGTAAGGGGTGCTCTGAGAAACCTGATTTACCTTAGGGTACTCAGAGGCAGTTGAGAGAAAGGGGGAGACTTCAGTCACAGACAGGGATGGATGGTGAGCTCACTCACCCCTTGGCAGTCAGCACCTCTCATCCAGACAATCTGATGATGCTGGACTTAAAGTTTCTGGCCTCCACTATCCTTTTCTGAGGAACAGCGCTAGGGATTGGAGAGTGGGCAGACACAGAGGGGTAGGGGTGGGAGGAAGAGGTGTAGATCGAGCCCTCTCTCCTCTCCTGTCTGTGTGTGAGTTTGGGGGGGGGGGGGGATTGTTAGTGTTGGCTTTGGGCAGTGTGAAGAGAGTGTAACAGACTCTCAGCTTAGACAACTGCAGCCAGCAACTTTTCTGGAAAGCCATAGTCCCGTCTGAATAATGTGTCCAGGTTTCAGGCAGTCTGAAACCCAGAAGCATGAGTCCAAACCCGAACTGTCCATGTGAATCCCGGACAGAAGACAACCCTAGTACTTGGTCAGCGACATTGTTTAACCACTTCAGCCCCGGAAGGATTTCACACTTTAGGACCAGAGCACTTTGTGCGATTCGGCACTGCGTCGCTTTAACTGACAATTGCGCGGTCGTGCGACGTTGTACCCAAACAAAATTTGCGTCTTTTTTTCCCCACAAATAGAGCTTTCTTTTGGTGGTATTTGATCACCGCTGCGTCATTTCTGATCGCCGCTATAAACAAAAGAAGAGCGACCATTTTGCAAAAAAAACCCAAATTTCTTACTTTTTGCTAAAATACAAATCCAAAAAAAAAATACAAAAAAACATTTTTTTTTCATCGGTTTTGGCCGATTTATATTCTTCCTCATATTTGTGATAAAAAAAATCGCAATCGGCGCTTATTGATTGGTTTGCGCAAAAGTGGCCGCGTTTACGGATGATGAGAATTCATTTCTGGGGTTTTTATTTTTTTTATGGCTGCGATCTGCGATTTTTAGCGGTACTGCGATATTTCAGCGGACATGTCGGACCATTTTGACACTTTTTTGGGATCATTGGCATTTATACAGCGATCAGTGCTATAAAAATGCACTGATTATTGTGTAAATGCCATTGGCAGTGAAGGGGTTAACCTGGGGGGGCACTCTAAGGGTTAACTGTTTTCCCTGGGTGTGTTCTAACTGTGTGTGGGCTGCCCTAGCAGGGGAAGGGGCTTGATCACAGCTTCCATGTAGAGGAAGGCTATGATCACAGCCCTTCCCCCTCT
This sequence comes from Glandirana rugosa, assembly GCA_018402905.1. NCBI lineage: Eukaryota > Metazoa > Chordata > Amphibia > Anura > Ranidae > Glandirana > Glandirana rugosa. The sequence continues at coordinate 613,422 of BLSH010245037.1, read as the reverse complement.
CACAGAACGGAGGTCCGTGTTTACTTACACAGACCTCAGTTCTTTCACTCCGGGGGGGCATTTCGGGTAGCCGGAGGAGATCGAGTCCGCCGCACCCGCTCCCTGGCCCCCCCTGAACACAGTGAGCGCGCGGGCGCGCCTCCGGTGGCGCACGCGAGCTCACAGTGCATGATATCGCAGCCGCCTTCGTATGAATTGCGGTTTGTGATATCGAGCCACCTTGTCGCTGTCAACCGCAGGTTGACGGTCGGCAAGTGGTTAAGTAGGTGGTACATGTCAACCTTCACATGAATGGCAGGACCCAAGGTTTCCCAGCAGAATATTGCCCAAAGCATCACACTGCCACTGCCAGCTTGCCTTCTTTCCATACTACATTCTGGTGCCATATCTTCCCGGGTATGAATGCACACACACCGGGCCATCCACATGATGTAAAAGAAAATGTGATTTTTCCGACCACACTACCTTCTTCCATTTCTCTATGGTCCGGATCTGATGCTCACATGCCCATTGTAGGCGCTTTTGGCTGAGGACACGGATCAGCATGGACACCCTGACCAGTCTGCAGCTACGCAGTCCCATACACAACAACCTGCTCTGCCCATTTTTTCTGCTTTCAATACACCAACTTCAGGGACAACATGTTTACTTGCTGCCTAATCCCACTAAATTTCAGATGCCATTGAAATGAGATAATCAGTGTTATTCACTTTACCTGTCAGTGGTCATAAAGTTATGGCTGATCAGTGTATGTATCTTATTAAAAAAAAAAAAACTGTGTTTGCCATAAGCAGTAGACACCGGCTGATGTGCAGGCACTGACCAATGATGGAGGGGAGCTGGGGAAAGAAACATAACACAGACAACTGGCACCCAGCATGCCCTGCACTGTGCTGAGAATGACACCGCCATATAAGGAGAGCAGTGCAGGCCTGGAATACCATTGTATATGAGCTGGTGAAATCTGCTGACAGAGCTCCAGCCCATTCTGTGCAATACAGCTGTGCGATCCTCAGATCTGACTCCGCCAGAATATACACATCATACAGTCACTGTGCCAGGGGGAAGGAGGACCACTTCTATTTTTTTTTCTATGTTTGTGAATGGGATAAACTGAAAGCGTTACTAAACCCAGGACCCTGCATTCACTATATCTGGTCTCCCACAGTACACAGGAGTTTTCATTCTCCTCTGGCTGTCCCATGAGGTTGCAGGACCCCCGACCCTCTGTCTGGACAGTGCTGATTGGCCTTGTGCTGATCACATGCACCCTCCCAAAGAAAAAAAAAACTCTCTTGCAATACACACCAAACTGAGCATGTGCAGAGTCACTCCTAGGGCTCTGTGCTATCAACAAATGGATTGGGGACAGTAAAGGAAGGGGAGGATCAGAGAAGACAGGATCAAACAGCCTTTTTACACAGAGGATTAACCCCTTAGGTTGCACAATGAGTATAACAAGCATGCTTTACTGCATACACAGGCTGATTTTACTGTTGTGGGTTTAGTAACACTTTAAGACCCCTTTCAAAGTGAGGCAGGTTTAGTGCTAGAAATAGCGCCTGAAAACTGCCTCCCAGACCTCCCGAGTCTGAAAGCCCAAGTGCTTTCACACTGGGGCAGTGAGTGCACTTGCAGGACGCTAGGAAAAGTCCTGCAAGCAGCATCTTTGGGGCTGGATGGGAGCACTGTATACAGCACTCCCAAATCGGCCCTGCCCATTGGAATGCATGGGTAGCGCTTCCGAATCGCCTGAAAAGCGCTTCAGAAGTGCCGCAACATGGGCGTTTTAAGTCCTTCCTTGGGGTCAAAAGCTCCCCGATAGGGGTCGAAAAGTGCCACTTAAACAGTGGTAAAGCACTGCTAAAAGGAGCGGCTCTTTACTGCTAACACGGCCGAGGCCACAGTGTGAAAGGGTCTATAGGATAAGGGCACTTCCACTACTTAAAGTGGTTCTAAAGCCTCAAGGTTTTTTTTTTAGCTTAATGCATTCTATGTGCACAGGAGCTGTGTATCTTTGCATTGGACAGATTGATAGCAGTGGCAGCCATTGGCTCCCGCTGCTGTCAATCAAACAGCATAACAGGGGGGCAGGGGTCAAGTTGCCCGGTCTGTGTCAATAGATGCAGACTGGGTGGCTCGGGAGAGAGCATGCACGGGTACCCCAGGGGAAAGTGGCTTTCCCTGGAGCACTCGCCAAAGAGGAGGGGCCTGGAATGCCAGCAGGGGATCGGGGCAAAACCAATGGATGCAGCAGCGGGACTCGGGAGCCCGCACGGGTGCCCCTAAGGAGAGCAGCTTTCCGTGGGGGCACCTGATGAAGAGGAGGGGTCTGTAGCGCCAGCGGGGAACCCCAGAAGAAGAGGATTAGGGCTGCTCTGTGCAAAACCACTGTGCAGAGCATGTAAGTATAACATGTTTGTTATTTTTATTTTTAAAAAAATCGAAGGTTTACAACCACTTTAAGGCTGCATTCACACCTGGGCGTTTTGAATTGTGGGCAGAATCACCACGGATCTGCCCACGATTTCAAAACGCTCTGCTAAAATGAAGAGTCACATAACTCGACTTTCAGATGCCATTCATTTTAATGGGACCTAAAAACCTGGTGCTGTTCTGCTGTGATTGACGCGCCATAAATCGCATTGCAATCGTGACAAACCGCGCAAAGCTTGTCGCCGCAAAAAAAGCTCCTGGTCCTTTTTTGGGCAACAAGCTTCACACAATGCAGTTTGCCATGATTACAATGCAATTTATTGGCTTCCGCTGCTGTCAATCAGATCCACGGGCACGGGAGCCGAGGGGCAGGGCCGAGTCCTGCTGTCTGCGTCAATGGATGCAGTAGCAGGACTCGGGAGCAGAGTGCCCCCAGAGAAAGTGCTTCTCTGAGGGGGCACTCGAGTAGAGGAGGAGCCAGGAGAACCACTGGGGGACCCCAGAAAAGGAGGATCGGGGCCACCCTTGCACAGAGGAGGTAAGTATAACATGTTTGTTATTTTAAAAAAACAAAAGCAAACATTTATTATTTTGCAGCATACCAATTCTTAGATGTGATGGCTGCATTTGTTTCCTTTGTTAAGCTTTCTTTCTTTCTTTTATTTTCATCTGGTGATCCTAGGGTTGCCACTTTTTCTTCAAGCCAAACCCGAACACTTTAACGACGCACAGCAATTTTTTTCTTATACTATACTACATATATACTATAGGATTGTAATAGACCTGGGACACCTTTGAGTTCTCCAAAGAGAATAGTAATGGACGCATAGTGCCCCCTCACCTTCTTGCCAGGTCCTGCTCTGAGCCACATTCCTGTCGGAATAATGTCGGACAGACCGGGTTTTGAATCATGTGTCCGGGTTTCAGTCCAGCTGAATCCTGGACACATGATTCAAAACCCGGACTGTCCAGGTGAATTCCGAACAGGTGGCAACCCTAGGTGATCCAAATATGGACATTTTTTATCTTCTTTGTGGAGTTGCAATTTAACATACATGCTAAGTATGAGGGGCAAAGGATTTTAAGTGTAATGTCACCTTTACCAAAAATCACGCTGTGCTATCCCATATAGATATAGCAGCATAGGTTTCTAAAACTACCTCCCAGCTAGGGCTCCCTTGTAAGCCAAAACTGCACTAAAAAGAAACCTTCATAAATCCTCTGCAGCCTGTGACAGTTCCTTACCAGATTATTGTAGGGATGTGTCAGCCACTGGGACCAGCACTCCCTAGAGCCACAGGAGGGAGCGCCCTCCTGTTCTTTCAGACTGCATATCTGCAGTGGGTTCTCTCTTGGGTTGCAGCCTCTGAGCTCATCATAGGTGACAGGAAAGTACACACTGCCCATGCGGGGCCCGAAAGAACAGGAGGGTGATACTCAAGGGGGCGCTGGCCCCAATGGCTGCTCCATCTCTACAATAATTCTGGATGAAGACATCACAGGCTGTAGAGGAATTTAAGTGATAAGTTCACTTTTTAAAAAATAAATAAATGCACTTTTTTTGCAGGTAAAAAAATCTGCATTTATTTATGTTATTTTTTGTTAGAAGCCTGAAGTTCACTGAGAATTACAAGCCGTCTGCCATGGTGGAAGATGGGACTTGTAGTTCATTCATTCACAGACAAACGCAAACTTATCCTTTTTAACCACCTCAATACCGGGCACTTTCACCCCCTTTCTGCCCAGGCCAATTTTCAGCTTTCGTCGCTGTCTCACTTTGAATGACAATTGCGCGGTCATGCAACGCTGTATCTAAATGACTTTTTTATCATTTTCTTCACACAAATACAGCTTTCTTTTGGTGGTATTTAATCACCGTTGTGGTTTTTATTTTTTCACTAAGAAAAAAGAAAAAAAAAAAAAAAAGAAAAATTATTTTCTGTCAGTAAATTTTGTAAATAAGTAATTTTTATCCTTCACTGATTTGGGCTGATGAGGCAGCACTGATGGGCACTGATGAGGTGGCACTTATGGGCACTGATTAGGTGGCATGGATGAGGATGCACTATTATGCCGCACTGAAGGGCACTGATAGGTGGCACTGGCGGGCACTGATAGGCGGCACTGGTGGGCACTGATAGGCAGCACTGATGGTCGGCACTGATGGGCACTTATGGGTGGCACTGATGGGCAGCACTAATGATCAGGCACTGATGCGCACTAAAATGCACCACTGACTGGCACCAGTGATGGGCACTAATTTGTGTTATTGATGAGCACTAATTGATCAGTGACCTGATTGCCTGCCCTGTTCTCCCCTGCAAGGAGATGCCGCTGATCAGCTCTCCTCGCCACACACTCTGTCAGTGTGAGGCGAGGAGAGCCGGTTACTGGCACTTCCGCATTTACATGTGACCGGTTGTGATTGGACACAGTGTCCTAGCACGGGAGTGGCCGTTCTGGTGTGCCGTCATATGACGTCCACCAAGAACAAGAGCCGCACTGCTCCTCCGTCATTTGACGGTGGGCGGGCGGCAAGTGGTTAAAGTGGTAGTAAAATCTGTTACACCGCTTGTACCTACAGGCAAGCTTATAGTAAGATTTACCTGTAGATACTGTGAACATCTCTTAAATTTGCACCGTTTAGGAGATATTTAGAGTGCATATAGCTGGTGACGTTATAGTGCCAGACCGTCAGAGCCTGTGCCATAAATGGCGGCTTCCACGCGCATGCACGGGACTGACGTCATGGCGCCCCCAGCCACTCATGTAGCCGGAGGCTGTGAACTTGGAAAGAAGACCAAGGGAAGATGTCAGCCCACTCAGAGGTGACAGCAAAGTGCTGGAGGGCTTTGTTATAAAGTAAGTCTCTCATAATGAGCAAGGCTGGCTCCCAAGGTTTCCACAGACTGTCCACTATTCCTCTCCCAGCCTGCTCCAGCACTTTCTCTCCCAGCTCCAGGGTCTGGCACTCAACAAACCGATGGATCACTTTAAAGTCTCTATCTCCCTGTAAGCACCTCCGCTGTTCTCCTGTGTCCTTGTGCGACTCCAGGAATCACCTCCACTCCTGGCTGCACCAGAACCTCCAGGCCTCAAGGTCACCCACCCCCCCAGAGGGGGCCGACCTCACGGGTAGGGGCCTCCACAGGGCCTCCTGCTACATCTCTGACTTCCACCCGACATTTCTCCTCCCAGATTGGGCTGACTCTGAGTATTTAAGTAGGCCTCCCCCCTGCCAATCCTGCTTGGGGATTGGTCAGGGCTCCTTGGAACACTCCAGATGGCTCCACCTACCTCTCAGCTCTCTGACCAGAAACCCTCCTCCAGGTTTCTAGAAAGAAGTAGGAGGTCCTGGTGACCTCATCTGTTGTACCAACTCAATCCTCCCTGAGCCACTCCTCCTGGCCTAGATCAAAACATTCACACCCAGGCCTGACTAAATGTCCCCTAAATGTCCCCTAGCAAAACCCTGCTACAAAAACTATTCTATGGGGGCGCTACACCTGCAGAGGATTTTTTTTTTTCATCAACTGTGGTTTACTTCCACTTTAATGCAGTTTTGGCCTACATTCTTTAAACAGAAAGGAATGTTGTTTCCTTTTATCATGTGATTTTGAAATGAATGGATTTTACCAAACAAAAACCACATGAACTGTTAGAATTTCATTTGTTCGAGAAAAAATTTCCACCCTGCTCCTTTGAATTTTCCCATCACTGAGGTTGAAAATGAATGGTCAGCTTTTAGATTGTAAGCTCCTTGGGGGCATGGACTGATGTGAAAGTACAATATATATGTGCACAGTGCTGTGTAAATTGATGGCTATATAAACACCAAATAAATAAATAAATATTTTATGTGATATTTTATTTATTTAATGTATTTTATCACTATTTAATAATGTCTTATTGATAATGATTCCAAATATATACAATATATACTTCTTTACTAGTACTCTTACGCATTGTTCCTAAAAAAATCGATATAATAGACACTTGTACTGGTTACTGTTAGAGTTACCTACTGAGATTATGTTTATGTTGCTTCGTTTTCCTAGCCCTGATGAAGGAGTTGTGCACCCCTGAAATGTGTTGTATTTTACCTATTCCCCTTTTGTTTGGGATTATTAAATCTATACTGGACTTATTATAAACTTCTGTGGCACTCCTATCCTCCCTACTTTCCTTAACCAGTTCCACACCACGCGCATTATATTTACTGCGGCAGTGTGGCGCTGTCCCGGGAATCGGCGTAAATAAACAGCGATTCGCGGATGCGCAGCTAGGGGGCGAGAGCGTGCCGGCGCACTCTGGAGGAGTGTGCCTGCGGCTCGGGCAGACCTGATGTCTGCCGGCAAGCCGCGATGAGCTGCCAGAGTGAAAGAACAGGGAACCACTGATGTAAACACGGCAGTTCCCCGCTCTGTCAGTGGGGACATAAGAGATCTACTGATCCCTGTCACTGGGATCAGTTAGATCTCTCATGCCCAAGGTAGCCCAGCCCCCTCACAGTTAGAACATGCCTAGGGAACACAGTTAACCCCTTCCCTGCCCCCTGCAGGTTAACCCCTTCACTGCCAATGGCATTTACACAGTAGCACTGATTGCTGTATAAATGCCAATGGTCCCAAAAAAGTGTCAAAATGGTCCAACATGTCCGCCCCAATATCACAGCACCGCTAAAAATCGCAGATCGCCGCCATTACTAGTAAAAAATTTTAAAAAAATAAAAACCCCAGAAATGAATTCTCATCATGTGTAAACACGGCAACTTTTGCACAAACCAATCAATAAATGCCGATTGCGGTTTTTTTTACCAAAAATATGAGGAAGAATATAAATCGGCCAAAACCAAAGAATAAATTCGTTTTTTTATATATTTTTTGGATTTGTATTTTAGCAAAAAGTAAGAAATATTGGTTTTTTTTTGCAAAATTGTTGCTCTTTCTTTGTTTATAGCGTTGATCAGAAATGACGCAGAGGTGGCGAAATACCACCAAAAGAAAGCTCTATTTGTGGGGAAAAAAAGACGCAAATTTAATTTGGGTACAACTTCGCACGATTGTCAGTTAAAGCGACGCAGTGCCGAATCGCAAAAAGTGCTCTGGTCCTACTGTGGGAAATCCTTCCGTGGCTGAAGTGGTTAAAGAGGAGCTCCAGGTCCCCCTCCAAAATGTAACGTCAGCAGCTACAAATAATTTTAATATTGGGGCACTTACCTATCCAGTCATCCAGCAGTGTCCTCACCCAAGCCAATTTTTCAATCAGGTATCGGGTGCTGGCGCCACCATCCTGACTAAGGGAAGTGAAGCTTCACAGCCGGTTTCCTACTGTGTATGTGTGCAGTGCGCTGCATTTGCGAATGAGCTGCAGTCTTTTGGGACTTGTGAAGGCTGCGGGGGAAGGAGGGGGAGGCAAACTTCTGGCTGCAGCGAACTGAGCCAGAAGTCGGAGCATGTACCTGTCAAAACCAGGTACCCGCTCCCCCCCCCCCCCAGAAGGTGCCAAATGTGGCAGCATGGGGGGAGAGGAGGCAGACAAGCGGAGCTTCCCCTTTTGGGTGGAGCTCCACTTTAAGCTTGTTCACACATAAGGTTGGGAGTGGTAAAACCCCATGGTTGAGCAGCGCTTTTACTGCCCTCCCAACCACTACCCCCTTTAGCTGCAGAGGCAGCAGCCAGGGGTTAACCATGCAGCAGTGGTGATGCTTTGCTAGCACTAAGTGAACTTGACCCATTCAAGTGAGTGGGGCTGCTCTGCAAGTATCTTGCAACCACATGCAATGCACATGGTTGGAGCATGGTAGTGCAGGATTCAAGGTGTCAAAGTAGACAGTGTGGAGGCAATATAATATCTCCTCGTCGACTCTCTAACAAGCGATCTGAAAGTGGATTGCTCTTCAAAGTTCAAAGCATGTGTGAGAGAGCCCTAAAACACAACATCAGTATCTGTTCAGGGACACAGCAGCCAACATTTACAGTGTACACCAGCACAAGAAACTATGTTGTACTCTCTAAAATATTGTCCCACCCACAAAATGGCAGCCTTCATGGTATATGGTGACCATCATACTCTAAGGGCTTGTTTACACCTGTGGAAGTATCTGAAAAGCAATCCACGGTGGATCACTTTTCAGAGAGTGGCACAGGTTTGTCTGACAGGCCACCTACTGAATTCCTGTTTTGTTTTTGGACAGCCAAATTTGCTAGTAGAGTGCTTTTAATTCTACTTAATGTGCCACTAAACCCAGGACCCTGCATTCACTATATCTGGTCTCCCACAGTACACAGAACATGGAAATGCAATCATTTTAGTAAATATAAACTGCTAAATACCTTTTCTCATCAGCTGTATATAGCCGTCTTGTGACTTCTATCAGTGTCTGGTTAAAGCTTGTAGGAGGAGTTTTCATTCTTCCCTGATTGTCCTATGATGATGCAGGACCCCTGACCATCTGTCTGGACAGTGCTGATTGGCCTTGTGCTGATCACATGCACCCTCCCAAGAAAAAAAAAACTCTCTAGCAATACACACCAAACTGAGAATGTGCAGAGTGCTCCCGAGGCTCTATTCTATCAGGAGATGTATTAGGGACAGTGGAAGAAGGGGAGGATCAGAGAAGACAAGATCAAACAGCCTTTGTACACAATGCAGAGGATTAACCCCTTGGGTTCCACAGTGAGTATAACAAGCATGCGTTACTGCATATACAGACTGATTTTACTGTTGTTGGTTTAGTAATACTTCATGGGTGGCTTCATACTGTCCCGATGCACTTTGCATGCAGGAGTTTTGGTGCCCTTTCTGAAAGGTCACCAAAACTGCAGGACATAATAGAAGTCTATAAGAAAGAACAGTTAATCGTCACGAAGATGGCGTTTTGCCCAAAGTGCAGCGGGGTAGTGTGAATCCAAGCTTAAAAAGGGGGCGGCAGTTGTGGGGTAAAACCACAGCTCAACCCCTATTTTTACTGTCCCCATGACCACAATTGCAAACTAGGCCAAGTAGTGACCTTTAAACTGAGTAGCCCATAAAAAGCATTTATTTTATTTACATTCTTCCATATGCCACTAAGTAATCTAGATTCCAAATTTTAAAATGAGTTTTAAATAACGTATGCAGCAGCCAATCACTCATTAACCCGTCACCGTGACCGACATGAGCAAACTTATTAAAAGGTTACAGTTTAACAGTCTGCGTTCATAATGTCCTCTGCCTATGCCGGTCCTCCGCTCCACATCATCTGCATGCAGAACAAAGCACCCCGGCTCATTTTTTGTTTAATGTTTAGCTTTCTAACAGCGACATTTGTTTTATGCTTTATGTCTCACTCGTGTTTGTTTTAATCACCGGGAGTTTAGCTACAAAGCAACTCCCAGGAGCAAGGAAAATCATTCTGCGAGTAATAATACTAATGGGATTAGGAATGCTGAATTCCAGTTACTGAACATTTTAGATGGTAAAAGGTAGAAGCTGGCCAAACGCATTAAGTTTCCTTTCGCCCACTCCAGCAGCTTACTGTATCCTGACAGCCAGCGACCATGGCTGCCAGAATACCTGAGCGGTAACTGCGGCTGATTGGCTGTAGTCACTGTTCAGCAGATATTTTTCCTCCTGACTTCAATGTTTCAATCACTTATGGCTTATGTCAGGGATCTCCAAACTTTATAAATGAAAGGTTAATTTATAGTCCTTCAGGCTTTAGGGGGCCAGACTGTGGTCATCAGGAGTAGAAAATGTCCCAGCATCTCTTGGAGTAAACAGTACCCTGTCCGTTTAGGGCCCTGACACCCTAATCTTTGGTGTCAGTAAGAGAAATTGTGCCCCATCGTTTGTGTCATTAAGTGGCATTGTGCCCCATCATTGGTGTCATTGGTGAGAATTGTGTCCCATCGTTTGTGTCATTAAAGCGGTAGTAAACCCGCTGACAAAGAAAAAAATAACAAAAAATCCTGCAAGACAATAGCATAATATGTTAGTATGCATCGCATACTAACATATTATGAAATACTTACCTTAGAACGAGGCCCCCGATGCCCGAGTCGGTCAGCGCTAAGGACGCTGACATGTTTGTCCTCTTCTGTCTCCAGCGCTGTGAGTGGCTGGAGCCGCGTGACGTCACTCCCGCGCATGCGCGCGGGAGCTCTTCGCTCCGGCAGCCAGCTCTGAGTTGCCGGCCGCCTCGGCCGGATCGTTAGAGTGCATGTGCCGCTAATGTCAGCGGCTGCATGCAGGGCGAATATCTCCTAAACCATGTAGGTTTAGGGGATATTCTTTTTACCTACAGGTAAGCCTTATTATAGGCTTACCTGTAGGTAAAAACAGCTTTTAGGGTTTACTACCTTAGGGTTTACTACGCAAGTGGCATTGTGCCCCATCATTGGTGTCATTCGTGAGAATTGTGTCCCATCGTTTTTTTTGTGGAACACACCTTACAGACTCACACGGTGCACAACACAAAAGTGAACACACAAAAAGTGTACTAGGTGTACACACGGGCCTCCTCCAAAGAGGAAGCACCTATACCCTTATTCTCCAGGGTGCAAGGCTCCTGTCAGGAACTGAGGTATTGTGCACTAGGATCACCTAGCCCAGTGGTGTCAAACTCAATTTCATTGTGGGCCACATCAGCATTATGATTGCCCATAAAAGGGCCGCTTGTATCTTTAAGACTATATGTCCAGAGCATCCCCTTCCTTTACATTAGATGTCAAGAGTCACCCCCACCATCAGAAGTTGAATCCTCCACCCTCCCTTACATCAAAGTGCACCCCCTTACCTTATGCTGCTGCTGGGAAGAAGCTGGATGCATTGCTGGAAAGCAGAAAGTACAGGGTCTGGAGGAGGACCAGAGGTGGGCTGGAGCTCCCCTGCAGGTGCGAGGGCCACATGAAATGGCCTGGAGGGCCGGATTTGGCCCGCGGGCCTTGTGTTTGACACCTGTGACCTAGCCAAAGCCAGGCGATCCCCCGTTCTCTAGGCAATCAGCCGAAACTGACCGCCCCGATACTGGGTGGGACTCCCCCGAAGAGAGACCCCATGAGAGGTGGCGACCTAAGCCAAAAGGCCATATCCACCTCCTCCCAAGACATTCAGGGTAGGCCCGAGGACCATACACCTTGCTAGTCACACGTGCAGTGTACCCTCTACAATCAAAAGTGACACAACACAACAAACACACACAAAAAAACATAAAAAGGGGAAGGACAGTGGAGAGGTGCAAATAGGTGCCTTTGTGCTGGACAATGGCCGACCTTACAGCCAGGAATAAAAAAATCCTCTGGTCCTGGCCAAAAGGCCTGGCCCTAGAGGCCGGTGCTAAAAAAAAGTGTGATGATGCAGTGACCTGGTGCCTAAACTCAAATGTTCCCTTTCCACAGTGAGCTTTCGGCACCCCTGGACTGCCACTCCAAGGGCACATACACCACGGGCTTTTCTCAGCCAGACCAGTGGTTCTCCATTCCCATCAGGAGGCGTAGGAATTTAGACAGCTTAGGAAGAGCCTTGCCTACAACTGGGGACAAGCCGAAGCCAGATTTAACCCAGGAGGAAAAATACTCTCCCACCACCATCACCATTCCCTACCAATTACATCAGGAAAAGGCTAGTCCCTTGGCCTCAAGGGAACCTAAATGCTTTAACCATCAAACTGATAAGAACAGATACTACACTTGATCTTAGCCAAAAGGCAGAGAAGCGATTAATAATTGTGTCCCATCGTTTGTGTTGTTGGGAGGAATAGAACCCCACCGTTGATGTCATTGGGAGGAATTGTGCCCCATCACTGGTGTCATTTTACCCCATTGTTGGTATCATTGGGAGGAACTGTGCCCCAGAGTTTTTGTTATTGGAAGGAATTCTGCCCTATTGTTGGTATCATTGGGAGGAATAGTGCCCAATTGTTGGTGTCATTGTTAGGAATTGCGCCCCATCGCTGGTCTCATTGGGAGAAATTGTGCTCTATTGCTGGTATCATTGAAAGGAATAGTGCCCCCATCATTGGTATCATTGAGAGGAATAGTGCCCCCATCATTGGTATCATTGAGAGGAATAGTGCCCCCATCATTGGTATCATTGGGAGGAATAGTGCTCCATCGTTGGTGTGATTGGAAGGAATTGTGCCTATCATTGGTGTCATTGCACCCCATTGTTGGTATTACTAGGAAGAACTGTGCGCCATCATTGGTGTCATTGTTAGGAATTGCGCCCCATCGCTGGTGTCATTGGGAGGAATTGTGCTCTGTTGTTGGTATCATTGAGAGGAATAGTTCCCCTTCATTGGAAGGAATTGTGCCCCATCATTGGTGTCATTGGGAGGAATTGTGCCCCATCATTGTTGTCATTGGGAGGAATTGTGCCCCACCATTGGTGTCATTGCACCCCATTGTTGGTATCATTGGGATGAACTGTGCCCCATCTTGGGGTCATTTATAGGAATTGTGTTCCTTCGCTAATGTCATTGGGGGGGAATTGCACCCCTTCGTTGGTGTCAGTGAAGGAAATAGTGCCCCAAGGACTGAATAAAAGCAAGCAAAGGGCTGCATCCGGCCACCAGGCAGCACTTTGGAGACCACTGACTTTTGGCTTAGGACCGATTCACAAAAAAATGTTGCAGGGTAAAAGTATGTTTCATGTGCTTTTCCTGTGCTGCATTCAAAATGCACTGCCTTTGTGATCTGCTGTTGCTTATAGCACCCCAAATGCAATGTATTTGCGGGCATCAGGTCACTTGGTACCACAGTACCATGCGATTTGGTGCTGCATTGTTTGCTAAAGTAGTGCATGCACTTTTTTTGCGAGCTGGGGAAGCTGGAGAAGGGAGCCAACTTGAAGACACAGAGGTACCAGCTAGAATGAGCTGTGGGGCTTATTCAAAATGCAACCCAAGAATCCAGAGTCAGGAGAGAGCTCAAGGGATAGAGCTGGTGGGAAGCTGTGAGACAGAGCCCAAGTTGCCCAGGCAACCAACGATCCTGGTGGCAGAGTGAGTACAAGTCCCCAGTGCTGCAGCGGTGACAGTAAGGTACTTGGGGCTGTGAGTGAAGTAAAGGTCACAGGCAGATGAAGATTCTATGGGACTTTGCTGGGAGGGTGCAGACAACGTTGTGCAGAACAGCCAAAAATGTAGTAGTCCTCAAGTTGTTCAAGTTCAAGTTTTACAGTTCCGGGGTATCCCATGCTCCCTATCCCTATCCAAGTTCATTGTTCTCCAATAAAAACACAAAAAGAAACCCCTAGATTGATTCTTGAGCCAGAGGAAGAATTCAGAAAATTCTATGTGCCTGGCTGTGCATGCTGTGAGTAAGGGGAAATAGGCCCAAATTACCAGCGGCTCCTGCGGCAGTAGCACTACAGCCTAAGGGATTGTTTTTGTTAAAATGAATGTTCTGGCTACTGGCTCCTTTTAAGTATTGCGGCACTGCGGCTCCAGGTGAGTCTTGTCTTCAATCAGCGCGGCCTCACCAGTGCCCATCAGCGTAGCCTCACTAGTGCCCATCAATGCAGCCTGATCAGTGCTCATCAGCGCAGCCTCACCAGTGCCCATCAGCGTAGCCTCACCAGTGCCCAACAATACAGCCTCACCAGTGTCTATCAGTGTAGCCTCAACAGCAGTGCCCATCAATGCAGCCTAACCAATGTCCATCAGCGCAGCTTCCCCAATGCCCATCAATGCAGCCTCAACAGTGCCCATCAGCGCAGCCTCACCAGTGCCCATCAGCGCAGCCTGATCAGTGCCCATCAGCGCAGCCTCACCAGTGCCCATCAGCGCAGCCTCACCAGTGCTCATCAGTGCAGCCTCACCAGTGCCCATCAATGCAGCCTCACCAGTGCCCATCAATGCAGCCTCAGCCTCACCAGTGCCTATCAGACCAGCCTGATCAGTGCCCATCAGCGCAGCCTCACCCATGCCCGTCAATGGGGGGGCAGCAGGGGGGCCCTCAAATGTGTCATTCCAAATGCAGCATTATTAGTTGCCCCCCCCCCCCCCCCCTTCTTCTACCTGGGTCCTGGGTGCACTGCTTGTCTTGTCCTGCAGGTGGGTCCTGGTCCTTCCTCACCAGCTGGGAGCATGGGACTGCTGGTACATCCCTTCCTCCTGGGCACCTCAGCTGGGTAACTGGCCTGGGCTGGAGGAAACTGGGGGGGAGTGAAATATGAAGAAATGAAGAAATAGTCCGCTGCCTGTTTCCTGGTCCCCACGGAACACAGGGGACTTGGAGAAGAGATTTATCCATACAACTGTACAACAGGAGATTGCTATATTTGTGGACATGAATTGGGAGTCCCCACCCCCCTGCTGAGATCAAACCCAGCCCTGCTGACACCCCCCAATGTGTGGCACCCGGGGCGCACCGCCCCCCCCCCCGCCTCGTGTTAGTACGCCACTGGGCGGGAGGCTGCTTCCTTTTAAATGCATCTTGATTTAGGGAGCAAAGATGAGTTCCAACACAGCACAGAATTCTATCATGGAGGTGATAGTAGTGGTGTAGGCTGGAAGGAGCTTAGCAGTAGATTGATGTTTCATATCCATGCTGGTAATAGTCATTGCCCCAATAGTCTCCATATTGTGTCTTTTTTTCTCTACAAGACTGCTTCCTGGCCCATAATGCCAGATCTGTCCATTGGGTACCAATGAAACATGTCTGCTAAAGTGGCACCTCTTATATTACTCCCAACCCTCCTTCTGCTTTTTACTTTTTGACCATACATTGAGCAAATCTTGGACGATTCCTGACCAAAGTTTGCTCAGTGGGTGGTCCTGTCAGCTGCCTCCTGGCCAACATCCAACAATTAAAAAATGGAAGGAACTGGGTGGCAAATTGTCATCCAATCAGCACCTGCATCCAGGGTCGGTGCTACACTATTTTGCTCCCCAGGCAAGACCAGCTAATTGCACCTGAATAAAATAAATGAATAAAACTTCAACATTTTTAAAAACTGTACAAAATATATATAAAAAAAACCATGAACCTGCTAAGTTTCTCCATCTAACATCATCCAATTCTGCAGCGCACAGTGGTATGTGGAATATCTGCGCAGTGTAGGGGGGACTTCGGCGGCAGTGGGAAGCATTCCCGGGCTGGGACAAAAAAACAGGCATTTTAGACTGAGCAGCCCATTTTTTGTTTTTTTAAACCAAATTACAATTCATGACAACTATTAGTTTCTCAATGTATTTTAGTTATATTTACCCTGCTTCATCCCATTGATGTCAGTAGTTGTTTATTTCTGTTATTTTATTTTTTTAATTATTTTTTTAAACATTTTATTTATTTATTTATTTACAGTTTTATTTTTTATTATTATTTAGGACCCCCATTGGGGGTCTTTGGTGAGTTATCAGGGGTCTAAATAGACCTCTGATGTTTCACCTTTGAGACAGAGGGCACAGCCCTCAATCTCCGTCTCAGGAGCCTAAGTAGCACAGAATAATGAACAGGAATAACTCTGTACAGAGGCTTCCCGTTCATTTATAAACTGAGGCATGGTATAGTAAACACAGTTTCGGTCGAACACTGCATCTGTCATTTCAGACAAGGAAGGGGCCAGTAGATGACACATTTACTGACCCCTTCATCCTGAAAGATCCCCCACAGCATGCGGAGAGAAGCCAGCAGAGCTGCTGGGGGGGGGGGGGGGGGTATG
>BLSH010245037.1:584420-595781 GCA_018402905.1 Glandirana rugosa | reverse complement strand
TCCAGGGGGGGGGCAATTGCCCCCCTTGCCCCTACCTGCGGAAGCCCATGATATGGACGCCTACAGACATAGAATGCACACTCATTTCTGTCAGATCAGGGAACATTTGTGAGTCTTTGGGACTATCAAATCCCCGGGATAGACCAGAATTGGGGTTACCTGTATATGTTTGATTGATGCTACCATGCATGTTTGTGGAGTGATTTATAGAAACTGAAGCCCCGAAGAAGCTTACAGTCTAATGTCTCCATCACCATTCTACATACACACAGTGCCTTCAAAAAGTATTCATACCCAAAAACCTAAATGTATTTTATTGGGATTTTATGTGATAGACCAACACAAAGTGGCACATAATTGTGAAGTGGAAGGAAAATGATAAATGGTTTTCAACATTTTTTACAAATAAATATGTGAAAAGTGTGGCGTGCATTTGTATTCAGGCCCCTTTACTCTGATACCCCTAACTAAAACCTAGTGGAACCAATTGCCTTCAGAAGTCACCTAATTAGTAAATAGTAAAAGGGGAATGGTTTGCTGATTGCCTCTATTATGTCGCACCTCCATCCCTATTCGTAATGAGGAAAGGAGAAGAGCCCATGGGACTTTAAATGAGGCCAACATATGGTCCAGGAAAGCATAAAAAGTTGTTTAAATAAAATACTTGTTTATTGTTTGTAGCAAAACAGTTTGTGATGAACAAGCAGGTACAAAACCTCTGCACAATGGGCATATATTGTGCTCACATTCAAAAACATGTACAAAACAGATGAATACAGACTGATGGAAATATACACAATGCATCTTAATACTCGACGCGTTTCACGAGCTCAGCTCGCTTCCTCAGGTGTGGATGCATGGCATCTACAAATAAACAAAAATAAGTATCTGCAGCACAGCATGATTATAACTAATACAGTAGCAAGGGTCCTAATAGGTAACCCGTACTTACATGTGTAAGAGTGTACTAGGACTGAGGGACCCCCCCAACGACCACAAAGGGAGGCACCCAGCACGGGAGCCGAGGGGGCATGGCCAGCGACCCCAACCAGGACACAGGCACCGGACCAGCATGACAAGGAGAGGACCTTAAAGGTTTGACCTCATATTATAGGGTTTTGGTAAATCTAAAGGAAAAAATCTACATAAGATTGTATAGTGTGTATCCAACTTAACCACTTCCGAACCAATGCCGTCATATGAAGGCGGTCATTTTGAAGTGGAATACCGTTGTTAGGGTAGCAGATAGCTACCAAAACCCCAGTATCTGCTTTTAGTGCAGGCAATTCTGCACAAAATAAAAGTGGTCTTAGTGGCGAATTTGCCGCGAGATCACTTTTATCAGCAGCGGGAGAGGTGCCCCCCCACGCTGCTTTCCGGTCATCTCCACCGTTTACCGGACCCGCCAGCAGCGGTGGAGATGATCGCGTTTCTGTCCCCCCCAGTGCCCGTGAGCCGAGTGAGCGGCTGAAGCCGCTTACTTGGCTCCATAACATGGCCGGGCGGAAGCGACGTCACAAGTTACTTCCGCCCAATGCTCTTAAAGGGCACATTTTTTTTTGTAATGTCATTTTTTTCAAATTTTTTTTTTTTTTTTTGCATTTTAGTGTAAATATGAGATGTGGGGTCTTTTTGACCCCAGATCTCATATTTAGGAGGTCCTGGCATGCTTTTTTCTATTACAAGGAATGTTTACATTTCTTGTAATAGGACTAAAAGTGATCTTTTTTTTTTTAAAGAACAGTGTAAAAATAAAAATTAAAAAGTAAAATAAATAATTAAAAAAATATATATTTAAAGCGACCCGTCCCCGCGAGCTTGCACGCAGAAGCGAATGCATACGTAAGTCCCTCCCACATATGAAAACGGTGTACAAACCACACATGTGAGGTATTGCTGCGATTTTTAGAGTGAGAGCAATAATTCTAGCACTAGACCTCCTCTGTAACTCAAAAATGCTAACCTGTAGAATTTTTTAAACGTCGCCAATGGAGATTTTTATGTTGCAAAGTTAGTCGCCATTCCGCCAGTGGACTCAATTTTTAAGCATGACATGTTGGGTATCATTTTACTCGGTGTAACATCATCTTTCACAATATGGAAAAAAACTGGCCTAACTTTACTGGCCTCTTATGTTTTAACTTACAAAACTGATTTTTTTAAAAAAAAGACGCACATGTAAGACTGCTGCTCAAATACGGTGTGACATAAAGTTTTGCAACGGCCGCCATTTTATTCTCTAGGGTGTTAGAAAAAAAACAATATATAATGTTTGGGGGTTCTAAGTAATTTTATAGCAAAAAAAATGGTTTTATCTCGTGAACTCCGAACCCAAAAAACAGGCTCGGTCTTGAAGTGGTTAAGACCCCATACACAATATTATATTTTCTGCAGATTTTAGTCTTCAGATTTACCAAAACTATGTAGTGCAAGGGCCTGCCTGATTACATACAAATTATAACTCCTAATGTTTGACCCCATATTATATGGCATTGGTAAATCTGAAGACAAAAATCTGCAGAAAATGTAATATGTGTATGGGGTCTTAAGGCCTGATCACACGATGCGAACTTCGGATGGGAATTTTCGTTCGATGGCCTGTCGTCCGAAATTCTTACTGTTAGTATGCTCCTTTCCACAGCCGATTTGCATTTTACGTTAGACAAAAGCTGGATGTGTAGACTAGTAAATTTTTGTCGTACAACGCCACATCCAATTTTTGTATGAAAAAATCGTACGACCGAGACTACTCATGCTCAGAAACAAAAAAAAAAGATGCAAAAATATTCAAAACATTACGTCACTTCTGAGGTTGAATTTGGTCGTATGAAAATTTTCGTATTGTTAGTACGCTCTTCACTTTCGATATGAGACAAGCATCCAACAAAAAACAGACGTTCTGTCATCCGAAAATCGGATCGTGTGTACGAGGCTTTAGAGTCTGCAAAAGACAGGGGCGAAGGTTCACCTTCCAGCAGGGCAAGGACCCAGGGGGGCTGAATACGAATGCACACCACACTTTTCACATATTTATTTTTAAAAAAAAACTTTGAAAAACATTTATCATTTTCCTTCCACATAGGAACACTATCTGTATGGAGTCTCTATACTCTCCCCATGTTTGCATGGGAATCAATCTACAACCTAAAAGCATAGTAATAGGTTAAAGGGTTGTTCTAACCCAAAGTGTTCTGTTACTTATAGGTGGAGTCCGTTTTTTTGTTATCACTTGAAACTATGAGCTTCAAGATCACGCTGTCAGTTCCTACTTCTGTCCCTGACCTTCCATTTTGGCTATTTTAAGGTTTTACATACATAAATAAAAGCTGATCACCGTGCTGGTGTTAAATGGTTTGTCTGTCTGTAAATGATACATTCTGCTGGACAGCGTGTTCCTTTGAAGAACAACATATTTACTGACTGGATGACCAGATGAAAATAAAAGAAAGAAAACCTAAAAAGAAAATGAATGCAGCCATCACATCTAAGAATTGGTAAGCTGCAATATAGTAAATGTTTGCTTTTGGGTTTAATACCGCTTTAATCCCCCCCCCCCCCCACATTATTCCATTTAAAAAAGGGGCAAAAGTAGAATTCATTCTCTTATTGCTCCAATGATGCATTCCTCATCCTTTTCCCATCCTGGCCACCAGTCCTCTTCTGGGTTGAATGACACCCAATATCATTTAACCCACTACCTGTGAGTCCAGTACGTCAATGACCCACCCCCTGTCCATTATCAAACCACCCTGGACTCACAAGATACTTATGTCGGGAATATTGCCCACATAATTACATGGTGCCGTTCTCTGCATCACAGAGGAACTACCTACCACAGGAATAAGACGAAGAAGCCTGGGGGGGATATTACATGACTGGACTGAAGACAGGTTCAAAGAAAGTATGTATACTAAAATCTAAAAAGATCTAGATCCAATGGTAGGGTTGAAGAGCTCCAAGGGGTTTCTTAAAGACATGATGCACTGTACGGTGTTATCAATTCTTGTCTTCTTATGGCTCCAGCACAACGTTCCTCATTCTTCTGGTTCTGGCCATGAGTCCTCTTCTTGGTTGAATGACATCCAGTGTCATTCAGCCCATCTCCTGTGCATCATCAAGCCACTCTAAACTTACAGGAGAGAACAGGTCCTACATTGTTACATGGCACCATTTTCTGCAATATAGGCAACCCATCAATCGCAGGAAGAGGCTTCACAAACAGTACACATACTAAACATTTTTTAAAAATGGGGTTGCTCCAAGGGGAGGATTAAGGGTGCTCCAAGGGAGGTTCCTAAAGACTCTTTGCTTTTATCAGGCAGCACAGTGACTACATGGTTAGCACTTTCAACTAGGAGCCCTAGGGTCAGGCCTGGGCTCAGACAAAAAATAGGCCCGGGTATTTTAGACTGAGCAGCCCATGACATATTTGCTGGCCCCTTCCCCACTCTCCATCCTAACGGAGGCGGGGGGCGTTAAAGAGTATGAGGGGGCATAGAGCACGGGATGGGGAGGCAGGGAGCATGGGGGGGTCGGAGGGCACAGGAGGGGGGTGATGAGCACGGGGGGGTGGAGAGCATGGGGGGCGAAGAGAACATGGAGGGAGTGTCAGAGACCACTGGGAGGTTGGAAAGCACAGGAGGGGCTGGAGAGCATTGGGAGGCTGGAGAACACTGGGGGGAGGCTGAGAAAATGGGGGAAGGCCTGAGAGTAAAGGGGAGGGGGCTCGAGAGCACAGGGGGGGGCATCAGGGAAAAGCCGCAAAGGAGGAGCGGGTGGATATAGAATAATCAATTTTCCTCCTGCAGCCTCTGAATGTGGAGGGAGAGTAGGAGAAGCGGGCTTTAAGAGGCTGCAGGAGGAAATTGGATTATTCTATATGCAGCCACCCCGCCGCTCCTCCTATCCAGGTGCATAGGGAGTCACACTCATTTTCTCTCTGATCTGGTGTCTCCTCCAGTTCCTCCCTCTTCATGGTCACAGGTCAGGTGTGGCATGCTTATATGGAAACAAATATGGATAGACAAGAAATAGAGATGGCCATGTTGCCTTATTGTGGAGCAACATCCGTGGAAATCTTCACGCAGCGGCTGAGGCTCCATAGTCACATCAACAAAGGCAGATACAATTTATACTTTTAAACGTGTTATGGAACCTGGCAGATTACGTGAGATGAGCAATGAAAGAAGCAAATTATCACCAATGCTCCATCCACTTCAATACTTCTCCACAAAGAAGGATCGGTAAAAAGTCTGCCTGACACAAGAGATGTGTAAAATGAAATGCACATTAAAATCAATACATGAAATTATTCTACAAGTTTTTATTGCAGGCTAATACAATACAAAATCAATGCTGAGCTAATATTTGGTGCCAGGTGTGGGATCAATAAGGTCTGATTGCCCATTGTAACAAATTTGCTGCTTGATAATTAGCAATGGAATTACCCAAGTCTAATTTAAAGGGAAACAATAGTCTTGTGTTATTTGTTAAAGTACAGCAATAACCTGGAAAATATAAAAAATATACAAAATTTGCCTTTAGTCTCACTATGAATTAATTCAACAATAAATCAATTATATTTAAAGCCAAAACTTTATTTTTTAGTTTTGTATTGAGTAATAAATGATTAGAACCTCTAAAAAAGAGTGTGGTCCCACATTTTTAAGAGTTTGATCCCCTTACATTTGTAGGGCAGACCCCCGACTGGTCCAGCTGATTTACCCCAGGTTATAATCCCATTCAGGTGCACAAGCAGCCAGGCACACAACAACTTGGACAGTCTCACTACTCAATGACCAGGCAAGGGGGGTCTTTTTATGCTTTAATGCTGGTTGTACTTTGTTGAGGTGCAGGGAAGCTTTAGGATCGTTCAAATCTAGTGCACAAAGTAACCAGAGGACAATTTCTGTCCTGTTTACTCTCTTTAGGGTAATCTCCCTCTTGGCAGAGACTAGAAACACAAGCAATCCTGGCACTCCATGCAAGGGCAGTCCTAATGCAGCAACACTGAAGCAGACACTCAAGGGGTTAAAACAACAGCCAGTCCCTAGGATCATACTTCCAGGACTCCACTCACAATGTCCCTGGATACTTGGATACCTCCGTCCAAAATCAGCCAGACACTTCTCCTGTGAATCTCCTGGCCAGATCCTCAGTGTACCCCTTCATTTAGCTCCAACTGCTTCCAGAAAATGCCACTGAGTTGGGACCTTCGATGAACTCCTGCAGACTTTAGGCCACCCCAGCTGCCAATGGGCTAGGACCTTAATGAACTCTTTTAACTTTAGCTATCCTGCCCAAAAGGGCAGCAGCCCTTCAGGCTGTGATCCTATCCTGGACAAGAATGCTGCTTCTCTAGGCCACAGACTATTTATGCCCTTCTCAGCCACCTACTGGGCACTCCCCGCCCCCAGGGATTGGCTGAGACCTACTCCCCAGAGTTGTTGACTGGACTAAAAAAGCCAATCAATCATGTTAGAGCCCTTTCACACTGGCTCTATACCAGTGGTAGCGGTAAAGTTGCGCTAGTTTTAGCCACGCTTTACCGCTGTTATAGTGGCGCTTTGACGCCCCTAGTGAGACGCTTTCAACACCCCACAAGGGGTTAAAAGTGTAGGCACTCTGCGCTTCTGGAGCGGTGTACGGCCGCTTCGGAAGCACTGCCCACTCATTTCAATGGGCAAGTGCGTTGGAGGAGCAGTGTATACACCGCTCCCACACCGCCCCAAAGATGCTTCATGCAGGACTTTTTTTCCTGTCCTGCAAGCACACCGCCCCAGTGTGAAAGCACTCAGGCTTTCACACTAAGGAGGATTAGGAGGCAGTTTAGAGGCGCTTTACAGGTGCTATTTTTAGAGCAAAAACGCCTTTAAAGTGCCTTCAATGTGAAAGGGGTCTAAGTGGAGCAATTTGTGCACACTTGTTCGGAAAAATATGATGAATTCTATCAAATCTGGGCCACATGGCTACATTTTAGGTCTGATAGAGAAAACAATTTATCTTGCAGACTATAAAATGCTAAATGTTGTGATAATCCTATTTTGTCTTTTTTTATGATTGATATGAACATGTTGCCTGTATATTGACAGATCACTGTATCGTGCTATGCACCCCAAAATAGATTTATAATGTTGTTCTTCTCCTTGCACCCACTTACTTTCTATTCTAACTAGAGTTGAGCAAACCCGGACTGTAAAGTTTGGGGTGTCCGTGTCCCGAACCCGAACCCGGACATTTAAGAAAAAGTACGGGTTCGGGTTTAGTATTTGGGTATTTTTCGCGCCTTTTCAATAGCTGCAGGGCAGTCAATCAACAAGCGTTTCACTTCCTTGCCCTTAGAAGCCATCACAGCCATGCCTACTAATGGCATGACTGTGATTGGCTAGTGCATCATGTGACCCAGCCTCTATATGATCTGGAGTCACGTAGTGTCGCGTGTCACATCTTCTTGTACTGGAGTAGGGAGAGGATGCTGCCGCTGCTGTGAGGGAGAGATTAGCGTTCTAATATCTCATCCTGCATTAGAGACAGGTTCCTGGCGATGCTGTGAGGGAAAGATTAGCGTTCTAAAACCATCTGATACTGGAGTAGGTACAGGTTCCTGTCGGTGCTGTGAGGGAAAGATTAGCATTCTAATATCATCTCATACTGCTATAGGGAGAGGTTCCTGCTGCTGCTGTGAGGGATAGATTTGTGTTCTAAAATCATCTCATACTGCTATAGGGAGAGGTTCCTTCCTGGTGCTGGTGTGATGTCCGTCACCGTCCCCAAGCATTTCCACACGGTCCCATGGAAGCTTACAGCTCTCCATCTCCCAAACACTGGAGAGAAAGAGGAAGTACCCCCCTACCCACCCGCGATCCCTGGCCCTGAATGCCAGCATTTCAAAATTCCTGGCCTTTGAAATGCTGTCATTCCGTCTGGTGGACACGGACAGTTTTAAAAACCTGATGGCGGTGGCTGTCCCACAGTACGTGGTTCCCAGCCGCCACTACTTTTCCAGGCGAGCCATCCCTTCCCTGCACAAAGAAGTCGGGGGACAAGATCAGGTGTGCACTGCACAACGCCATCAGTGGCAAGGTCCACATATCCACTGATACATGGACCAGTAAGCACGGGCAGGGACGCTATATCTCGCTAACTGCACACTAGGCAAATGTAGTGGCGGGTGGGCCTGAGTCGGCTAGCCGTTTGGCGCATGTCCTTCCGCCACCGAGGATTGCAGGGCATTTTTCTTTGCCTCCTGTTGCCTCCTCCTCCTACTCCGCTTCCACCTCCTCGACCACCTCCTCATCCGCTCAGCGTAACACCTTCACCACCAACTTCAGCACATCCAGGGGGAAACGACAGCAGGCTGTTTTAAAACTGATATGTTTGGGGGATAAACCCCACACTGCGCAGCAGCTGTGGACGGGCATTGAACAACAGACTGATGAGTGGTTGTTGCCACTGAGCCTCAAGCCCAGCCTGGTGGTGTGCGATAATGGGCGAAATCTCGTAGCAGCTCTGGGCCTAGCCGGTTTGACGCACATCCCTTGCCTGGCACATGTGCTGAATTTGGTGGTGCAGAAATTTCGAAAAAACTACCTGGATATGTCAGAGCTGCTACAGAAAGTGCGGGCCGTCTGTGCGCACTTTCGGCGTTCTCACCCTGCTGCTGCTCGCCTGTCTGCGTTGCAGCGGAACTTCGGCCTTCCTGCTCATTGCCTCCTATGTGACGTGCCCACAAGGTGGAACTCTACCTTGCACATGCTGGAGAGACTGTGCGAGCAGCAGCAGGCAATAGTGGAGTTTCAGCTGCAGCACACACGGGTCAGTCGCTCTGCAGAACAGCACCACTTCACCACCAACGAGTGGGCCTCCATGTGAGACCTGTGTACCATATTGCGGTGTTTCGAGTACTCCACCAACATAGCCAGTGCCGATGACGCTGTTCTCAGCGTTACTATCCCACTTCTATGTCTCCTTGAAAAAACACTTCGGGTGATGATGGAAGAGGATGTAGCACAGGAGGAGGAGGAAGAGAGGTCATTTCCATGGTTATCAGGCCACTCATTCACAAGTGGCTTGGAGGGTGGGTTCCTGCACCAGCATAGGCCAGGTAAAAATATTTCAAGCCAGGGCACAGTTCTGGAGGATGAGGAGGACGAGGATGATGAGGAGGAGGAACCGTGTTCACGGCAGGGTGGCACCCAACGCAGCTCGTGGGCATCACTGGAGAATGGCTGGGGGGATACGGAGGACACAGATGATACACCTCCCACAGAGGACAGCTTGTCTTTGCCTCTGGGCAGCCTGGCACACATGAGCGACTACATGCTGCAGTGCCTGCTCAACGACAGCCGAGTTGCCCACATTTTAACTTGTGCTGATTACTGGGTGGCCATCCTGCTGGATCCCCATTACAAGGACAACGTGCCGTCCTTAATTCCCTCACTGGAGCGCGATCGGAAGATGCGCGACTACCAGCGCACGCTGGTAAACCCGCTGCTGAGGGCATTCCCATATGACACCGGGGGCTCAGTGGAAGCACAAGGCGAAGGCAGAGGAGGAGGAAGAGGTTGCCAACACAGCTGTGGTACTGCCAGCACCTCAGAAGGCAGGGTTAGCATGGCCGAAATGTGGAAAAGCTTTGTCAGCAGCATGCCACAACAAATAGCACCAACAGCTGATAGGCAACGTCTTAGCAGGAGGCAGCATTTCAGCAACATGTTGGAACAGTATGTGTGCACACGCCGTACTGACTGATGGGTCTGCCCCATTCAACTTCTGGGTCTCCAAATTGGGCACATGGCCTGAGCTTGCCCTTTATGCCTTGGAGGTGCTGGCCTGCCCTGCAGCCAGTGTATTGTCGGAACGTGTGTTTAGCACGGCAGGGGGCGTTATCACAGACAAGCGCAGCCGCCTGTCCACAGCTAACGTGGACAAGCTAACGTTTACTAAAATGAACCAGACATGGATCCCACAAGACTTGTCTGTACCTTGTGCAGAATAAACATTTAGACCAGCCTCACACAGCCATTGGTATACTTTTTTTTTTTATTAATATGTCTCAATATTTTGGGGGCTACCCCAATTAGAAAAAAAAAAACCCAAACAAACAAAAAACAGTATTGGCTACTTCCTCCTCCTCCACCGCCACATCCACCTACACCGCCACAGTCACCGCCTCCTCAACCTCTAGGCTCCTACTCCACATCCACCTCCTCCTCCAATTTTTATGTTTTTTATGTGATTTCCCTATCCACATTTGTTTGCAGGGCAATTGTCCTACTCTTATCCCCATTTTGCTTCCTTTTGCAGCCCTCTAGCCCTTTCCAGGACTTTTTTAGAGCCATTTTTGTGCCAAAAAGTTCGGGTCACCATTGACTTCAATGGGGTTCGGGGTCCGGGGTCAAGTTCGGTGCCGAACGCAAACTTTTTCGCGAAGTTTGGCTGAACCCGACGAACCCGAACATCCAGGTGTCCACTCAGCTCTAATCTTAACCTCTCCCGCCTTCTTTACCATTGTGTTATGTAATGCTAATGTTGAGCTTTAATATGTATAGAAAATAAAATAATGGAAAGCCCGCGCTCACAGATAAATTATTATAAAAAGGAGAATATGAGATAAATGTCCAGAAAACACTGTATATCAAAAGAGGGCAGCTCGCAAGCAACAACTGATCCAATTGTCAAAAACAAGTCCACAAAATATTTGCAGCGCCCAATCTATAGAATATGAACAAATAATGTTTAAAAACAAGAAGATTTATATAAATGGTATTTCCACTGGAGGGACCCTGATGGTGCAATATGCATTAACAGTGCTTCATTAATCCATGCAAATCATATAAAATTCTGAAAATGTAAATCCTGTGAAAGTATAAAAGCCAACAGGGTACAATGATGAATCCAATAAAAGTGTGGATGTACGCTTACCAAAAGCCCATAGGCTATACGCGAATGACTGGATGGTAACCCCACGGATGGTCTTCCGTTATCATCAGAATCCAATCGGGTGGTGTGTGGAGATCGAGTAGCTGGCTTCAAAATGTGCTGGAAGCGATGTCATCCATCCATAAAGCCCAAGGTACAATGAAGAGAATCTTTATCCGGGTAGATGATCCCAATTTCTCCAGACAAATGCTCAACGAATGGTGGGTTGCACTCAGAGGTATTGAATAAAGAGAAAAAAACGCAATAGTGTAATACTGTATAACAAAGTATTTATTGCGCCAAAAGGATAGAATAATACTCACAATGTGATAGATAAAACAGAGCTCTCAAACAAACGTGACAGAAGGGGTCAGGAAACCCGACTCTCGAGACAAAATAGATAGTGTAACACTCATAATAAGATAGGAAAACCGCGTTATT
>BLSH010245037.1:570756-584407 GCA_018402905.1 Glandirana rugosa | reverse complement strand
CACAATTTTACAATGTAAGGATATGTATAATTTAGGTGTTTTATAAACGTCGCGGGTTAGATATCTTATACTTGTTTATTACAAATTTTTGTGCTTCTAAATATATTTACCATCAAGGTGACCTCCCTGGGACTACCACGTTATACGTAATTGTCACGAAGTAATTAGGTACGTTTAGTATATTTTAAGGCTTTTACATTTAGGACACTCTCATATTTTCGGTTGTCCCATGTTACTACTTAAGTTATTTTCACACCTACATGCGAATGGTTTTCGGGTATCCGATATGCGCTTACTGACCACCACCCGATTGGATTCTGATGATAACGGAAGACCATCCGTGGGGTTACCATCCAGTCATTCGCGTATAGCCTATGGGCTTTTGGTAAGCGTACATCCACACTTTTATTGAATTCATCATTGTACCCTGTTGGCTTTTATACTCTCACAGGATTTACATTTTCGGAATTTTATATGATTTGCATGGATTAATGAAGCACTGTTAATGCATATTGCACCATCAGGGTCCCTCCAGTGGAACTACCATTTATATAAATCTTCGTGTTTTTAAACATTATTTGTTCATATTCTATAGATTGGGCGCTGCAAATATTTTGTGGATTTAATA
Source organism: Glandirana rugosa (assembly GCA_018402905.1). NCBI lineage: Eukaryota > Metazoa > Chordata > Amphibia > Anura > Ranidae > Glandirana > Glandirana rugosa. Next base: position 583,779 of record BLSH010245037.1, on the reverse strand, counting down.
TGTATAGGAATGTAACATTTTAACACAGAGTGGATGCCAAAGGAATAATGTCTTACTATCACACTGTGATGTTATGTAATGCTACGACGTGTTTGTTTTATTGCTTTTGGATGTGTCATATCTGTAAAACTATACAACCATAAATTAAGATTATATTAAAAAAAAAACCCTCTTTTTTTTTTTTTTTGCTTGTCTTTTTCTAATTGGGGAGATTTCCAGAGACACAACAGGAGGTGAGAATAAATCCCTTCTGCTTTAAAGGTTCTTTCAGACGACAAGCTTACCACTCTCTGAAAAGCGGGCCGCAGTAGGTCGTTTTTTAGAGGTTGGTGTAGCAGTGCTCGACAGGCGTTGAGCAGATGCTACTGCCATCTGCCACCAACTGATTTCTATTTTAATTGCCAAATGGCAATTTACATTGTGGGATTGCACCGCAACTGCAACCTGAGCTTACAGTTGCTGTGCAGCTCCATTGATTTCAATCGGTGAGTTTGACAGGAGGTGCTGCCTGTCAAACTCGGCAGCCCAAGATAAAAATGCAGAAGATAAGCATCGGCTGCGGCACGTGTACAGCCCTGTCAGGCTGTAATGTTAGAATATGGATGAGTGCGCAGGAAGGGTTTAGCCATCTGTTTTTACCTCCCCAGCCTCTCATGTGAAAGGGGCCGATCTGGGCCCCTTACCACATGATCAGCTGGGGAGAAAAAAACACGATTATCAATCCTCTGTCTACATCACGTGATCAGCTGTCATTGGCTGACAGCTGATCATGTGGTAAGGGGCCCAGATCGGCCCCTTACTCCGATCTGTGATCAGCTGAGTCACTTGGTGATCACAGAGCACGGTGTAGGCAGCTCATGCAGGGAAGGACGTCTATTGACGCCCTCCCAGCAATTAAGGCCTGCGCTGCAGCCGTCTTTTGACTATAGCGCGGGCAGGAAGTGGTTAATTGTTTTAATTACATTTGGATTATGTTACTAGTTTAGATTTAAAGAGGAGGGTCATTGAGTGATACCTGGCAAAGATAAGCACTTTTAAAACCTAACTCCAGGAATTAAAAGAAAAAATACCCTTGAAGTGACACAAACGAAATGTTTGTTAACTCTAGGGTAGGGGTCTCCAAACTTTCTCAACAAAGGGCCAGTTTACTGTCCTACTTTGAGGGGGCCGGACTGTGGCCAGTAGGAGTAGAAAATGCCCTGGTGTCAATGGGAGTAAAGAATGTCCCATCATTGGTGTTAGTGTGAGGTATATTGCCCCATTGTTGGTATTGGGAAAGAAATAGTACCCCATCATTGGTGTCATTGGAAGCTATAGTGCCATATTGTTGGTATCAGGGTAAGGCCAAAACCCCTATTATTGGTGTCAATGGGAAGAATAGGGCCCTGCACTGGGTATCAGTGGGAGAAATAGTGCCACACCATTGGTGTCATTGGGAGAAATAGTGTCCCATTGTTGGTATTAGGGGAAGGAATAGTGCATGATCATTGGTGTCATTGGAAGTGATTGGTGCCCCTTTGTTGGAATTAAGGGAAGGAATAGTGCACCATCATTGGTGTCATTTGGAGGAATGGTGCCCCATTGTTGGCATTAGGGGAAGGAATCATGCCCCTTCATTGGTGTCATTGGGAGGAATAGTGTCCCATTGTTGTATTAGGGGAAGGAATTATGCCCCTTCATTGGTGTCATTGGGAGGAATAGTGCCACATTGTTGGTATCAGGGCAAGGAATAGTGCCCCGTTATTGGTGTCAGGTGGAAGAATAGGGCCCTGTTGGGGTCAGTGATAGGAATGGGTACCCTATTGTTGATATCAGTGACAGAAAAAAGGCCCCATTGTTGGTGTCGAAGGAATAGTTCCTTGTATCAGTGGGAGGAATAGGGACTGATAAAGGCAAGCAAAGGGCCACATTCGGCCCCGGGCCACAGTTTGGAGACCACTGCTCGAGGAGATGAGGAACAGGATGTAATACTTACCTTACTACAGGACTTTCCTCTGTTATGGCTTATGGGTGGTCCCTTGCTATTGGCCTTTCATTTTGTTAATGAGGTCATCGTGTGACTTTGCATTCACAGAGTGCATGCTGGTCTGTGATTGGAGAAGGGGAGATCATGACATTCATCTGCCACTCCTTCAATTGCAGAACAAGTTGTGAAAAGAGTACAATACCTTTTTTATGAATGGAGGAGGTGAGACAACCCACATAAGCCTCCAATGCATGCATTCTACTAGTGCCGGGAATGTAACCAGACATTTAACGCTTACAGCAGTGTGAGAATTTAAGTTTTGAGAGTGGTTACCTAGTGGAACAGCATCCACCAACAATACACATATCATTAGGAGTAGTTCATTTTTACACAGCAAATGTGCAAATATTGTTTTTGTACCAGGGTTAAGCTTTAATATTTATAACTAATAATAGTCATTTAATTATATAATTTTATAATTTAGGCAGAGCTACAGCCACTCTATACACAGATTTGTCACATCTCCCTAAAATACAGCACAGGACTTACTAGCTTCCTTCCAATGATACATTAAAACTTGTTATACTGGGAATTTATTTAATAATCTTACAAATTGCTGATCTTTCCAAATGACGGAGTAAATAAAACATGGAAATAATTAGGATCATCGCTTTTGCTAATTCTTCCCAAAAGCAAAAAGTTAAAGTCTCAGGAAGCATTATTCTATCTGGGTCAGGGAAGCATCCTGGGCTGGGCTGAAGGATCTGGCAGAAAAGCGAATCATCCTTGATGTCACACCCAAAAAACACTCGCTGGGCGCCATAGCACAAAACAAGTCACAGAAAATGAGTAATCTGTTTAAAAGTCTGGGCTGGTATGCAAACAGATTACATCTCTTTTTAAAAATGTAGTTGCAGTAGTAAGATGTCTCAGTATAATGTCCAATTATGATGTCCAATTAGGATGTCTAATTATGATGTCCTCCAGCTCTGTTGTACGGATCGTCCCTGGGCACTGATATCTATCTGTGTCAAATAGAGGCATTTACTGCAATATTTAAAGAGACTATGGGGCTAATTTACTAAACCTGGAGAGTACAAAATGTGGTGCAGCTGTGCATGGTATCCAATCAGCTTCTTACTTCAGCTTCTTCAAATAAGCTTTGACAATAAAACCTGGAAGCTGATTGGTTTCTGTGCAGAGCTGCACCAGATTTTACACTCTTCAATTTTAGTAAATTGACCCCTCTGTTACTAAAAGAATCAAACTAAAGTATTGGCATATCATGCAACCTTACCGTCAATCTTCGCTCTCTTGCAAAGCTATGGCTGCCGCCAGTATATGATCTGACCCTTCTAAGATGTCATATATACCACTCCTTGCTGTGTTTTCCACCCAAGTCAAGTCTATATTTGACAATGCAGAAGTGAAGATTGGATTCAGCACCCACAGTACAGAAAATTTGTCTCCATCTCTGAATTGGAAAGCACTGCTTATGGCCAGATTAGCTGATCTCCTAAAACCAACAACCTGAATTTTTGTTGTCTCTCCTGTCTTAGAGGAAAGTGGTCATTTCTATAATCTGACCACAGCAACATAATGCAGATACCTTCAAACTTCATCTGGAGCTCTGCATTCCCCTAAAATGCAAATGCTAACACTCTCCTGTAGTTTTGCAGGCTGGACCATCTTTGCTCACCTTCCTAATGGCCATTAAGGCTGGCCATGATAGTGACAGGCCTATAAGCAAGTAGGGATTGGGGGGTCACTGTCTTCAGCACTGCAGGATAATGTTGAAATTTATATTTTTAGGCTCCTGGGTCATTGAAAAGACTCTAATGGTATTCACATTTAATTTTGTGACCAATTTAGAACATTCCAAAAAATTTTTTTTTCACTTGTTGGATCGTTGAATGCTCTGCCTGCCCAAACCGATCCACCATATTTACTATCGCAGGAGGACAAGCGTCTTTTAATTATGGAAATATATTTTTCTTCCTGATAAAGACCTTCTCTATGGAAGAGCCCTGGGGCCATCCTACAAGAAATTTTGAACATTTTACAAATGATTATATGTCATCTCAGAATTCTGACTTTGAAACTAAGAATTCTGATTTTGAAACTCAGATTCCTGACTTTTAGCCTAGGTTTACATTTGAGCGATTTGGCATGCGTCTGGCATGCCAAATTGCATGCCAAATCGACGGCAATTGCCAGCAATGGAACCGTCCTAATCCGTGCAACGCCGCACTTGCAGTTTGTACTACTTTTTGCGATTTAAGGTGCGATTTCCATAGACATCTGTGCAGAAACCCACACAGATGCCTGTGAAATCGCCGCTGAAAATGGGACTGACATGCAGAAATGAAATGGTGCAAGTTCATTCCCCCACCAATGTGAGCCTAGGCTTAATCCCAGAATTCTGACTTTGAAACTCAGAATTTTTAATAAAATTTAGGATGGCCCCAGGGCTCTTCCGTACTTCTCACATATGACAAGCTGTGTGAGTGATCACACATAGATCCTAATTTTAATTGAAATCTTCCATATGCTTGGAGAAAAGGAGAAAAATTGCACAAAAGGGGTAATAAAACTAGCTGCAAACACTCCACTAGACCAGGTAGCGTAAAAAAAAGTACAAATATTTTAGTGTTGCGCTTAAATTTTAAATACCAATGTGAACTGAGTAAAAATAAGATAAATAAATCTTAAAATACCATAGATATATGATTAAGTGGTTAAATGTCACCATTGATGTAAAAGGGATATATGTATATATATAGACCCATGGTGTCAATAACCATAGCTAATACTTCCATAGATGGTGCAAAATCTTGTGCACTCAAAAAAAACCCCAAAAAACAACAAACAGTCTTAGAAGTCCCAGTTGAAGAAAGGAATTCTAAAAGTGGTGATAAATGTGGTGAAGAAACATGCATCCAAATCCAAAAACTTCCCAGTGCCGTGGTAAGCAGAAAGAGTAACAAGATGGGTTCTCACCAGAACAGTTGGGTTCATATGGCTGCACAACCAGCGAACCGACCTGGCGTTATGTGGGATCACTCCCAACTGTGGTGATCGAATCTCCACCGGTGACTTGATCCACAGACTGCGACAAAGAGTGATCCACCAAAGGCTCACAGGAATCTGTCACAGGGCAACCAATACATATGGAGAAAAGACTCTCCACATAGTATATTAACTAGTAACTTTTATTGAAATTAGGTGCACTCAACAGTAATTAAAAGCTGGCAATAACAGAGTTAAAAACAGCTGCGATAGGCACACGGTCCTCAACCGATGCGTTTTGTCCTACGGGACATCGTCTGGTCCTAACATGGGAAATCCTTCCGGGGCTGAAGTGGTTAAAATGTGTGACTGTCATTGAGAATGTAAACTAACTCTGTGTATGAGGGGCCCCCAGAAACTGAAGAGCCCAGGGCCCCCCAAAGTCTAAATATGACCCTATACATTGTGATTAGTATGTTTCTCCTTACGTTAGTGGTCAGATCGCCACTCCTGCAGTGGTGCTGATAGCTCTGCTAAGTAGTGTTGGACCTGAAATTAGTAGACACCATCAGATGAGAGGTCAATCAGTAACAGCTTAAGGAAACTCTAGAGCAGGGATATGCAATTAGCGGACCTGCAGATGTTGCAAAACTACAAGTTCCATCATGCCCCTGCCTTTGGGTGTCATGCTTGTGGCTGTCAGAGTCTTGCTATGTCTCATGGGACTTGTAGTTCTGCAACATCTGGAGGTCCGCTAATTGCATATCAGTGCTCTAGAGGACCCCTAGAATTCTGCAGAACCCCGGTCGAGAATGGCTGCTATATAGTATTCCTTCGCTCCTCCTCCAACAGCTCATAAAAGTTTATGAAGGAAAATAAGGAGAGTTGCGGAGGAGCTGGGCCATTACAGACAATAAATAGACACTCTCAGAGGAGGAGAGGGCATGCAAAGAAGGAGGGGGCTGTACTAGGGAATTGGCTCTGTTGGAGTAGTCAAGTTTTTTAGCAAATTCAAAGGCACATTGCAAACATTTTTTAATAATTTATGGAAAAAAAACCACTGCAAATCAGCATATACTGTAAAATACTCTCTTTTAAAGTAGAGGGGAGAATTGTGCAGATGAACATTGCCAATTCTCTAGACTCTCTGACCTGTCCTATCAACATTCACCCCAAGAGCAGCCAGCTCACCCTGCAGAAATTATTATTTTTGGCCACATCAGACAACTGTTAACTCAACATCTATGGTCAGCTTTGGCAGACCCATGGGGAAACTGGCCTCATCAAAATCCTTACTAACACACAGACACTTTTAACCATTGAAGTAGCACTTTTATCCAGGGAACAAGAGACGGAGGGGTTGTCACATCTTTTGCAGACCTTCACCTTTCTATGTGCTACAAAGTGTACGACCAACATGACGCCGCATTCAGGAAACCTGCAGGAGATGCCCCCGGTGTCATATCTGACAGCTGCAGTTTACCCCAACCATTCCTCTCCAATCTCATAATTAATGCAGTTCCATAAAGCGTTTAGATCATCGTTTTGTTCTCTGCTGGAGACAGACCCCAAGCATTCCCAAAAGCTGAATGAGCTGAGTGGAGGGAGAAGACGACCCGCAGCTCTCCTCCCAGGCTCCCTCCTTGATGTGGTCGGCAGTATGAAAGGAGGGTCCAGCTTCTGATTGAAATAGGAGATAAGAGCGACAAGCTATCCTGCTGCAGGCGCCAATAGAAGGGAACCATTATTACCTGATCCAGCATTGTCAACCACCAGCCAAGCAGAAGATAGGCAAGGAATGAAAGGCAACTTTCCATCAGAGGGGGGGGGGATTGAAAAAAGAAAAACATTTTCACTGGTAGGGTTATGCCGGCTACTGTGTCAGAGCCAGATTTTGTATTAAGTTTGTTTTTAGACATCTTAAAGGATCAGTCCACCCAAATCTGATATCACAGGTTTTTGGTAAATGCTGGAGAGTTAAGGCCCGTGCACACGGTACAATAATTGGCCACTAACGGTCGTCCAACAGCCGTTAGTACGCACAATCCTACAGCCAATTGGATCATCCCACAGCCAATTTCCAATCATTGTCTGACAGAATTTGGCTGACAAGACTAGAAAACTGTTGTTGGCCAGCAAGGCATTGGTCGATTGTTGGCTCGTGTATACAGAAGTTGGCCAGACAAAAAGTTGGAAGTGCAAACACGCATGCTCGGAATCCAGGAAGTGTTCGGTCGTGTAAACCTGCATCCGTAATTCGCAAATCACATTCACCTGAACTTCCTCGTTATACGCTCGTAACACGTCACTACGTTCGGTTTTGTTGGCCGATTATTTGACTACTGTCAGTACGCTAGACCAATTTGGACAACAGTTTGACGTTCGGTTGTCCAACAATCGGCTCGTGTGTACGAGGCATTAGGCTGACCATACACGTTGCAAATTTCTTTCCTGCAACAATGGGTCAAGTGGGATGTGTGGTCAATGCCGATCTACCTAAATTTTAGCTGATCTACAAGGGCCGAGGTTGCCCCAAGAAGTTTACAAAGGTCTGTCAGTCGTGGCTTGTTATTTCAAACTCCTTTTGGGGGGATACCCCATTGTCTCAATCACTGTAAGCTGCTTATAGGTATTACCATCACCCTTGGTCCTCTGGTGCCGTGGATACAGGCCTGATGGCTCTCCTGGTTGTAGGAGGGAGGGAGGTGGTGTTGGTATGTGTGGTTGTATGAGTGATGTAGGTTGTCTGTTCATTGCTACTATTGTTGATGATGTTCTCTGTGTTATATTGGCTCTGCCAGGGACGGATTTACATTTCAAGAGCCTATAGGCAGAGAATTCTGCAGCGGAACACTTCTACTGCCCCTATACCCACCTCTCTTATCCACAAATCCATTCTACCATCCTCATTAATCACCCCCTCCTCTCCACATACCCCTTCTACTACCCCTATACCCAGCTCTCTTCATACCCCTTCTACTACTCCTATACCCACTTCTCCACATTCCCCTTCTACTGCCCCTATACCCACCTCTCCTCATACCCCTTCTACTACCCCTATATCCGCCTCTCCTCATACCCTTTCTACTGTCTCTATACCCACCTTTCCTCATACCCCTTCTACTATCCCTATATCCACCTCTCCTCTCCACATATCCCTTCTACTGCCCCTATACCCACCTCTCTTAATACCCCTTCTACTGACCCAATACCCACCTCTCCTCATACCCCTTGTACTGCCCCTATGCCTACATCTTCACATACTCCTTCTAATACCCCTATACCCACCTTTGCTCTCCACATACCCTTTCTACTGTACCTATACCCACTTCTCCACATACCCCTTCTACTACACTTATACCCACCTCTCCTCATAACTCTTCTACTACCCCTATCCCCACCTCTCATCATACCCCTTCTACTACATCTTTACCCACCTCTCCCCATACCCCTTATACTACTCCTATACCCACCTCCCCTCTCCACATACCTCTTCTGCTGCCCTTATACCCACCTCTCTTCTCACAGGCATTCTCTATAATCTCCCAGTGCTCAGACAGTCCCCTTATTTCTCCATAACTCTGGTCTTCTCTCCATATTCTCCACTTTTAGTCCTCTATTTCATCCTTCCCATTCATTGTTGGCAGCCCTATCCTTGCCCACCTCACATGTTATGGTCACCTGCCCTCTCATATCACAGCTGCCATTACGGCGTCTCTTCAATGCTACAACAATGCTCCCAGCATCTTGGAATCACGTGCCCGCACAGCGGTTTCCCCCCTCAGGCTAATTTTGGGCCGGCTGTGCAGTCGGTAAATGATGCGGTCGCAGCGGTACGCCAACACCAGAGGGGTGACACCATCACAGTCAGATTTCACTTCCTACTTGATGGTATCACCTCTTTGGCTGCTCCCCCCGCACCACCATAACAAAGCCACTGACGGGTGCCCCTCTATGAAGGGCACCTGTAGTCACATGCATACAGTGCCTAATGAGTATCCGACCCTGGACTCTGCATAGCCCAAACAGTATATACCATTTGAATCTTTTCTGCTACACAGTAGTTGTGGGTATAACCAATTTTCTTTATTCTTGTTTTGTACTTTTCGTTGTACAACTTAACACCTTTCAAAAACAATAAATGACACAGCAATCGCGTCACATGTCTTCTGTGGCTTTGCTACGTGTTCCAGAAATACCCAGGTGTAAATGCAGCTTATGGCCCCATTAACATTTGAGCACCGCTACCGCGTTGTGTTTCCACTGCATTTTTTTGCCCGGTTTTATAGCGCATGTTTTGCAGTGGGCCATTCAAAAGAATTGTGTCACTCGCAACAATGCTAAAGAAGCTCATGTACCCCATTTTGGACTTAAGCCAAGTGCATTTTGCGTTGCTTGTTTTTTTGCAGTCTTCGCACTTGAAAAGTGAGGAAAAATGCATGACTGCTACCCACGTTTGGGGTGCCATAAAGAAATAATGGTACCTCAAGCGAATCGCGTGTTATAGACCATTTTTCGCACCTTTGCACCTGCTACCCCCAGGCGTGAAAGGGGCCTAATAAGAGAAATCTTACAGTGTATGGCCAGCAGAGTTGATACCTGGAGACTTCCATAACTAAATCAATTGCAGCCTTGCATACAGTGCATTCCTGGGAACATGGCTGCCAACTACCATAGGAACTTAGAGTGGGGTTTCCTATTGTATAGAACCAATGACCACATGAGAATTGGAGGCACAGGACAAATAAGCTGTACCCTTGCAGCTCTTGAAATGACAAGCTGTGAATAAAGCGTCGTTTTAGTGGCTTGCTGACACCATGCTGGTTAATGATACTTCTTCTGCGTCTCAATGACTTTAATTATACATTAAAAAAAACAAAATAATAAGATGGAAAAAATTAAAGAGGGACAAATGTATTTAAAGAACATACAGAGAAGCCACATTGTCTCGTATATGTCAATATGTAATTATTTTTTATTGGCATTAAATTATTGCATATAAAGTACTTGTACTAAATTCTTAGTTTATTGCTGGGTATTTCCAAGTCTGGAAAGAAAAGAAGTATTTATTATTACCAAGTTCCTTGTCTTTATTATTAATTCATTCACAGCTGAACTACATTTAAAATTAAATCCGTGACGGAATGTGTTTATAAAAAATAATTGTCTATTCTTAAAAGCAAATAGTGTAGTATCTGGTTTGGATTTAAAGGCCCCTTTCACATGGGGTGGACTCTGTCAAGTGGATCTGCCTGATCAGCAGGGGATCTGTTTTCTGATCCCCACTGAGCCGGCGGATGATGGGTCTGTGTCCACTCTGCTATGCAGAGCGGACACAGCCCCTTGTTCTCTATGGGACAGTCGGATGAAAACGGACTGTCATCCGATCCGTTAGGCCTGTGGTCTCCAAACTGCAGCCCAACTGCTTGCTTTTATCCACCCCTTGGGGCACTATTTCATCCACTGATACCAACAATTGAGCAATGGGGCATAATCCCTCCCACTCACCCCAATAAGGGGCACTGTTCCTCTCAATCACACCAACAATGGGGTAAAATTCCTCCCACTGACACCGATAGGGCACAAGTTCTCCGAATGACACCAACAATAGGGCACAATTTCTCCCACTGACACCAAAGATGGGGCGTTGTTTTTTCCCACTAACATCAGGGCCTTTTCCAAACTCAATGGCCATAGTCCAGCCCCCAAAACATCTGAAGGACAGCAAACTGTTTAGACAGTTTGGAGACCCCTACACTATTTGAATGGGGAACAGATCCCCATCCAAATTGTTTTGGTGGACAGGATTGGATTGGATGCAGCCGGTTGTAAACTGACACGTCAGTTTACATCCGCCTCCCCATAAAGAACAATGGCTGGTCCAATCGGGTCTGAAAAACGGACAGGCGGACCCGATCGGTCTGCTTGTGTGAAAAGGGTTCACATTTTCATGAAAGATTGACTCATTGATCATTGTAGTCATGTGGCTGTGCTGACCAATGAGCAGTATGATGGATACTCACTCAGGGGCTCTGCATCAAGGTGCAAGGTACAGACCATTACACTCGCAGCCCGGAGTATCATGGCCTCTATATGAAGTGGGGTCTGGAATAGTGGCCATGATATTTGGAATTAGTTCACCATTTAATTTTTTTGTGGAAAGGTGAACTCATGCCTTAATATCACCTTCTCGCAATCTACTGTACAGCAGAATGAATGGCACCATTGCATGCCTCTCTTCCCGACACCCACAAAAATGAATGCAGGCTAACCGAGCCCTTAACCACTTAGAGACCGCCCACCGCATATATACTGCGGCAGGGAGGCTCTGTTGAGCGAAACAATGTACCTGTACTGTACATTGTTTCGTGCACTAGATACTGTGGGTTTGTGCGCCCGCTGTAAGGACGGGGAGCCAATCCGCGGGTCCGGCAGACTCAATGTCCACCGGCCATCCGCAATCGCTCCACAGAGAGGCAGGAAGGGAATCTGTAAACAAGACAGATCCCTGTTCTGACAGGGAAGTACACAGAGATTTTCTGTTCCTAGTAATCAGGAACAGGGATCTCTGTGTTCTTCCTGTCTGTCCATCCCCCACATAGTTAGCAAGCACTCCCAGGGAACACATTTAACCCTTTGATCGCCCCTTCCTTGCCAGTGGCATTTATACAGTGAGAGTGCATTTTGTGCACTAATCACTGTATTGGTGTCACTGGTCAGATTTGCCCGCCGCAATGTCGCAGTCCCGCTAAAAAATCGCTGATTGCCAAGATTATCAGTAAAAACAATAAAAAAATTAAAAGTCCATAAATCTATCCCATAGTTTGTAGGCGCTATAACTTTTGCGCAAGCCAATCAGTTGGGATTGATTGCCTATTGGGATTTTTTTTTACCAAAAATATGTAACAGAATACATATTGGCCTAAATTGTTAAAGAAATTCAATTTTTTTTAATTGGATATGCTTTATGGCAGAAAGTAAAAAATATATATATTTTTTTTCAAAATTGTCGAGCTTTTTTTGTTTATAGCGCAAAAAATAAAAAACACAAAGGTGATCAAATACCACCAAAAGAAATCTCTATTTGTGGGAAAAAGGACATCAATTTTATTTGGGTACAACGTCGCATGTCCATGGAATTGTCAGTTAAAGTAACGCAGTGCTGTAGCGCAAAAAAATGGCCTGGTCATTAAGGGGGTAAATCCTTTCGGGGCTGAAGTGGTTAAAGGAACAAGAAAAGTTATTTTTAGCTCAACAAACTAAAAACCATCTGTTACATTAAGGTAGAACTATAGGCAAAGCTTTCTTTTTCATGTTGGATAGAGTAAGGAAATGGTATAACCCCTGTTGGTTTATTTTTTGCCATCTGTGGCCCATTGGGGATATTTCCCTTCACTTCCTGTCCCATAGCCAAATAGGAAGTGAGAGGAAGTTTCCACTGACACCATTGATCTTCTTAGCTATCTATAAGGGGGTAATTCTTCCCAATGACGACAAGTATAAGGAGTATTCTTGCCACTGACCATCAGACTAATGTATCATGAGTTGTAGATATATTCATTCCTAGCAGGGGTTCCCTATGACCGGAAAAATATTTCAAGGGATCCTCTGTGTTGAAAAGTTTGAGAAAGGCTGCTTAAAAGTGTAACTATACTATACTTCCTTTTTCATTTTTGGATAAAATAATGGAGGGTTATAACCCCTGTGAGTTTTTTTTTTGTCATCTGTGTCCCATTGTGGAGATTTCCCTTCACTTTCTGTCCCATAGCCAAAGAGGAAGTAAGAGAAAATCCCTGCAAGATAAGAGAATCCATTGGGGACCCCCAGCTCACCAGAACTAGTGTCCCCATTAGAATATTTCTTCTCTATTACTTTTCTGGGGACAACCCAAAGTTTGGGATTTTCTTTTATTTTCACTTTCAATGATAAACAGGACAAACAGAGAGGATGAATCTCAATAAAGGGGGCACAGACAGCAATAAAAACTGACAGGGGTCCTAATCCCTCTCCATCTAAAACTAAAAAAAAAAAAAAAAAAAAAAAAAAAA
>BLSH010245037.1:546050-570018 GCA_018402905.1 Glandirana rugosa | reverse complement strand
CCCCCCCCCCCCCCCCGGTTCAATCGGTCACCAGCCCTGCATCTAGGTCATGGGCAGCGCTTCACCCTGCATCTCCTCCTCCTCTGATTCACACCAGCTTCCCGGAATCAGGAAGACAGTAGCGAATATTAATTTGCTTTTGTCACACAACTGGGTGGGCTCAGGGCGCAGGGCTCTAATTATGTGCTTCAAAAAAAAAACCCCATTGGAATCCATGCATTCAGCACCCTGCATGTAGATTAGGGGCTGGGCGCATTGATAAGGGGGGCAGCGCCACTGTGCCCCTTATGGTTGGGCCGCCACTGCAACCTGAATTAACTTCTTGGACCCTGTGCTTGCAGAGCTGCACTGTTCCCCAGAATTGGTCACGACTGGAGGGTGCCAGCATCCACCAAAAGCAACAGGGAGTATAATTCCTGCTGCGGCTTCTGCATGTGTACATCCCTCCGCTACTGCCTCTGCAAAGGTGGGAGCAGTTGTGCCCCCCCCACCCTTTCCAACTGCCAGTGTGAATGAGTCCTTAAATATATACATGTTAAAATCGTAATATTATTTCAAAAGTTGTTTTCGGTCCTTTCAAATCTGCATATTTCATTAAGCACTCTTTCACATTGAAGAGATTTGTCATGTGATTTGACAAATCACAGCCTATTAATTGTCGGCAATGGCACTGTTCCAATTGGTGCACCGCAAAGTCGGTGCCGCACCAATTTGCAAAAGTAGTTCCTGCACTACTGTTCCCGATTTCAGGTGTGACTTCAATAAACATCTGTCAGGGGTAGCCTGTCCATTGTGGGCGCACGGGCGCGGCCCCCCCTGTCCATTCCCCACCGCCCTCCCTATCCATGCGCTCGGCCCCTTTTGGGCGCATGAATTCCTATGGCAAGGATGGGCGGGGAGTGTTTTTTTGAAGCACTGATTAAGGGCAGGGTTCCTCCAGAGGTTGCTAGGGGTTCCTTGAGCAACCTACCTCTCAGATAAATTCCCAATAATATCATTGATCTTTTTAGCTATCTGTAAGGGGTAATCATTCCCAATGACCACAAGTGTAGGGAGCATTCTTCCTATTGACCATCACACCAATGTATCATGAGTTGTAGATTTTTAATTTTTAGCAGGGGTTTCTCGAGACTGGAGAATTATTTCAAGGGTTTCTGTGTGTAGAAAAGGTTGAGAAAGTCTGGATCAGGGCCAGAGACTTTAATAGGCTTCAAAATAGCGTGGGCTCAGGGTGCAGAGCATTGCGTCCAGAGCCCACCCAGGTGTGTTGCAACAGCGAATGAACATTGCAACTCTGATCCTCCTCCTGGCTAATCGGAAGGGGGTCTGATACCCGCCACATGATTGGCTGAAAGGATAGGCGATCCTATTGAACGCCTAGGAGAAGAAGGGAGGAGTCACCTGTAGTCCATAGAAGCCCGCTGCTGCTGGAGCCCACAACCCGCCAAAGCCCACCGCTGCCACTGGAGCCCGCCACTGCTCGCCAAAGTCTGCCGCTGCCTGCTCAAGCCCGCAACCCGCCCCTGGGGCCTGCTGCGGTAATTGTGGGGCGTGGGGGACGGGGGTGCTGTTGCTGATGGGGGGGTTGTTTGCTCCCCCAAAAAAAACATTGGCCATCACTGACATCTGCGCATGAAGCTGCACAGATGTCTTTCAAGTCACGGCTTTGAAATTGTGTGATTTCAGATGAAGTTGCACGATTTCAAAGCCACGTACAGTGTGAACGAGGGCTAATGGAATATACCATTACATTACAATAATTTTGTAAAGCTTATATGAGATGTTAGAGATTGGATTTATGGTGGCTTTGATTTTGTTTTTTTCTGATCGTTGTGTGATGCATTCAAAACGATCGAATATGCAAGCAATTGAATTGCCATAACTTCCCTTCTGAACTAGCCTTGATTTATATCGGATTTGATCAAACTGGGTCAATTGGCTATTGCACAATATTATTGATTGTTTTGCATTGATTGGCAGCACCGAAATACATTGGTCATAAATATGATCGTATCTAAATCAATCCAATTATGGGATTACATGGTGTGAACATATCTTAACCTATCAGGCTCGGTTCACACTAGTGTGAAGCCAGAAGCCTGCAAATCCAGTGCCATCCACCATTTTGGTACGAATGTCATGCGATTTCAGCCATACAGTTTGTATGGCCGAAATCGCATTGCACAGACATTGCATGTGTTGAGCAGCAATGTCATCGCACTAGTGTGAACCAGGACACAAACGGTATGGCTGACATTGCATCCCATTAGCACCAAAATGGACCCTTTTTTTGGTCTTTACTGAAATCGGATCGCATGGGTGTTCACACTTATGCGATCCAATTCCTGCACCATTTCAAAGTTCGCACTGCGATCTGCGAACCAATCTGAGGGTGTCATTAACTTTACATGGACACCTCCAGCGGTTTGCAGAGCTCAGTGTGAACCAGTGTGCGATGCAGGTGTGAGGCAGGAACCCGCACTGGATTCTACTTCCTCATGTGTGGCATATCGATCGAATGGGTTGTTAACTATAGATTGATTATTCCTATCAGAAGAAATTGTTTATCAAAGTGTGTATGGCCACCATTATTACTTTAACCACTTGACCACCAGAAGATTTACCCCTCTTCACGATCAGGCCATTTTTTGCAATACTGCATTGTGTTACTTTAACTGACTATTGCGTGGTCGTGCGACGTTGTACCCAAACAAAATTGATGTTCTTTTTCCCACAAATAGAGCTTTCTTTTGGTGGTAATTGATCACCTCTGCAGTTTTTAGTGTTTTTATAAACAAAAAAAGACCAACAATTTTGAAAAAAAGAAAAAAAACAATATTTTTTTACTTTCTGCTATAAAACACACCCAATAAAAAAATGTAAAAAATCAAATCTCTTAAATAAATTTAGACCAATCTGTATTCTGCTACATATTTTTGGTAATAAAAATCCCAATAAGCGTATATTGATCGGTCTCCGCAAACATTATAGCATCTCCAAACTATGGTATATATACTGCAATTTTTATTTATTTTTGTTTTACTAGTAATGGTGACAATCAGTGACTTATAGCGGGACTGCGCTATTGCGGCGGACATTCGGACACTAAGGGCTCGTTTACACTTTGCTTCAAAACAGGGCGTCAGACAGGCGTTGTTAAAGCTCCCTTAACGCCAGTCAAAGCTCCTGTCACTAAATAAAATGTTTGGCTTACAGTCCTGTTTACACCTTGCGTTGGCTTAGCTGCGGTTCAGCTTTGTGTCAAAAGTTATACCCCATATAGCTTTAGCCAGGCTTCAAAGCCTCTCCAATGCCTCCATAGAAGTCTATGACAAAGCTTGTTGGAAGCTCGCTTGAAGCACCTGCGGCTTTTCAGAGGCTGTAATTCAGCTTTAGCTTTGCTTTGTTTTAGAGAAATTGCAGGTGTGAGATATCAACAAACACACAGGGCGTTTACCGAGCTTCAACAAAGCATCAAAAGTGCATCACTGAAGCCTCCTCGAAGCCTTGTTGAAGCCTCACTGAAGCCTCTTAGAAGCACCACTAAAGCCTCAAAAACACATAATAAAAGCTTGTTGAAGCTGTATGGGCTTTAATGAGTGTTGAAGCTGTATGCAAGTGTAAACTAGCCCTAAGTGACACTTTTGACACATTTTGGGAACCAGTGACACTAATACAGTGATCATTGCAAAAAGTATGCACTGTCACTGTACTAATAATACTGGCTGGGAAGGGTTTAAACATCAGGGGCGATCAAAAGGTTAAATGTGTGCCTAGCCAGTGTTTTGGTGTACTGTAGGAAGTGCTTTTATCAGGGGAAGTGATGGATTTTATTCCCTGCTTTGCAGGGAAAGAAAATCTATTACTTCCCCACAGGCAGGAGAGGGCTCTGCCTTGTTTACATAGGCAGAGCCCTCTCCTGTGTAAACTCATAACGATCGCTGGGTGCCAGCGGTAATACATTGGCCAGCACCTGGTGATCGACATCTGCTGTATTTAATTACAGCTCGGCCAGGTTGCCGCTGCGTGCGCCCCCTACCTGGAAGTGTCGGATCACTTACTAGGTATATATATTATAAATATTATGAATTATATTGGATTCTATCAAACTGGGCAAATTGGCCAGGGCAGAATATTATTGATCATTTTGCATTGATTGGCAGCACCAAAATACATTAGTCATGAATATGATCGTATCTAAATCAATCCAATTATGAGATTACATGGTGTGAACATATCTTCATTATCAATCAAAATCTACTTCCTCATGTGTGGCATATCGATCGAATGGGTTGTTAACTATAGATTGATTATTCCTATCAGAACAAATCATTTATCAAAGTGTGTATGACTACCATTAGACTTACTTTAAAGTGTATCGTGTAACCCAAGAGTAGTATATTGCAGCTTGTTAGTTCTTAGATGTGGTGGCTGCTTTGATTTTCTTTATTCAGGTTTTTTTCCCCCTTTTATCTTCCCCTGATCCTAAAGCCGGCCATTCATCGAACGCATGCGTAAAAATTTCAGCTGATTCATTCTGGATCGCCCGCTATTCCACTAGTAAAAGCACCTCCCCCACTACACTGAAATATTATAATGTGGGAATCTGATCACTTATAAAAAGAGAAAAAGGTATTTATAATGTATTTTTATATCTATACAAAAATGTTTGCCTTTCATTTCTATTTTAAACTGAATGGGTAGTTTTACAAGGTGATCGTTTACAATCACTTTAAGTGGCTGTAAAGGCTGAAGGTTTTTTTACCTTAATGCATTCTTATTCTTCTTAAAGAATGCAAAAATGCACAAGAAAAGGACAGTGCTGGATTTCTGGCAGGATCAAGAGGTTTTAAGTTTTGCACCAATTGAACCTATATTATATTGTCAAAAGTATTGGGACGCCTGCCTTTACACGCACCTGAACTTTAATGGCATCCCAGTCTTAGTCCATAGGGTTAAATATTGAGTTGACCCATCCTTTGCAGCTATAACAGCTTCATCTCTTCTGGGAAGGCTGTCCACAAGGTTTACGAGTGTCTATGGGAATGTTTGACCATTCTTCTAGAAGCACATTTGTGAGGTCAGGCACTGATGTTGGATGAAAGGCCTGGCTCGCAGTCTTCCCTCTAATTCATCCCAAAGGTGTTCTATTGGGTTGAGGTCAGGACTCTGTGCAGGCAAGTCAAGTTCCTCCACCCCAAACTCGCTCATCCATGTCTTTATGGACCTTGCTTTGTGCACTGGTCCAAATCATTTAGTGGAGGAGGGATTATGGTATAGGGTTGTTTTTCAGGGATTGTGCTTGGCCTCTTAGTTCCAGTGAAGGGAACTCTTAAGGCATCGGCATACCAAGACATTTTGGATAATTTCATGCTCCCAACTTTGTGGGAACAGTTTGGGGATGGCCCATTCCTGCTCCAACATGACTGCACACCAGTGCACAAAGCAAGGTCCATAAAGACAGTTCCTCCACCCCAAACTTGCTCATCCACACTATATTACCAAAAGTATTGGGCCACCCCTCCAGATCATTTGGTGGAGGGTGGATTATGGTGTGGGGTTGTTTTTCAGGGCTAGGGCTTGGCCTCTTAGCTCCAGTGAAGGGAACTCTTAAGGCGTCAGCATACCAAGACATTTTGGACAATTTCATGCTCCCAACTTTGTGGGAACAGTTTGGGGATGGCCCCTTCCTGTTCCAACATCACTGCACACCACTGCACAAAGCAAGATCCATAAAGACATGGATGAGCGAGTTTGGGGTGGAGGAACTTGACTGGTCTGCACAGAGTCCTGACCTCAACCCGATAGAACACCTTTGGGATGAATTAGAGAGGAGACTGTGAGCCAGGCCTCCTCACCCACATCAGTGCCTGACCTCACAAATGCTCTTCTGGAAGAATGGTCAAACATTCCCATAGACACTCCTAAACCTTTTGGACAGCCTTCCCGGAAGAGTTGAAGCTGTTATAGCTACAAACTCAATATTGATCCCTACAGACTAAGACTGGGATGCCATCAGTGGCGGCTGGTGCTCAATTTTCTTTTGGGTGGGGCAGCAAACAAATGCTCACTCCCCCTACCCACTCCCTGTTGCTCGATCGACCGAACATCCACACGCTAGCCCGTCACCCCCGCACTTACCCCATCCAGGTTGCGGCTTTGGCAGCTTCCCCACTACATCTCTTCCTGAGTCCCGGCGGTCGCTTCTCTTCCAGCCAATCGGGTCTTAGGACTCCAGGCCAAACGGGTCTCAGGACCTGCTTCCTGATTGGCCGGGAGGAGAAGTAGGAAGACATCAGCAAATGTTAATTTGCTAATGTCACACAAGTGGGTGGGCTTGGGGCACAGTGCTCTGTGCCCCAAACCCACCCTTTTTGAATCCAATTAGAGCCTCAGGCTCTAATCATGTGCTTAAAAAACAAACAAACAAAAAAAAACCCCCACTGAAATCCATGCATCCACCGCCCTGCATGGAGATTAGGGGTCGGGCGCATGGATTATGGGGGCCCCTTATGAGCGAGCGCCACCGGATGCCATTAAAGTTCATGTGTGTGTATAGGCAGGCATCCTAATACTTTTGGCAATATTGTGCATATCCCAAAAAATTTTATATTTAATTGTAAGGTTTGAGGGGTAGTTTACTGAGCCTCTAGAATATTATTTTCTTTATTTGGAGGCTCTCTATAAAAGAGGTTCTGCAGCAGCTGAGGAATGACAAACATGCTTTCACATCCATGTTTTGGAAAAAAAAGGTTTGGAATTCCATGCAGCCCTGGGACATGCCTTGCTCCTGGATGCATTGCAGCCTTCTCCAAACTTCTCCGAAGTTCTCCTTGACACATGTGCCTCCCTTTCCCCTCCCTCCCTGGATGAAGTCCCAGCCTCCACTACATATGGTGGAGGCCCCCCCTCCCCAACCCCCCCTCCTGGCTCTGCAGTGAGCAGACAGCCCGCAGCCAGCCAGTCTGGGTTCTTCCCAATGCCCAGCAAGGAGCAGCGAGCAGCACCATGGGCTTCGAATTGGACCGTTTCAGCGGGGAGGTGGACCCCGACTTCAAGTGCAATCTATGCAACCGAGTCCTGGAGGACCCCCTGACCACCCCGTGCGGGCACGTCTTCTGCGCAGGCTGCGTGCTCCCCTGGGTGGTGCAGCAGGGCAGCTGCCCGGTGAAATGCCAGCGGATCTCTGCCAAGGAGCTCAACCACGTGCTGCCCTTGAAGAGCCTCATCCTCAAGCTGGAGATCAAGTGTGACAACCACTCCCGGGGCTGCGACAAGGTGGTCAGGCTGCAGAACCTGGGGGAGCACGCCGAGATGTGCGACTATTCCCCGGCCAAGTGCCGCAACAAGGGCTGCACCGAGGTGCTCAACCTGAAGGACATGGATGTCCATATGAGGGAGTTCTGCGAGTACCGGGCGGTGGGCATCTGCCAGAAGGGTTGTGGGCTCATGCTGACCCACCGGGAGCTGAAGCTGGCCGACCACTGCTGTCTGAAGGCGGTGAAGGGGCACAACGTCCTCCTCCAGACTAAGATCACCGGGCTGGAGACCGAGCTGAAGAAGAGGGCGCTGAGGTCCGGCAAGAGGGAGAAGTCCCTGGTGTCCCAGCTGTCCGCAGTGCAGAGTGAGCTGCAGATGACAGCCCTCAGGTACCAGAAGAAGTTCACCGAGTACAGTGCCAGGCTTGACTCCCTCACCAAGGCTGTGGATTCTCCCTGCAAGGTAAGGCAGTGGCCAAGAATGCTTGCTAGATCAGGAGGTAGGGAGTGGCACTACAAGGACCAGCATGATCATAGTTGGGGCACCAGATTTCTCACAACTTTCTAGAGAAAGTAGAACTTAAAACCTTGTAGGAACCTAGAAAGTTTGCTAAATCAGGATGTAGTGACTACAAGGACCAGCATGATCATGGTTGAGACACCAGATTGCTCATAACTTCCTAGAGAAAGTAGAACTTAAGACCTTGTAGGAACTGAACTTCATGAGAAAGCTTGCTAGATCAGGATGTAGTGACTACAAGGACCAGCATGATCATAGTTGGGGCACCAGATTTCTCACAACTTCCTAGAGAAAGTAGAACTTAAAACCTTGTAGGAACCTAGAAAGTTTTCTAGATCAGGATGTAGTGACTACAAGGACCAGCATGAACATGGTTGAGGCACCAGATTGCTCATAACTTCCTAGAGAAAGTAGAACTTAAGACCTTGTAGGAACTGAACTTCACGAGAAAGCTTGCTAGATCAGGATGTAGTGACTACAAGGACCAGCATGATCATAGTTGGGGCACCAGATTTCTCACAACTTCCTAGAGAAAGTAGAACTTAAAACCGTGTAGGAACCTAGAAAGTTTTCTAGATCAGGATGTAGTGACAACAAGGACCAGCATGAACATGGTTGAGGCACCAGATTGCCCATAATGTCCTAGAGAAAGTAGAACTTAAAACCTTGTAGGAACCTAGAAAGTTTGCTAAATCAGGATGTAGTGACTACAAGGACCAGCATGATCATGGTTGAGGCACCAGATTGCTCATAACTTCCTAGAGAAAGTAGAACTTAAGACCTTGTAGGAACTGAATTTCATGAGAAAGCTTGCTAGATCAGGATGTAGTGACTACAAGGACCAGCATGATCATAGTTGGGGCACCAGATTTCTCACAACTTCCTAGAGAAAGTAGAACTTAAAACCTTGTAGGAACCTAGAAAGTTTTCTAGATCAGGATGTAGTGACTACAAGGACCAGCATGACAATGGTTGAGGCACCAGATTGCTCATAACTTCCTAGAGAAAGTAGAACTTAAGACCTTGTAGGAACTGAACTTCACGAGAAAGCTTGCTAGATCAGGATGTAGTGACTACAAGAACCAGCATGATCATAGTTGGGGCACCAGATTTCTCACAACTTCCTAGAGAAAGTAGAACTTAAAACCTTGTAGGAACCTAGAAAGTTTTCTAGATCAGGATGTAGTGACAACAAGGACCAGCATGAACATGGTTGAGGCACCAGATTGCCCATAATGTCCTAGAGAAAGTAGAACTTAAAACCTTGTAGGAACCTAGAAAGTTTGATAAATCAGGGTGTAGTGACTACAAGGGCCAGCATGATCATGGTTGAGGCACCAGATTGCTCATAACTTCCTAGAGAAAGTAGAACTTAAGACCTTGTAGGAACTGAACTTCAGGAGAAAACTTGCTAGATCAGGATGTAGTGACTACAAGGACCAGCATGGTCATAGTTGGGGCACCAGATTTCTCACAATGTCCTAGAGAAAGTAGAACTTAAAACCCTGTAGGAACCTAGAAAGTTTTCTAGATCAGGATGTAGTGACTACAAGGACCAGCGTGAACATGGTTGAGGCACCAGATTGCTCATAATGTCCTAGACAAAGTAGAACTTAAGACCTTGTAGGAACTGAACTTCATGAGAAAGCTTGCTAGATCAGGATGTAGTGACTACAAGGATCAGCATGGATATGGTTGAGGCACCAGATTTCTCACAACTTCATAGAGAAAGTAGAACTTAAAACCTTGTAGGAACCTAGAAAGTTTGCTAAATCAGGATGTAGTGACTACAAGGACCAGCATGATCATGGTTGAGGCACCAGATTGCTCATAACTTCCTAGAGAAAGTAGAACTTAAAACCTTGTAGGAACCTAGAAAGTTTTCTAGATCAGGATGTAGTGACTACAAGGACCAGCATGATCATGGTTGAGGCACCAGATTGCTCATAATGTTCTAGAGAAAGTAGAACTTAAGATCTTGTAGGAACTGAACTTCTTGAGAATGCTTGCTAGATCAGGATGTAGTGACTACAAGGATCAGCATGGATATGGTTGAGGCACCAGATATCTCACAACTTCCTAGAGTAGAACATAAGCACTTGTAGGAACCAAACTGGCTAAGAAACCTTCAGGATGCAGTGACTACAAGGACCAGCATAATCATGATTGGGGCACCAGATTTCTCACAGCTTCTTAGAGAAGGTAGAACTTCTGACTTTGTAGGAGTGGAACTGGCCAAGAAAGCTTCATAGATGAGAATGTAGTGACTCCAAGGAACAGCATGATAATGGTTGAGGCTCCATATGTCTCACAACTCCCTTAGAGATGTTAGAACTTAAGATCGTGTAGGAGCAGAACTGGCCAAGAAAGTTTGCAAGATCAGGATGTAGTGACTACAAGAACCAGCATAATCATGGTCGAGGCACCAGATTTCTCACAGCGTCCTAGAGAAAGTAGAAAGAACTTCTGACTTTGTAGGAGCAGAACTGGCCAAGAATGCTTGCAAGATCGGGATGTAATGATTACAAGGATGAGCATGATCATGGTTGAGGCACCAGATTTCACAGCTTCCTAGAGGAGGTAGAACTTAAGACCTTGTAGGAACCGAACTGGTCAAGAAAGTTTGCTAGATCAGGATGTAAGGACCAGCATGATCATGGTTGGTGCACCCGATTTATCACAACTTCCTAGAGAATATAGAACTTCCAACTTTGTAGAAGAACTGACCAGGAAAGCTTGATAGATAAGAAAAGGTAGAACTTAAGACCTTATAGGTATATAACTGGCTAAGAAAACTTGATAGATCAGGTTGTGGTGACTACAAGGTCCAGCACGATCATGGTTGAGGCACCAGATTTCTCACAACTTCCTAGAGAAGGTAGAGCTTCTGACTTTGAAGAAGCAGAACTGGCCAAGAAGGCTTGCTAGATCAGGAGGTAGTGATTACAAGGACCAGCATGTCAAGGCACCAGATTTCTTATGACTTCCTAGAGAAGGTAGGACTTCTGACTTTGTAGGAGCAGAACTGGCCAAGAAAGCTTGATAGATAAGAGACTGTATAATTTTAGACCTTGAAGGGATAGAACTGGCCAAGGCCCACACAATAATGTTTGAGGCAGCGGATATCTTACAACTCCCTAGAAAATGTAGGCTTTAGGACCTTGTGGGAACAGAACTGGCCAAGAAAGCTTGCTAGATTAGGATGTAGTGACTACAAGGACCAGCATGATCATGGTTGTGGCACCATATGTCTCACAACTACCTAGAGAAGGTAAAACGTGTAGGGATAGAACTCGCCAAGAAAGCTTGCTAGATCCGGATGTAATGAGAACAAGGACCAGCATGATCAAGGTCCAGGAGCCAGATTTCTCACAGCTTCCTAGAGAAGGTAGAACTTCTGATTTTGTAGGAGCAGAACTGGACAAAAATATTTGACAAATCAGGAGGCAATGACTACAAAGACCAGCATGATCATGGTTGAGGCACCAGTATTCTCATAACTTCCTAGAGAAAGTAGAACCTTCAGACCTTGTTGGAAAAGAACTGACTGAGAAAACTTGCAAGATCAGGTAGTAGTGACTACAAGGACCATGATAATGGTGGAGGCACCAGATTTCTGACAATTCCCTAGAGAAGGAAAAACATTTGACTTTGTAGGAGCATAACTGGCCAAGAAAGGTAGAACTTAAGACCTTGTAGGAACTGAACTAGCCAAGAAAGCTTGATAGATCAGGATGTAATGATTACAAAGACCAGCATGATCATGGCAGATCTGCCAATGGTATTCGTTACAAGGAACATATCTCACAACTTCCTAGAGAAGGTACAAACTTCAGACCTTGTAGGAACCAAACTTACAGAGAAAGTTTGCATGATCAGAGTGGAAGTGACTAGTCCAGCATGATAATGGCTGAGGCACCAGATTTTTCGCAATTTCCTAGAGAAGGTAGAACCTTGTAGAAACAGACCTGGCGAAGAGAGCTTGATAAAGATGTACAGTGGTACCTCGGTTCACAAGCACTTTTGTTCACGAACAGAAGAGTTCACAAAAATGTGCTTCGGTTTGTGAACCCCGCTTCGGTTCACGAACAGGATTTGTGGTCATTTTCCCTTCTCTGGTGAGATCACAGGTCACAGAGACCCTGAAAGTGTACAGTACTGTGAAAATACTTACAGTACAGTATTGAGAAGCTTTTTGGTGTGCTTTTTAGCACATACATACTGTACTGTACAGCCACTATGGCTCCAAAGAAAATGCAGAGCAAGCATGGTGACAAGAAGAAAATGGGGAGCAGTAATGCAGGTGACAAGAATATGCAAAGTGCAAATGCAGGTGACAAGAATGTGAAAGATTTCATACTGTACTGTACTGTACTGTACTTTTTTCATAGCTTTGTGGTTCAAAAAAAAAAAAAGTTCAAAACGGATTAACCTGATTTACACTGAACCTTATTGGAAAATTTGCCTTGGTTCACAACCAATTCATTTTGCGACCAGAGTCAGTTCACAAATTAAGTTTGTGAACCGAGGTACCACTGTATTCGCTACAAGGGCCAACGTGATAATGGTTGAGGCACCAGATATCTTCACAACTTCCTAGAGAAGGTAGAACTTAAAGTGGTGTCAACTCGTGACAACCACTTTAACCAACAGGTAAACCTATAATAAGGCTTACCTGTAGGTGCCCTGCATATCTCCTAAACTTGCACGGTTTAGTAGATATACAGTGTACGCCAACATCATTCGACACATGAGCAGTGAAGAAATGACCTCTGTGCCATTGCCTCACTGTGATCGTGCAGTGACTGGCGGTTCCCGCGCGGGAGTGATGTCACGTGACTCTGGCCTGTCACAGAGCCGGAGTCGCGGCCCCGGAAGGAAGAGGGGCTGAAGATGGACGCTGCCCGCACAGGGGACATCGCAGGTAAGTGACACATAATGGGGTACTATGCGATGTATAGTACCGCATTATGCTTCTACTTTGCAGGGGAATATTGAGGAAGTAAACCCCATCCGGGTTTACTTCCTCTTAAGACCTTATAGCAGCCTTTTTCAACATTTTTACCCCTGAAGGAACCATTGAAATAATTTTCAGCTCTCAGGGAAACCCTGCTAAATTTAGTCCTTGGGTATTATGAGGAAAATGGTCCTCCTTACATTGGTGGTGGTCAGTGGGAAGAATGCCTCCTTTAGACCCCTTTCACACCAAGGAGTTTTTGACGCGCTTTTGCGCTAAAAATAGCGACTAAAACGCGCCTGAAAAACTCCCCCCAATACACCACAGTGTGAAAGCCTGAGTGCTTTCACACTGGGGCGGTGCGCTTGCGGAACGGTAAAAAAAAAAAGTCCTGCAAATCGCATCTTTACAGCGGTGTGGGAGCAGTGTATTCACCGCTCCTATACCGCCACTGCCCATGGAAAACAATGGGGCATGCGCTCCTGAAGCGCCTGAACACCGCTTCCGGAGTGTTGCAAACTGTCACTTTTAACCCCTGTTTAACCCCTTGTGTGGGGGGGGTTAAAAGCGTGCCACCGCCACCCAAATAGCGGCGCCATAGCGCCGCTATAACGAGCGGTAAAACACAGCTAATTAGCAGTGTTATACCGCTAACGCTCGGGCGGCTCTGGTATGAAAGGAGCCTTACAGTGGTAGCCAGAGTGCCACCCTTGAAGTCATGTCACATTACATCGGGCTTAAAACTAAGCAGGCACCATCAGATGGGAGGTCAGTTAGCCACAGCTCAAGGAACCCCTAGCAACCTTTGTGGGAACCCTAGGGTTCCCCAGAACCCTGATTGAGAATGGCTGCCTTATAGGAACAGAGCTGACCACGAAAGCCTGCTACATCAGGATGTAGTGACTGCAAGGAACAGCATGATAATGGTTGAAGCACCAGATTTACCACCAAGATAGCTTGCTAGCTCAGCTTGTCATAAGAGGACTACAAGTGTCAAAGTACTGCTGGATGGAGCACTGTTCTATTCACAAAGATCTATAGGAAAGCTAGAACCTGCGCATCAGTTCTATGAAAAGAGCTGGCCAAGAAAGCTTGCTACTGCTAGGTCAGCCAGTAGTAAGAGAACTATAAGTCCCAGCATGCTTGTGTTTGTGGCACAGGTTTATCTCAGAGTTTTATAAAGAAGGTAGGACTTGCACATCAGTAGAGCTGGCACCATATGATATATTGCTATGTTACATTGTAACTTTAATAATTGGGCATCAGTGCTGTGGAAAAAACATAATGCTTGGGAGGGGGCATAACCGATTTTGGGGAGGCACTGTTCTTTAATGCTTGATGTGAACTCTGTGTAGGAGCCTATAATCTATTTTTTGTATCACAGTCATATAGACATGTATACCCAAAGGTCTGCTGTAAGGTCTTAGGGTATACTCTAAGGCCAATTAGAATGAAGCTAGCAAAACCACCAGTTTTTGAACAGAGGAACCAAACTCCTACAAAACATATGCAGTACTGGCAAACTCCATGTAGATTGTGGGGAGAGTCAGATACAGGAGCCCAGTGCTGAAAGGCAAAAGGGTTAATTACTTAATCAGTAGGCTGCCTTTCAGTGCTCTGTTGGACTGATGAGTATGGCATTGCCAACTGCCCTTGCTTTCCAGAAACAGTTTGGCTCGGTTCACACAGTGGCGATCCGACTTCAGGGCGACTTTGCTAGGCGATTTCAGCGTGACTTTCAGGGAGACTTCAGGTGACTTACAACACGACCTGCCAGGCGACTTTGCCTGTGGCCAATCAGAGAAGGGAGGGAGGGGGCTGCCCCAAAATAAATTCTATTCTTTTCACTGACAAAGTCGCTTGCATTAAGATGGGGGATCCGACTTGGAGGTGATTCTATGGGCACAAGTCGAATAGAAGTCGCCTCGAAGTAGTACAGGAATCTCTTCTGAAGTCGCCTTGAAGTCGGAGCGACTTCAGTAGCGTACATAAAGACGGCTCCCATTCACTTCAATGGGATTTCTTATGTCAAGCGACCTGTGGCGACTCAAGTCGGATCCCAAGTCGCCCCTGTGTGAACCGGACCTTCATGGCTCTAAAAAAGATACATTTCCTGAAATCTTATTTGAGTTTCTTTACCAAAGTCCACCCGATGCTCTCAGTTTTCACTTTATTTCTATGGCTTTGTATTTGTTTTGAAATAAGTGTTAATAATAAAAAGTGTGTTTCCTAATCGAAGTGCAACACGCTACATTGTTCCTAGACAGTATTGTTTGTAGCAAACTGCTTTTGCTGGGATTTTTGCAACATTGACAGCTAGCCCTATACCCCAGAACAAGCTTAGTGCTCCTTTTTATTACTCAATATCATCTTCAAGCCTCTAAAGGCCGTGAAAGTGATCAAATCCTCAGACATGAACATCCAGTTGACAGTGAATAGTGGACAAACTCCAACACAGGATGTCCCTGTTATTCTGTATGATCAGCAGAGAACTAATGAGAACTAAAATGTTCCAGTCTGCTCAGGTCTGGTTTCTTCATACTTGGTCAGCTTGGAGTGTGTACAGCTGAGCTGGTCATAGACATTAGAGAACAGTTGGATGTCCATGAATGATTTGACGATCTCACAGTGTCTTGTTGCCCGGTAATCAGCAGAGCTCTTGGTATGCACTGCTCCATAGACTTTATTTAGATCACAGCCTTATCCAGCCAAAAAAAGTTAGAATCACTACACCGTCATGGAAAGTCGATGGACTCCTTAGCAATGCATCCTTTCACTCTTTGAGAGTGCTAGTGGTTTGAGCTGGCTAAACCTGACATACAAACTTTGGGTAAGGGTGCCTGAGATCCTGTATTGCAGGGATATGCAATTAGTGGACCTCCAGCTGTTGCAGAATTACAAGTCCCACGAGGCATTGCAAGACTCTGACAGCCACAAGCATGACACCCAGAGGCATGATGGGACTTGTAGTTTTGCAACAGCTGGAGGTCCACTAATTGCTTATCCCTGCTGTATTGCTTAGAACAGTGTTCCCCAACCCAGTCCTCAAGGCCCACCAACAGGTCATGTTTTCAGGATTTCCCTCAGATGAAACGGCTGTGGTAATTACTAAGGCAGTGAAACTGATCAAATCACTTGTGCAAAATAATGGAAATCCTGAAAACATGACCTGTTGGTGGGCCTTGAGGACTGGGTTGGGGAACACTGGCTTAGAAGACAATAGAAATGGTTGTATGAGAATCTTATGATTCAATCTTCCATTTCAGCCTTCTGATACAAGATTGGATATGTTTTCATCAAAAGACAAGAAATGGTCTAAAACTGGTAATAATCTGAAACGTGAATCTGCACTTTCTTTGTAAAGCCTGCTGATCCTAGAACTAGATCCCTGTGAGGATCCACTTTAGTTAAGCAGTGAACTTGAATAGTGACCTTCAAAATACCCTTTTAGCGACTGCTGACAGTTACCCTAGGGGTAGAGTGTTCCTATTATGGGCAATCAGTAGCTCATTTTGCCATCACCATCGCTCTCCCCCCAGCCACTTTAAAATGATTTCTTCTTCTTAACGCATGACAAGATCCAGGGTAATGATTGACATCTCTGCCCCCCAGGGCTGTTCTGCAATTGCTACTTTGTGTACAGTCCCCTGTGGAGTACAAATGACTTGGCCTGCTGACAGGAGACATATGCATGGTACAAGCAGGAGTTGTGTTTTCATTGTTGGCTGTAGAATAGGGCACCTCAAGCTGAGTGTTATTGCTGGCCTTCTGGGATTTATAGTGTTGGATAAGCTTGAGAGTGAGATATTTGAGGTGGCTGCTTAAAAAAGTTTGGAGCATCCTAGATTAGCAAGCATTCAGCACAAGAGCATACACTGAAATTTAGAACTGGACATATAGTACATCTGTGTTTAATGCAATGCAAATCTTATGAGAAATCAACTGGATTTGCCAACTTAGAATCAACTGGTTTTGCCAACTTAGAGTGGTATATGGCATAACTTTGCTGCAAATGTAATAGTCATGTCAGAAGTGTTACTAGAACCTTCAGGGTCCCGGTGCAAGAAACCTGATCGCCAGGGCCCTTCCCTCTGAGACCGGGGCCCTTCCCACTCTTCCCTGGGCCCTTTGTTCCCATTGCAGGGCCCAATGCGCATTG
Organism: Glandirana rugosa; assembly: GCA_018402905.1. Lineage (NCBI taxonomy): Eukaryota > Metazoa > Chordata > Amphibia > Anura > Ranidae > Glandirana > Glandirana rugosa. The sequence goes on along the minus strand of BLSH010245037.1, from coordinate 553,123 downwards.
TCGTATTGACAAAAAAAAAGGATCCTGCACTAGTTTTCTGTGACTTTGGTGCGATTTGATTGCTATAGACTGCAATGGTAAATCACAAAAGTCACAAGGAAATTTCAAGCAAGTCGCAAGACTTTTGGGTTGCAGCAGTGTGAACTGAGCCTTACAATCCCACAGCAGAACCCTTCCTCATGTTCTACGGTGGCACCCTTCCTGCTGTCCACTTCGATGGCCCCCCACAGTGGCTGAACACCAGGGCCCAGTCGCAAGTGTGACCTTTGTCACCCTGATAGTTCCGCCACTGAGTTGCGCTAGGGCAGGTGTAGATGGCTTTTTTAGAATCAATCTAAGGCCTGCTAGAATCACCCCCAACCCCCCCCCCCCACCACCACCACCTACTGTTTGCAGGGCTCTCTGAATTCAATGGGCAGTGGCCCCATGGCATGGATGTACCCTTAGCAGTTTGGACCTTGTCCCATTGACTTCTTGCCCTGTTCTTTTTTTTTAGAACCGACAGATACAGCTTGATGAAGTCTTTGCCCAGGTAGCCTCCTAAAAAAAATAATTTTAACCAAAAAGTTTTTGTTCACTTTGGATATAGTGGTGAAGAAAACCTGGCTATTGTGCTGCACTAATGTGTATTATATCACCCAAAATTATTCGCCTTACTAACAAATGATCTAGGAGGGATCTGGCTCAGCCTCTGTCATCATCCAGGGACCATATTCGGGCAGGGACACAAGGTGAGAATGTAAAAAAGCAGGGTCGTTTTGAAGGTTTGGGTCTGCTTTAAAGCCCAGCTCCGGGCAGGAAGTAAAAGTAAATCCCCCCAATAGGAAGCTGACACAGAAAGGGAAGATTGGTTTAACTATTCCCTATTAATTTAAAAGACAAGCCACCAGAGCAATTTAAAGAGGCATATTAAAACAAAAAATTAATAAAATAAAATATATACACTATATTGTCAAAAGTTTTGGGACGCCTGCCTTTACACACACATGAACTTTAATGGCATCCCAGTCTTATGCCCTGTACACATGGGCCAATGTCTGGAGACAATGGGCAGTTAAAAAAGAAACTGGCACACATTGGTCCATGTGTATGTCGGTCTTTGTATGATGTGCATGCTGGAAGACCAGCAGCCGGCTGACTCCCGATCAGCACTCTCAGACAATGGCAGAGAGTGCTGAAGGGAGTGTTCTGGTGGTGGGGGCGTTCCCCTGTCAGAACACAACAGCAGGCACTGATGTTGGATGAGAAGGCCTGACTCTCAGTCTCCGCACTAATTCATCCCAAAGGTGTTCTATTGGGTTGAGGTCAGGACTCATCCATGTCTTTTGCTTTGTGCAGTGGTGCACAGTCATGTTGTAACAAGAAGGGGCCATCCCCAAACTGTTCCCACAAAGTTGGGTGCATGAAATTGTCCTAAATGTCTTGGCATGCTGACGCCTTAAGAGTTCTCTTCACTGGAACTAAGGGGCCAAGCCCACCCTCTGAAAGACGACCTCAAACCATAATACCCCCTCCACCAAATGACTGCACACCAGTGCACAAAGCAAAGTCCAGAAAGACACGGATGAGCGAGTTTGGGGGGGGGAGGAACTTGACTGGCCTGCACAGAGTCCTGACCTCAACCCAATAGAACACCTTTGTGATGAATTAGAGCAGAGACTATGAGCCAGGTCTTATCCAACATCAGTGCCTGACCTCACAAATGCGCTTCTGGAAGAATGGTCAAATACTCCCATAGACACTCCTAAACCTCGTGGACAGCCTTCCCAGAAGAGTTGAAGCTGTTATAGCTGTAAAGGGTGGGCCAACTCAATATTGAACCCTACGGACTAAGACTGGGATGCCATTAACATGCAAAGACCAAAGACATGCTGGTAGGTAAATTAGATCCTGTCTAAGGCTGGGTTCACACTGCTGCGGTGCAAATTTTCTGCAAATTTAATACATTTGCAATGCAAGTTTTTTCAGTTCAGACACAAGTGCGGTTTCTACATGTGTTGGTGCGAATCTACTGCAAAGCTGTAGCTGGAGTTGGAAGCTATCGTAGTGATGTGATTGGGAGATTGCGTTTTCAGTCCGTGTTCTGTTGTAGTCTATGGAGCTGAATTCGCAACGCACAGCATCACACACGGATCAAACTCGCACAGGACCCTTTTTTTTCACGGATTACATTCGCAACGCATCTATGTGAACTGCCCTGATACAACACTATGTTATTGGAGATGACTTGCGAATTGAATCTATCGCAACGGCTTAAATTCGCAGTAGAGTTCGCAGCAGTGTGAACCCAGCCTTAATTGGCCCTAGTATATGTATGAATGTGAGTTAGGGACCTTAGATTGTAAGCTCATTGAGGGCAGGGACTGATGTGAATGTACAATGTATATGTAAAGTGCTGTGTAAATTGACAGCGCTATATAAGTACCTGAAATAAATAAAATAAAAGTAAATAAAAAATTAAAGTTCATGTGCGTGTAAAGGCATGCGTCCCAATACTTTTGACAAGTGTGTGTGTGTGTTTATTTATATATATATATATAAACACACATTTGTGAAGCATGCTGTTTCGTAAAAAGAAAGAAGTAGTTAAATATACACAAGTAGAACCCTAGGGAAAGATGGCGAGATGTCTCCTAAACCAAAATTATGGGTTGCTAATATTAAATTCTTGACTAATGGTAGAGTTATGGAAATGAAAAAAAAATCATTTAGTTTGGGATGAAAAGCCTGGAATCAGCAGACGTTCAGACACGTAGATAGCAGGCAAGTCTTTATTGAGCTCCAGACTTGTGTCGAGCCATTCAGAAGTGTAACTTTAGCTTCCTGTGAACATTTGGCATTGTTTTTAATATACATATTCACTCCTGGGCTGTGTGTTGCACGGCGTGATTAAATAGACCTACATATTGCGTCTAGGGTGCATTGATCTGCGCTTGCCATTCAGTTCTTCAAAAATGTAATGCAGCACAATTGATCAGAAACACGTCAATGTAGCCTATGCTAAAGTGTATCTAAACCCAAGAAAAAAATGCAATATATTCCTTGCAGTGGCTGCATTCATTTTCTTAGTTTTTCCTTTATTTTCACCCATTGATCCTGCCAGTAACACACTTCTTGTGCTTTAGGTGACTCCTTCTACTGACTTTACTGTATCTACTGGGAGAAGCATTGTTATCCTAGGACAGGACTATAGAACACCTCTGCTCTTTTCCACAAAATATGAGGGAGGTGTTCTGTAGTCCATAGACATAGCTGTAAACAATGTAACTGATAAAAGTTCAGCACAGACTAGAAGACCCTGAGATTACGTCATTCCACCTTTGGCCAATTAAGACGCCAAAAAATACAGCACCTGGTAGTAGCTGGAAAGAAGATGACAGTGGCCAGCTTGGGATGTAACCGCCACATTATTGAAAGGTGAAGGCGGCGCTTAACATTTCCACTCGCCTGCTCACATTTGGCGAGTGAAAATAAACTGAGGGCGAGTGTGGAGCAGGGGCGGTCTGGGCTGGGGTGCAGGGAGGCAATTGCCCCCCGGGTCACTCTGATGCCCTGGCCGCATCGCTTCTGTCAGAAGCGATCAGCCAGGAAACTGTTGGGAGGATGGCCGACCACACAGAACAGGGATCTGCCGCTGTGACACAGCTTTGATCTCGCGTCCCGCCTCCTGGATCGGCTCCTGTGATAGACAGCATACTGATCCAGTTCCGGGAAACTTAATCAGTGATGTCTATCATAGGAGCTGGTCCATTAGGCAATTCAAAGCCAAGCTGTGTCACAGCGGGAGATCCTCTCTATGTGTGATCTGGCCGGCTACCTCCGTATTCCTCCCTGAGATCCCAATCTAGTGATTGGCTGCACCGATGGACACTGTTGATACTGCATTAATGGGAACTGATAGGCTGCAGTAATAGGCTCTGATGAGGCTGCATTGATGGGCACTGATGAGGCTGCCCTATTGGGCACTGATGAGGCTGCACTAATGGGCACTGATAGGCTACACTGATGGGTACTGATGAGGCTGCACTAATGGGAACTGATGAGGCTGCCCTATTGGGCACTGGTGAGGCTGCACTGATGGGCACTGATGAGGCTGCCCTATTGGGCACTGATGAGGCTGCACTAATGGGCACTGATGAGGCTGCAGTAATGGGCACTGATAGGCTGCACTGATGGGTACTGATGAGGCTGCACTAATGGGCACTGATGAGGCCGCACTAATGGGCACTGATGAGGCTGCACTGATGGGTACTGATATGTTTTATGTTAACATTGTTAAAGTTGTTAATATTTATTTTTGTAACTTAATTCTGAATAAAACATTTAAGTGTCATTGCATGAGATCATTTACGAGGGCATGTTTAGGGGCAGAATTAGGGGAGGGGCAAGATTGGGTGGGGCAACTGGTGGCGAGTAACTCTTGAAGGAGAAGTACAGCCAAACCTTCTCCTATGGATCACAGGAGTGCAGTTCCTATTGCCCTCATGTGACCCATTTTTAGCAGAGAGCGGGCTGAAGTCTGCTCTCTGCTGACGTCACAGAAATCGGTCCAAGCTCAGCGTCATCACAACCATGGAGTCGGGATCCGCCAGATCCCTGGACCGTCACCCGGCTCAGCATCTCAGCGAGCCACTGAGAGCCTGAGCTGACTGCTCCCGCCCCCTCCACAGCCCAGTGCTCTAATGAGCGAGGAGGGGGCAGAGAGCTGACAGTTAACAGCTCTCTGCTCACAGAGCTCTGAATATCGAGTGATCGGCGGTGTTCGATCGCTTGGTTCTCAGTGCAAAGGCGCTGGGGACAGATGCAGCATCCACCTAGGTAAGTATGAATCTGCAATAACCCTGATTTTCATACTTCTCTTTTAAGGCCTGGCTAGTAGCTCAGGACTTGAAATGTCGAGCCCTGGTGAAGGTGAGTATTTTTGTGGGGTTACTTCTGCTTTAAATGCATAGTGTGAACGGCACCATTGAAAATTCAGTACATGCGTTTATATACATTTGGAAATGTCCTCTAAAGTCTGGGTCTCCAAACTACAGCCTCCAGGCCACATCCAGCCCCCAGCTAGTGTCAGTGACATATCCTCAATGTGCACAGATTGATGATTACATTGGTATTAAACCCAAAAGCTAACATTTATTATATTGCAGTTTACCAATTCTTCGATGGGGTGGCTGCATTAGTTTTCTGTTTTCGTTTTTTTTTTTTATCCCCTCTACTTTCACCAAGTGATCTGGCCAGTTATGGCCGGTTCACACTGCTGTGATGCGGGAACCCTGCAAATCCGCATCGCATGTCTCCCAGCGCCAGTTTACACTGCCATATGCAAACTGCTGGGAGTGTCAATAGAAAGCTAATGACACCCCCAAATTAGTTTGCATATCGCAGTGCGAACTGCAAACTCGTACATGAATCGGATATCTCCCATGTACACATGAACTCCCATGTGATCCGATTCTGCTGCGGACCAAAAAAAGGGTCCTGTGCGAGGTTGGTCTGAATGCGTTGCAAATTCAGCCATACTATCTGTGCGGTGCAAATCAAATCCGATCTCGCAGCACACAGCAGTGTGAACCGGCCCTAAGTCTGTTGTTTTTCAAAAGAACAAGCTCCTTTGCAGATGTATCAATTACAGGGATGAGACAAACCATTCAACACTTGCAGGGGTGCTTACAATGATCAGCCTTTATTTATTTATGTAAAATCTTTATCCCAAAAGGGAAAAAAATGCTTGCCATAACTGATTATAAAGTGTGAGCTAGAGCTTGGCTTCAATTTGCTACATCTAACACTCCCCTCCCCCCAGACTGACAATGATGCTGTCTTCTGTGCCTCATGTTCTCCTTCATCCAGAGTTGTGTCTCACTAATACAGGAGGTGTGTTACTGGCCAGATCACCAGGTGAAAACAGAGGGAGAAAAAGAAAGGAAACTAATGCAGCCACTACATCTCATGATTGGTAAGCTGCAATGTAGTACATTTTGGTTTTGGGTTTATTACTGGTTTAAGGTCAGCAGAGGATGTCTATAGTGTCTGCTTCTGATGTAAGGGGTAACTGCCTGATGGGAACCCTGATGTAAGGGGAACTCTAATGAGGACCCTGATGTAAGTGGGGACTCTGTTTGTGAACCTTTTAGAGGGAACTCTGATGTAAGGGGAAACTCTGATGGAAGGGAGGAATCTGATGAGTACCCTGATGTAAGGGGGGAACTCTGGGAACCTAACTTTGATGGAAACCCTGATGTAAGTGGAAACTGATGTAAGGGGGGACTCTGCTGGGACCCTATTGTAAGTGGGGACTCTGTTTGGGAAACTTTAAGAGGGGACTCTGATGGGGACCCTGATGCAAGGGGTTGACTCTGATGGAGACCATGATGTAAGTGGGAACTCTGGGAACCTTTTAGAGGAAACTCTGATGGAGACCATGATTTAGGGGGGGATTCTGATGGGGACCCTGATGTAAATGGGGACTCTGATCGGGACCTTGATGTAAGTGGGGTCTCTGTTTGGGAATCTTATAGAAGGAAATCTGATAGGAACCCTGATGTAAGGGGAAACTTTGATGCAAGGGAGGAATCTGATGGAGACCCTGATGTAAGGGGGGAGTTTGATGGGACCCTGATTTAAGGGGAGACTCTGATGGGGACCATGAAGTAAGGGGAGACACTGATGTGAGGGGTGGAGTGGACTGTGATGGGGACCATGATGTAAGGGGGGACTCTAAAGTGAGGGGTGGAGTGGACTCTGATGGGGGCCATGATGTAAGGTGGACTCTGATGTGAGGGGTGGAGTGGACTCTGATGGGGACCATGATGTAAGGGGGGACTCTGATGGGAACCCTAATATCAGGGGAAACTCTGATGAGGACCCTGATGTAAGGAGGGAACTCTTATGGGGAACTCTGATTGAAAACTCAATGTAAGGGACAACTCTGATGGGGACCCTGATATAAGGGGGGGCTCTGATTGGGAACTCAATGTAAGGGAGAACTCTGATGGGGACCCTGATATGATTTAGTCCAAGGATTAATCTCAGAGGGGAATATAGTCCCAGGGGTAGTCTCAAGAGGGAATGTA
>BLSH010245037.1:525822-543168 GCA_018402905.1 Glandirana rugosa | reverse complement strand
TGTATTAAACGGATCCGTTCTTTGGTCCTTCATTGAATTCTTTACATTTTTGATGTAAATTTTGTTCATTTATATTATCCGAACAGATAGGTAAATGATTACGATCGTCGTACTCCTAATTTTTCTTAGTTACAACTAACTCTCTCACTTCAAGACGAAATTTGCGACTTTTTTACCAACTTAACTCTTGCCTAAGGTGACTCGTGACTCTACCTTAAATGAATCCCCTCGATTTACCTTCGACTCGACTTTTGTAGTAACCTGTTCAAGACAAGACGAATGTAACCTGTAAGGCAAGGGCAAAACAGAATGAAAAAAAAGCTAAAAAAAAAAAAAAGAAAACTAATACAGCCTCTGCATGTAATGATTGGTAAGCTGCAATATATTACGTTTTTTGTTTTGGGTCTAATACCGATTTAAGCCTCAAACATGTCCTCCATGTCACTGGCATGCTTGCCTTGAGATCCATTTACCAATCCGGGAACGGAATGTCCAATGTAAGCAGAACAGAACTTGTCCAATGATGTTTTCAGCTCAGCTTCCATTTAGCTCCCCTAAGTAAATTCCATCTCAGTGCTCAGTGGAATCCGTTCTCAATTCAACCATTTTTTCAGCGTTTAAAGCAGAACTTCACTCTCTCAATCAACATTGATTCTTTTTAATCCTCATGCTGCTAGCATTAGTAAATGGATAGACAAGCCTATTATATTTACTTGTTTTAAATGTAGTTTTTACATTTCTTAAGTTACTTCCTGGTTTCTTGCCTAGGCAAATTATGTCATGCATCTCAGGTGTCTTCAGTAGGGGAGGAGGGGCTTTTTCTGCTAAGCACACTCTCCTGTTTGCATGCTTGTGCTAAGGGCAGGTGGATTCCAGGAAGTAAATGCTACATGAACCATCTGCCCTTACTCAAGATGGCCATGGCCAGAAATGCTAGGTTGTTTTTTAAGTGATTTCTCAACAAAATAAAGCATAGAGAATGTTAAAAATGAATTAAATAGCATTTTTGGTTTGTGGCGCTCAGATCAAGTGTAGTTCTGCTTTAACCTCTTCACACCTGCACTATAGCCAAATGACGGCTACAGCACGGTCGCACATTTCTGGGAGGGCATCTATTGGCGTCCTCCCGTAATCGTGCTTCACGCGGCCCCCGCAGCATGCATTGGCAGGGATCTTTAATCCTTCGGACACAGCTAATCAGAGATTGCATTAAGCAGCCAATCACAGCGGAGCTTTAGCATGTGACCAGCTGTGTCAAATCACAGCTGATCACAGTGTAAACAGGATTTGCCGGTTATCAATAGTCCTCTCCTCATGCTGACAGCGCATGAGGAGAGGAGAACCGGTAAGCAATCCACACAGGAGACATCTACACTGATAATCAGGGCACTTATCATCAGTGTCCTGATAATCAGTGCAACCCCAACAGAGCCCATCAGTGTTGCCAATCAGTGCTGCCTGTCAGTGCCCATCAGTGATGCCAATCAGTGCTGTCTATCATTGCAACCTATCAGTGCCCATCAGTGCCACCCATCAGTGCTGCATATCAATGCAGCCTCATCAGTGCCCATCAGTGCTGCCTATCAGTGCCGCCTCATCAGTGCCCATCAGTGCAGCATATCAGTGCCAATCAGTGCTGCCTGTCAGTGCCCATCAGTAATGCCCATCAGTGCTGTTTATCATTGCCACCTATCAGTGCCCATCAGTGTCGCCTATCAGTGCTGCCTATCAGTGCCACATATCTGTGCAGCCTCATCAGTGCCGCCTATCAGTGCAGCATATCATTGCACATCAGTAAAGGAGAAAAATTACTTATTTACAAAATTTTATAACTGAAACAGAAAGAAAATCTTTTTTTTCAACAAATTTTTTGGTCTTTTTTCATTTGTTTTGCAAAAAATAAAAAATCCAGTGCCAATAAAATTCAACCAAAAGAAAACTCTGTCTCAAAAAAATTTTGCTTGGGTACAGCCTTGCCTGACCACTCAATTTGTCCTTCGAAGTGCGAGGGCACTGAAAGCTAAAAATTGGCCTGGGCAGGAAGGGGGTGAAGGTGCCTGGTAAGCAAGTGGTTAATATATTTCTCCTATTTTCGCTATGGAACCTACCAAAGCATCTGTTTGCTTTTATAACTACACAAACTTTTTTTTTTTCTTCCCATCTTCCAAAAAAGGACACTGAGCTCCTTAGCACGCAGCTCCGCGTGTGACTGGCATGACCCATCCCAGACATAAAAATGGGGAAGGGTTTGAAGGAGAGAGCTGAGTTTCTTGCTGATTTATAGGCTGTCAGGAAGAGATAACTAGCACTGAGAGTGGCAATTGTCACACTCTTCCCAGTAACTGCCAATCCCATTGTCAACTCATGCTGGTTTTGCGGGGCTTGTGCTATGGAAAGGGTTAAGGCTTAGACTTGCAGTGGAGGTATAGGCCGAGCTGAGTCATACTTCCAGCAGATGCCTGGAGCAGAGGGCCCCATCGCTGAAAGGGTCCGACAGAGGAACGGCAAAGGCTTGTAGAGACCAGTCAGCTTTTTCTTTTTTATTAGGGAAGTGTCAGGGTAGAACTGTGGGAACTGCCATTTTTAGAACTGGCATTTTTATCCCTGCCTTACCACTTACTGAGTCGCCTAACTGACATTGGGCTTTGATTGTGTTAGGCCGGCCATAGATGGTTTGAATGTCAGCCGGTTCAGCAGGAACCAGCCGAGGTTCGAACTGTGTTTGGGCAGGCTAAATGTGCCAAGTTTATCGATCAACCAACTTGGGTACATCAGTAGCGGCTGCTATAGCGATAGCAATAATTGCTGTCTTCTCCCGGCGGAGGCGGCTTCCCCCACCCCCCTGCTGGTAGAATACAATGTCTTGGCAGAAGGGATGTTCCTGTCGCCACTGTCTGTGTTGATAGGGAAATCATGCCAATTTCTTTCCTGCAACCCGTGGTTGCAGGAAAGAAATTCACACCCTCTGTGGCAGGGATATGCAATTAGCGGACCTCCAGCTGCTGCAGAACTACAAGTCCCATGAGGCATAGCAAGACTCTGACAGCCACAAGCATGACACCCAGAGGCAGAGGCATGATGGGACTTGTAGTTTTGCAACAGCTGGAGGTCCGCTAATTGCATATCCCTGCTCTATGGCTTTAGGTGCAGAAATTCGCACCCTCTGTGGCTTTAGGTGCAGATCATCTTAAAGTATTTTTTACCCCAACACTTCATATTCCTGATATGCTCCTGCTGTACCATGTACTTGAATGAGAAAGTCTCCTGTTCTCTTTGTATTGCTCTTGTTACGTGAAATACCTGGTGTTCCTGCCAGTCCATCTGCTTTCCTAATAAAAACTGACCACACTAAGCAGAACACAATGTGTTTAATTCTCTAGCTATGCAGGAGCTCTGCCTGCTCTCCTCCAATGATCAGACTTGTCCTGACATGCCCCTGCTGCACAGCCATTCACTAGGAAGCTCAGTGTACAAAAGATTTGAGAATGACACAAATATTAATTTGCTGCCTCGGTTTTTATGATTGCAATTTGCATATACTCCAGAATGTTATGAAGAGTGATCAGATGAATTGCAATTAATTGCAAAGTCCCCTTTTGCCATGAAAATTAACATTTCCACTGCCTTTGTGGAGAAGGCCTCAGAGCGCCCAAGAAAGTCCAACAAGCGACAGGACCGTCTCCTAAGCTGATTAAGCTGCGGGATCGGGGCACCATCAGGAATGGCAGCAGGAAGGTGTGAGGGCATCGGCACGTACAGTGAGGAGAAGACTTTTGGAGGATGGCCCGGTGTCAAGAAGGGCAGCAAAGAAGCCACTTCTCTCCAGGAGAAACATCAGGGACAGACTGATATTCTGCAGGTACAGGGATTGGACTGCTGAGGACTGAGGGAAGTCATTTTCTCTGATGAATCCCCTTTCTGATTGTTTGAGGCATCCGGAAAAAACCTTGTCTGGAGAAGAAAAGGTGGGCGCTACCATCAGTCCTGTGTCATGCCAACAGGAAAGCATCCTGAGACCATTCATGTGTGGGGACTTCTCAGCCAAGGGAGTGGGGCCCACTCACAATTTTGCCTAAGGACACAACCATGAATAAAGAATGGTGCAAAAACCTCCTCCCAGAGCAACTTCTCCCCATCATCCAAGGACAGTTTGGACAGTTTCCAGCATGATGGAGCACCTTGCCATAAGGCAAAAGTGGTTTGAGGAACAAAACATGTAAATTTTGGGTCTTTGACCAGGAAACTCCCCAAACCTTAATCCCATTGAGAACTTGTGGTCAATCAAGAGGAGGGTGAACAAAAAACACACAAATTCTGACAAACTCCAAGCATTGATTATGGAAGAATGGGCTGCCATCAGTCAGGATGTGGCCCAGAAGTTGATTCACAGCATGCCAGGGAGGTCTTGAAAAAGAAGGGTCAACACTGCAAATATTGACTCTTTGTATAAACTTAAAGCGGTAATAAACAACAAACAAAAAAAGACCCTGCAAGACAAAGGGATGCATACTAGCACATTATGAAACACCTTAGAACGAGGCCCCCGCAGCCGCACCTGCACACCGCTGAGGGAGCCGACACGTCCCGGCGTTTCTTCCCGGTTCATGTGCTCTGGCGCTGTAAGTGACCGGAGCTGCGATGACGATGCATGGAAATTCCTCCTTTCTGGCCAGGAGCTCTGATTTTCCAGCACGATCTGCCGTACCTTCAGAGAGCATGCGCCATGACGTCAGCGGCTGCATTCAGGATGAATATCTCCTAAACCAGTGTTTCTCAACCCTGTCCTCAAGTACCCCCACCAGGCCATGTTTTCTGGTTTTCCTTTATCTTGCACAGGTGCTTTAAATCAGAGTCAATGGCTTGGTATTTTGAACAGCTATTTTAGAGAGAAAATTCCCAAAACATGGACCGTCGGGGGTACTTGAGGACGGGGTTGAGAACCACTGTCCTAAACCATACAGGTTCAGGAGATATTCATTTTACCTACAGATGAGCCTTATTATAGGCTTACCTTAGCTAAAAATCACAAAGCGGGCAATACAAGTGGGCCTCCGTGCCATTTCTTCACTGCGACCGTGCCATGACTGGCAGCTCCCGCGTGCATGCGCAGGAATGACGTCACGCAACTGCGGCCAGTCACAGAGCCGGAGTCGCACCCCCGGAAGGAAGAGGGGCTGAAGATGGACGCTGCCTGCACAGGGGACAGCGTTGGACGTCGCAGGCTTCATTTGCAGATAAGTGACACATAATGGGCTACTATGCGATGCATAAAAGCCCATTATGCTTCTACTTTGCAGGGGAATATAGAGGAATTAACCCAATCAGGGTTTACTTCCTCTTTAATATTTGTGTCATTCTCAAAACTTTTGGCCACGGCTGTACTATCGCTCTCCCCCAGGCCCAGGTCTTATGCAGCTAAGAACAGAAGAAGGTAAAATTATATCTATACACAAATGTTGTGCCTTTCATTTCTATTGTAAACTGAATGGGTTGTTTTACAAGTTGATCGTTTACAAGCACTTTAAATATGCGAACCCTTGCCTTGTAAAACAACCCATTCACCCATACAATAGAAATGAAAAGCAAAACATTTATGTATAGATGTAAAAAAAACCCATTATAAATACCGTCTTACCTTCATTCCATCTGTTTTCAGCTGCATAAGGAGCTTAGAGAGCTGAGGGAGGAGAAACATCAGCACACTGGTCTTCCCAGTCAATGGCTGTGTGTGTGGGGAGTGTGGAGAGCGGGGGGGTGTCATCACATGTCTGATCATTGGAGAAGCAGAGCTAGAGAACTGACCACGCTCTGCTCTCATGCCTAGTGTGGTCATTTTTTAATAGGAAAGCACAGTGACTGGCAGGAACACCTGGGATTTCACACAAAGGAAGCAATACAAGAGAACAGGATACTTTCTCATACAACTACACAGTAGAGCATGCACATATCAGGAATATGAAATGTTGAGGTGTGTATGAGGTGTTTGCAAAAGTAAAAGTATAGAAATATCTATGACCTCAATATGCACGGCTGCAGGCTGCAACTGATGCTTCAAAAATATGTACAGTGGTGTAATCTCATTTATGGAATCACTGCCTTAAAGAAATCCACTGCAGTCTGCGTCCATGTGATTTTATGGGAGGTGGATCTTCCATGATTCTAGATGTGATATCCCACCCACTCTGTTCTTTTTTTAGTTACTGGGCGTGGAAGAGGAGGGAGGGGCTGGGCAGTCATTTAGATTCTGTATACAGGCCCACATGTGTGATGTAAATACCATGTGACCTGAAAAACTCAACTGAAACAGGAAATCTCCAACACAGCATAAGAGACTGAACAGAGCATGTGCAAACTTACAACCGTGCCTGCGTGTAGTATGGCCTTACACACATAGATAGTGCAAGAAGAAAGTATCTGGCCATACAGGATCAAAGAGCCTTTTTACACAATGCAGAGGATTAACCCCTTAAATTCCACAGTGAGTATAACAAACATGCTTTTCTGGATATACAGACTGATTATACTGTTGTGGGTTTAGTAACACTTTATAGTAGAACTAAAAACAACACATTTTCTGTGTCCTGTTGGGGAAATTTTACTTCACTTCCTGTTCCATAGCCAAAACAGGTATATAAAGTAAATCCCTCCCTGATCTTTACCAGATTTAGTGTCAACATTAGAAGATTTCCCCTTTATTCTTGTTCTGGTGATAACTTCTCCTGTGGGTCACAGGACTGCACTTAGTTCTGCACTCCTGTGACCTAGATTCAGCCAACAGTGGACTAAAGTCGGCTGTTGTCTGACCTTACAGAGCTGATCCAGGTTCTGCAGGGATCCCGACAATAATGTCGGGATCCACCCAGATCCTTGCCCAGCAGCTGGCTCAGGCTCTCAGCACGCTGAGAGCCTGAGCCAGCCACTCCCACCCCCACCACAGCCCAGCACTCTAGTGAGCACTCCAGTGAGCGCTGGAGCAACAGAGCAAAAAGCAGTGACTGACGGTCCCCAATCTCTGCTCAGAGCGGCCTCGAGAACTGAGCAAACAGTTTTCAACTTTATATCTATTAATACATCATTAAATCTAGTTATTAATATAGGTTTCTGAATTTGGCTTGGTTCAGCCTTTTGCAGCCCCAGTATAGCAGAGCACAGAGGGGGAGGAGGAAGCAGCACAGAAAGTCAATCATGTACTATGCAGTACAAGGAGCATGCTAACAGGAGGAGAGAGCAGAGTGAAGGGGAGGTGAACACATCACCATGCTGCTTCTCTTTTCACTGTCCACCCACAGGCTGGGGTGGGTCCAGGACAACCTGGGCTCAGAGGAAGAGGGTTGAATGATAGTGCACATTGGACTGAGAACGTGTAGCTACAACAAAAAGTAGAGGCAAATTTCTCTGAATTGAAGCTGGGGAAGGGACCTGTAAGTGAAAGTTAAATTAGAGCAGGGCTATGCTAAGTGGCAGAGCTGTGTAAATCTTAAGACTGGATAGACAGAATGGCAAGAAGAACAGCTCTCATATACTGTATGTATTGCCTGGAGTTTGGCTTTTATGGCTGGTTTACCCTAAAGAATCAATTATGGAATACCTGCACAGTCTGTGCGTTTCTGCAGGATGGCGTCCCCCGCAGACCCACATACTTGCCGCTTTGTGCGGTGGTCAGTATCTCAGCGAGCAGCGGCGGTTTCCAGGAGAAGCCGTTTCATTGCTATACACTGCGGCATTGTTCCCGTCAGAGGGAGGAAAACCAAGATTTCCCGGGGATATGAAATTCATCTTTCTCCTGCCCTGCCCGCCGCCCTCGTGCCAAAGCCAACACTCCTTATTTTAGCAATTATTCTTCCATGGGCAGAGTCCGGCCTTTTCCATCAGACCTTGCGTACAGCTGGGACAGGACCTTTAAATCTTACCTGCACCCCTATCATCCTCACTATATACTCAGCCAATGGGCTCTGGGGTGGATGCTGGAATTATTACCCCAGATTTACATCAATTACAACCCCGTTCAGGGCAAAGCAACATATACAGTACGGGTGTCTGGGTCACTTCAGCAAGCTTTAAGCTCACACATCAAACTCAGGACAGCAGATCCTTATTTATTTCAATAGTCAGAGGGTCCTATTAAGATGCCCCCCAACCACCAAACACCCTCTGAAAAGTGATCCACCACAGAACACTCTTCAGAGAGCGAAGGCGAGTGTAAACTAGCCTTAAGTCTTCTTTCACATGGGCAGCAGACATTTCACCCTCTGAAAATTGATCAATGGGGGAACACTTTTCAGATGGGGGTTGACATCTGGTTTACAGACATTCAGGCAGCAATACTGCCTCCTCCTGCATCAGGGGCGTAAGTACAGGGGTCGCAATTGCGACCTGGCCCCATCCTTCAGAGGGACCTTCGGCTCTCCTGTATATCCTGATAGGAGGGGCAGCGGGGGCCACATATAGAGAAACTGAACACCTCCATGTTCCTCCTGCAGACACTGAATGCCTGCTTCTCCTCTTCCTCTTGCAGGCATTCAGCGGCTGCAGAAGGAACATGGAGGGGATGTCTTATTTTATATGCCGTGCTGCCACTACTCCTATGCAGCTTCTATCTTCTGCCTCCAGACCCCTGTGCTCTCTAACACAACAGATTGGCAGCTGTGTCTTTAATCTCCTTTTTCTGTTCAAAGGTGAAAACATCAGAGGTCTGTTTAGACTTCTGATGTCTCACCAAAGACCCCCAACAGGGCTTCTAAAAAAACTGGAGAAAATAATTATATATATTTTTTTTTTTTGGTTGAACTGGATGGACTTGTGTCTTTTTTCAACCTGACTAACTATGTAACTATGTAAAAATAATATTGTAAAAAGATAGAATGGAAAAAAAAAAAAGACAACAAAATAACAATAAAAAAAAACTACTGACACCAGTGGCGGAACTACTAGGGTTTTTTTTTATCTCAGTGGGAATTTTACATTGAACCACCACACCACCGCCACCACCAGGCAGTGCTGTCTGTCACACTCAGCATGCCAAATGAATTGGCGCTCTGCAAAAGGAAGCATTGTGGTCCTGGCAATGTGAACGCACCCCTTTGGCAGCGGTTTATTTTGGTCTTGTGCTGTCCTTGGCATGACTAAAATCAAGCGCCCCCTGTATCTACATTTGTCCCACCCCTTCCTGTTTAACATCCACCCCATAATCTGTAAACTCCACCCCTTCCTCTTTAGGCTCCATCTCTTCCTATTAGCGTGGGGGGAGAGAGAGAGTGAGGAGAGGGGGGTGAGAGGGTGAGGGGGTGAGAGAGGGAGGGGGTAAAGATGTGGGGGGGAGAGAGATGGGGGTGAGAGAGGGAGGGGGTAAAGAGGTGGAGGAGAGAGAGAGGGGGGTGAGGGTGGAGGGGGTGAGAGAGGATAGGAGGGTGTGAGAGGGAGGGGGGAAAGAGAGAGGGGGTGAGAGAGGGTAGGGGGAGAGAGAGAGAGGGAGGGGGTAAAGAGGTGGGGAGAGAGAGAGGGGGTGAGGGGGGAGAGAGGGTAGGGGGAAGCGAGAGAGAGGAGGGTGTGGGGGTGAGAGAGGGTAGGGGGTGAAGGAGAGAGGGGGGTGAGAGAGGGAGGGGGTAAAGAGGTGGGGGGAGAGAGAGGGGGACTCCCCTAACCCTCCATATTACACCAAGAGGTCCATCCCCCCCAAAAAAACTGAGCCTGCAGCCCGCTGGCTCCTTTTTACCAGCTGTGTGTAGTGAGGCTGCAGAGGCACGATCACAGCCACAATCACAGCCACGATCACAGCCCGGGACTCCAACCTGCTCTGCCAAGTGAGCTACTTCCTGGATCGGAGGCTGCAACCACCATCACCTCCTGCTTTCACTTTGCTTTCCTGTCATCAGCCGGTCAGTCCGCAGCCACCTCTGGTGTCTTCCCTCTGGCAGGTGTCACCCGGGTGCGGTCTTTACCCCCCACACCCCCGTAGCCATTGCTCGTAGTGTCCCTTCTACCAGGGGGGCGGCACTGCCCCTTTGAAAAATGCCACCAAAGGCAAACGCCTTGCTTTCCTCGTGGGAGATACGGCCCTGCCCTTTGGCCACCATTACAATTAGAGGTGGGCAGTGAAGGGGCTGTAAAAACATAGATCAGCTGTCAGTTTTTACTGCCCCATCGCTGCTAGTCAAATATGCTAGAATAGGTACATTTTTTTAGGTCAGTCACTTTATTTTAATTGCTAGTTATAAAAGCTGAACTCCAAAGAGACAAAAAAGACGCAAATTTATTCAGCTCTGTAATCATTAATGTCATTAAATAGATTTTTTGGTATCAGCCTCTTGCACTCCCTGTACAGCCTGTGCAGCAAAGCTCAAAGATGGGGAGGAGGAAGCTACACAAGGAGCCTCCCAGGTGTGCAGTAGTGCAAGCAACATGCTGATAGGAGGAGACTGCAGAAATGCCCTTATTGGTGTGCTGCTTTTTACACTGTGAGTTGCATGAAAACTTGTAAGTGAAAGTGAAACTGCAGCAGTTGCTAGGCATTTGCAAGGTGCTTAGCAGGCCCAGGGGACAAAAAAAAAGAAGCTGCAGCACGAACAAGCCCTTCTAACAATGTTTCTGCTTTCTCATGGCACTTCTATAGTGAGAATGATTTGTGGGGAGTCTTTACGCATTCTTCTATCGATGGACCTGTCCCCCCATGAAATGAATGTCGTTCTGTGTTTTTCCAGGTAGCAGGGCCCCCACATACATTAGCATTTTTGTCCTCAGATCTTTTACACACACAGATCCCCAGCTGTCAGGGATACCTAATTTGTCACCCTGATTGTTTCTGCAGGACTAGGCTCTGGGGCTGACCACATTCCACAAAGAAAACATGGTTCTTATCAAGCTGGGATACCTCATTCCCAACTAATATCTTCTCACCAAGCTGGCCGTATAAGTGAGCCACACAGCTTACAATCTGACGGCCTGATATAAATGTCACACTTTAAATTGCACATGCCTGTGCAGTGGCAACAAACAACGTAAATTTTACTATCCATAGGCAACGCTTTAAAAGCCTTTAGAGGTTACCACTTTAGATTTACAAAGAGAGGAGGTCTGGTGCTAGAATTACTAGCCATGATCTGACATTCGCGAGGATACCTCATATGTGTGGAAAGATCACTGTTTGCATGCACGCTGAACTGAAGCATGTGTTCGCCTTTGTGCGCAAGCACGGGGGCGGGGGCACTTTAATTTTTTTTTTTTTTTAATTTCCTTTTCATTTATTTATTTTTTTACACTGTTGCTTTCATTTTTTTTGTTATCACTTTTATTGCTGTAAAACACCTTCTTTGTGCAGCAGCCCCCCTAAGGCTCGGTTCTCATCTTGGCATTCCGTATGACAAGCGGAATCGCCATGATTCTGCCCGTGATTCAAAATTGTGCCAAATCGCGGGACGCCCGTCACTTCCAAAGGCACCCTGTACAGAAGTAGAAGACGATTGGGGTGCCATTGAAAGTGACGACGATCACACAGGCATCCCACGATTTGCCGCTATTTCAAATCGCAGGCAGAATGGCCACGATTCGGAATGCCAAGAAGTGAACAGAGCCTCATACTTACCCAAGCCCCATCGTGATCCAACGATGTGCACGAGAGCCTCGGCTCTCCAGAGACTCTCACTCCTCTTTGCCTGAGACAGCAGCAAGAGTCATTGGCTCCCACTGCTGTCAATCACAACCAGTAAGCCAATGAGGAGAGAGAGGGGCGGGGGTGAGCCGTGGCTCTGTGTGTGAATGGACACGCAAAGCAGCGACTCGGGTGCCCCCACAGGAAGCTCCTTGCTATGGGGGCTGGAGGGAGGGGCCAGGAGCGCCAGCAGGGGACACAAGAAGAGGAGGATCGGAGCTGCTTTGTGCAAAACCATTACACAGAGCAAGTAAGTATAACTAGTTTGTTATTTAAAAAGAAAAAAAAGCCTTTAATATCACTTTAATGCATTCCCTGCATTAATGTAAAAAATGTCTTAGTAGTTGTATCACCACCCCCCCACATACACCTACTTAAATACTTACCTGAGTCCTCTCTTACTCCAGCTCTGTGCCCATCTGCTGTACCTCTCT
Source organism: Glandirana rugosa (assembly GCA_018402905.1). Classification (NCBI taxonomy): domain Eukaryota; kingdom Metazoa; phylum Chordata; class Amphibia; order Anura; family Ranidae; genus Glandirana; species Glandirana rugosa. The sequence goes on along the minus strand of BLSH010245037.1, from coordinate 531,090 downwards.
CCCCTTTCCACTTCTCATCGGACACAGTGGCAGCAATGGAAGCCATTGCCTCCTGCTGCTGTCAATCAAATCATGTGAGGAGGGAGCCAGGGGTGGAGCTGAGCCACGCAATGTGTGTCAATAGACGCACACAGCTTGGCTTGGGAGCAAGAGTGTCCCCATAGCAAACGGCTTGAATGAGGGCACACAGAAAAGAGGTGCAGCGGAGAGCGCCGGCAGGGAACCCCAGAGGTGGAGGTAAGAGACTGCTTTGTGCAATAGATTTCACAGAGCAGGTAAGTATTAACCTTTTTTTAATTTAGGGGGAAAAATAGCCCTTATAACCACTTTAAGCCGACTTCAGTCTCAAAATGAAAAGATAAGTGCAACCTGCCACCACCAACGACGTACGTCAGCAGAAGGAACCGCATGTTGTTGCATAACAACGGACATGCCTAACATGCCAAAAAAACACGCATTTACGCACAGCATAAGGCCTCATACACACGGGCGTATCTAAAAAAATAAACAAAACGTCGGGTCCGACATCAAGGAAAAAAAGTTGACGTTTTTCGGCGTTATGCATTGGCGTTTTTGAGCGTTAGTGAGTGTCGGCGTCAATAGGCGTTTTTAAAAAAAAATCATCCCTCTGCTATTTTTCAACCTAAAAACGTCGGCGTCAAAAAACGCCAGAAAACGCCGGTACAATATTAGGTGGCGTTTGTTGGCGTTTTGTGGCGTCGGCGTCAAAAAACGTCAAAGATGTTACAGCCTCAGAACGCGATGGCCATGGGTTCTACTTTCTGCTCACTAACGCCGACGCCACCTACAGCTCAAAAACGCCGACGTTTTTATGGGGCCATTGACTAACATGGAGAGCTGCAGAAAACGCCGGCGTCAAAAAACGTCCGTGTGTATGAGGCCTCAATCTAAATGGCCCTCAGTGTTTCCTTATGTATGGCCAGCATTGGAGCTACACTACCAGTTGAATCTCCTAACTACATAGACATTCAGTTACTCATTAAAGATTAGCTCCTTGATTTCATTGCACTGCAAGGAAGTGTAGCCCTGACCTGATTCTGGGTGTATTTGGGGCAGTATGTGCCGTTGTGATGTGCTTTGTACACTGGGCTTTAACCACTTGCCGAACAGGCTTTTTCTGGCACATTTTGTTTACAAGTTTAAATCAGTATTTTTTGCTCGAAAATTACTTAGAACCCCCAACACATTATACATTTTTTTTAGCAAAGACCCTAGGGAATAAAATGGCGATTGTTGCAATTTTTTATGCCAGATGGTATTTGCACAGCAGTTTTGCAAACTCAATAAAAAAAAAATACACTTTAATGAATTAAAAAACACACACAATATTTACCCCAATTTCTTAGTAAAATGTGAAAGATGATATTCAACCGAGTAAAGTGATACCTAACATGTCATGCTTTAAAGTCGTGCACGTTTTGAAATGGTGACAAACTATGGTACTTAAAAATCTCTATAGGCGGCGCTTTTAACGCCTTTACAGGTTACCTGTTTAGAGTTACAGAGGAGATCTAGTGCTAGAATTATTGCTCTCTCTCTAACGTTTTCGGCGATACCTCACATGTGTGGGGCGAACACTGTTTACATATATGCGCGCGACTTACATATGTGTTCACTTTTGTGCGCGAGCACGGAGGGATGGGCGCTTTAATTTTTTTTTATTATTATTTATTTTACTTTTTATTTTTATACTGTCCCTTTTATTTTTTCTTTATTTTTTTTTATCACTTTTATTCCTATAAACATCCCTCATAATAGAAATATAAGGGTGACAATTCCTATTTATGGAGAGATATGGGGTTAAAAAGACCCCAAATTTTTATTTTACCTTTTGATCTTTTGCTGTAAAAAAAAAAAAAAATATTTTAGCCTGAACCGGAAGTGACATCATGATGTCGCTCCGGTCCTCCAAGGCCATAGAGTCAATCAAAGAGGATATACTCTTTGATCTCCTATGGAAGCAGCCCGCCGCACCGTTGAATAGTTTCTCGAGTGAACCGACGGAAACGGTAAGCTCGAGAAACACCGGCGTGCGGTGGGAGGGGATGCCCCCTGCTGCTCGCTGGTGTTCCTCTGGCTTACCGTTTCCGCCCGAGAAACTATCCAACGGTGCGGCCGGCTGCTTTGGATAGCATTCCAGCAGCTTATGAGCCACTCGTAGTACTTTAATGAGAAAGCCAGTCGCCGGCTGAAAAAAACTATACCGGTGCTATGGCTGATATCTTCAGTCATAATCCCAGTAAACCACTTGAAAACTGCAACGTATATATACATGGGTAGAGTCACTTGGGGTGCCACTCAAAATTAATGACACTGCATCACACACATAGAGCAGGGGCATGCGTTGTGGATGTGTGAATGGACCCTGAGATAGGTGCCTGTGTTGCCCATAGCAACCAACCATATCCTCCTGTTTTTGCATTAGCAGGAGAATGTAGGAGAAATCAGGTTGCTATGAGAAACGCAGTTCCTTCAGACACTCCCCCTGCAGCGAGCACGTTGGACCGAATCCGTGGAATGCCGCAAAAGGTTTGCCAAGCAAAGGACAGTTTGTGTGACTAAGAAACCACTAAAGGAGATAATTTAATAAGTGTGTTGTTGATCACGCGATTACCACAGCCATCCGTGCCAAGTCAGAGAATTATCTGAACACGGACACTTCAAAACAGCTGCACAGTTTTTATAACGAATGTCAGTGAGGAAAGTGCAGAGTCATTTGGCCCGGCTTCATCTAGGCAGCCATCTTGTTATGTTTTAATACACATTGACGGGAACCTGAATAGCTTAACTTTAATTAAATTTATTTAAGGCCGATTTCCAGTCAGAACTTGCTTATGTCTTTGGATAGAGTAGGGTTAGAACCTTTGTGATATATTTAATAATTACTGTCCGTGCCCCCAAGTAGCAGATTTCCTCATATCTCTTGTCTCTTTGTCACAGGGGATAAGAAGCGAGGGAAAGTCTCTACCACAAAGGAACAAACAATGATGATCCTTTTAGTAGAGCAGGAAGGGGGTAAGAACTTCTGTCAGATTTTTATTCCCATCTGTGTCCACTTTGAGGAGATTGCGCATCACTTCCTGTCAGGACAGGAAGTGGTGGGAATTCTCTGCCATGGAAATACAAAGACAAAAGCACATATTTAGCAGGGAGCTGCGCATTTACAGCAGGGAGATGTTAGAGGCACTGACAAGGTTTCCATTGCTGTCTGTACCTTTCTGTTCCAGTGACAACACCACCCCTATGTCTTGTACTGGTGTCACAGGAACACGAGTCATGGACAGGTGTCATTGGAGTCACAGACAGAAATAAAAACCTAATGGGAATCTTAAAGCGGTTGTGTACCGAAGAAAGAAAAAAAAACTGCAAGGGAAAGGCATAATGAGCTAGTATGCACCGCATACTAGCTCATTATGAAATACTTACCTCAGAACTAAGCTCTTGCAGGGCTGCCCGGTCCCCGCAGTGGGAGCTGCCATCTTCCCTGTGGGGACTCTTCCGGGTTTGCTGCTCCGGCGCTGTGAGTGGCCGGAGTCGCAAGACGCCACTCCTGCGCATGCGCGCGGGAGCCTACCTTTCCGGCAGACCTTCTGGCATGGTCCAGCACTACACGCCGGGCCTTCGCCGGGACATTACTGCGCATGCGCCGTGACGTCAGCGGCTGCATGCACAGATTTAGGAGATATTCATTTTACAAACTGGTAAACCTTATTATAGGCTTACCTGTAGGTAAAAATGCTTTTTGGGGATAGACAACTGACTTAACTCTCTCCAAAATGTAAAAAAAATGGCTGGAGTTGAAGCCTCTTCACATCAGAACGCAGTGTGGGAAATCCATGTTCCGTGTGTGTTTCTCACACTACGTTCAAAACACACAGTGTGCAATCTGTTGCGGGTGTCAATGTAATCCTAACGATACCCCAAATGCACCGTTTGCATGCACCAGATCACATGGTACAGCAGTACCATGCGATCCGGTTAGGATGGTTTTTAAAATGAATGAGCTGAAAATCACATCGCACAGGAATTACACAGGACTGGGAAGCGCATTCCTGTGTGATTCTGGTGTGACCCAGCACTAAGTGCCTGTTCTCACCATTGTGCTATTTTACGCATTTTGTGGCAAAACTGTGCCCATCCATTCTGAATGGCACCCCAGTAGTCGTGCGTTGCAGGTCAGCACAGGGCATGAGAATGCAGTAAGGGCTCATTCACAGGTGCTTGGATCCCTGAAGAGTGAACCACATTAAGATCACTGTTCAGAGAGCATTTGACAGGCAATAAGGAGGCGTTGCATCTCCTCTTCACTGTTTGCGTTAACCCATTGAATCCCCCCTTGAACTCTATACCCACCGAAAGCAACATGTGGTATATTTCCCACCATGACCACAAAACAAAGGATGGTAGCATGTGTACACTCCCGGCCGCTGCCTGTGAGTTGGGAGTTTAGCTTAGAGGTGAGTTGGAAGTTTGGGTTAGAGATGAGTTAGGAGTTTGGGTTACAGGTGAGTTTGGAGTTTGGGTTAGAGGTTAGTTGGTTGTTTGAGTTAGAGATGATTTAGGACTCAGGAGTTTGGGTTAGAGGTGAGTTAGGAGTTTGGGTTAGAGGTGAGTTGGAAGTTTAGGTTAGAGATAAGTTGCGAGTTTAAGTTAGAGATGAGTTAGGAGTTTGGGTTAGAGATGAGTTAGGAGTTTGGGTTATAGATGAGTTAGGAGTTAGGTTAGAGGTGAGTTCGGAGTTTAGGTTAGAGGTGAGTTGGAAGTTTGGGTTAGAGGTGAGTTGGAAGTTTGGATTAGAGATGAGTTGGGAGTTTGGGTTACAGGTGAGTTTGGAGTTTGGGTTAGAGATAAGTTGGAAGTTTGGGTTACAGATGAGTTGGGGGTTTGGGTTAGCGATGAGTTGGGAGTTTGGATTACAGGTGAGTTTGGAGTTTGGGTTAGAGGTGAGTTGGTTGTTTGAGTTAGAGATGAGTTAGGACTCAGGAGTTTGGGTTAGAGGTGAGTTTGGAGTTTGGGTTAGAGGTGAGTTGGAAGTTTAGGTTAGAGATAAGTTGCGAGTTTGGGTTAGAGATGAGTTAGGAGTTTGGGTTAGAGATGAGTTAGGAGTTAGGTTAGAGGTGAGTTCGAAGTTTGGATTGGGTTTGAGGGTTGAGTAGAGATTAGGTTTGAAGGTTGAGTGGAGATTGGGTTTGAAGGTTGAGTGGAGATTGGATTTGAGGCTTGAGTGGAGATTGGATTGAGGATTGA
>BLSH010245037.1:483343-524408 GCA_018402905.1 Glandirana rugosa | reverse complement strand
TGATTGCGTTTGAAGGTTGAGTGGAGATTGGGTTTGAAGGTTGAGTGGAGATTGGGTTTGAAGGTTGAGTGAAGATTGGGTTTGAGGATTGAGTAGAGATTGGGAGTGAGTTGGAAGTTTGGGTTAGAGGTGAGTTGGAAGTTTGGGTTAGAGGTGAGTTGGAAGTTTGCGTTAGTGGTGAGTTTGGAGTTTGGGGTAGAGATGAGTTAGGAGTTGGGTTAGAGATGAGTTAGGAGTTTGGGTTAGAGAGGAGTTAGGAGTTTGGGTTAGAAGTGAGTTGGAAGTTTGGGTTAGAGGTGAGTTGGAAGTTTGCGTTAGAGGTGAGTTTGGAGTTTGGGGTAGAGATGAGTTTAGAGTTAGAGTTAGAGATGAGTTTGGAGTTTCGGTTAGAGATGAGGACATGAGATCTCAGCTCTAAGCCCTCGTTTACATCTATGGTTGGGGGGGCTAACCAATGCCCCTTAAGCAGTAAAGAGAATGGGTGAGGGTGTACACATGCCATGGCAAGCATTAACCCTCCGGTTGCATCCAACGGACATTACCTTCCGCTGAACGTGACCCATTCAAGTGAATGGGGTCACACTGCAACCACATGCAATGAACTTGATTGCAGCACAGTGGTTGTTAAGGGTTAAAACAGACGGCAAGAAGGGAACATAATGCCTCCGCACAACCTGTCAAAAGCCCTCTGAAAAGCGATCCAATCTTCAGAGGGCGACACTAGTGGACATGAGCCCTTACAGACACATTAGGTAGTGCAGCCAGCACCAGGATGGCCATGCAGCCTGCACCTTTAAGAGCAATCCAGTAATGTCAGCTCTCATTCTTCTCTCTTCACAGGTTTACTTTAAGCTGGGTCTTGTGCTTGTCTCCCGAGTTGTCTTCTGGCATGTCGAAGTGTTGAGTTTTTCGGCTGACAGCTGTGAGTGCAGCACATTGGATGGCTGTGGACACAGACTGTGTTTACTCATTCCTTGCTTTATAGCAGATGAGCTGCGGGGGATATTTTTGTCCTTAACCCTTGCAGTCCCTTTGCAGAGGCTTAGATCAAAATCTGGCTCTGACAGGGGATCAGAGGGAAATGATTGGACCCCGGAATGCTGTAGATGGGCCCTTCACCTATCTGTATCTATCCATTATGGAAGTGATGGCCGAGGTTAACTATCCGCTGTGACTGTCACTTCCAGCTCTTAGAAATTTTTGTATTATTATTATTATACAGGATTTATATAGCGCCAACAGTTTGTGCAGCACTTTACAAAATGAAGGCAGACAGCACAGTTACATCACAATTTGGTACAAGAGGAATCAGAGGGCCCTGCTCGTTAGAGCTTATCAATTCTTAGATGTGGTGGCTGCACTCGTTTTCTCTTTTAAGCTTTCTTTCCTTTATTTTCACCTTGGGATCCAGACAGTAAGTCTGTTGTTTTTCAACAGGACATACTCTCCTGCAAATCTAGGTTGAGACAAACCATTTATTACTGACAGGGGTGCTTACAATGATCAGCTTTTATTTATTTATACGAAATCTTTACAAAAATGGGGAAAAACAACTGTAAGTAACTGCTTATAAAGTACTAGCTAGAGTCTGGCAATGATTGGTAAGCTGCAATACATTATATTTTTGGTTTTGGGTTTAATACCACTTTAATGATCTTTCTTTATTGCTTATATTTGTATGCTACACATTTGATTATAGTTTGTTTTTTATGCTTTTATTTATTATTTGTTGACAAATGTATCCCATAGGTAGGCCCTGGGACTGTTCCCACAAGTATCAGAGGTGGCCATTTCTGTGATACCCATTTGCTGGGGGGCAGTAACACAGATGTACTTCTCTGATATCAGTAGAGTGGATTCTGATTCTGCAATTCTGCAATATATAGCAATAGTTTACATTACAAGATTGGAGGTTATTTACTAAGACTGAGCGGTGCGAAATCTGCTGCAGCTGTGCATGTAAACCAATCAGCTTTCAGGTTTTATTGTCAAAGCTTATTTGAACAAGCTAAAGTCAGAAGCGGATTGGCTACCATGCACAGCTGCACCAGATTCTGAGTGCTCCAGTTTTAGCAAATCTACCCCATTTTTCATTTTATATTATTAAAAATTGACTTTGCTTCTCCTAAGGTGAAATTACAGGCAGGATGAGGCTCCAGCCACACCTGAGCATACTAGAATTGTGGGCAGAATCACGGAAAAACACGGGACGGGTTTGTGATGCCGTTATCTCTTAATGGCACCCAAAGTGCGGTGTGATTTTGTTGCGATTGCAGACTAAACATGCTAAAATCGTGACAACAATCTCAACGTCAAACGTGCCTGGCTCTGTGCCAACATTTGGTACATGAGCTTCTTTGGCGCGTTTTTTGGAGCAGAGGGAGGCCCATTTAAAAACATGGTGCTGCATTTTGCTAAGATGTGAATGGAGCCTGGAGCATTTCTCGCCCAGAATGTGTATTGTAACTTTGTAGCAAGTCACAAGGTGAGAGGGTGCAGGCCCTTAAAACGTTTGTTAACCCCAACAAAAGATAAAGATCCTGTTCCTGAAAAGCAAGTTATACAGCACAGTGCTTGTGCTGTGTCATTTGGCCCCCTGTATCACCTGTATGATCTGGCTGATCCTGCCAGTTTCTGCCCTCCCCTCTCTGCGCTGACTCCAAAATATCATGGCTGCCAAGCTGTGACATCGGAGTCAGTGCGTGTTCCGTCATCCGCAGCCTGCTCTGTGTCTCCTGTCTGCTCTCTCTCCCCTCTCCTCTCCCCCCTCCCCTCTCTGCCTCATTGCTCCATGTCCGTGCCACCCCCTCACGCTGCTTAAATCAATCATTTATTTACTACAATCTGCTGTGCGGTGTTGTGTAGTGTCCCCCTGTGACTGTCCTTTATGGAAATAACGCTGTATATACCGTATACTGAGCGCTCATCTGCGCTGATTGACACGCCGCTTGTCTCCTCTCTCTTCCGGACAGATGCAGCGGGCGGGATCGCCTTTCTCCTCCTCTCTCCTCCCCTCCTGACTGACGACAGTGGGGGTTCCTTGGCCCCGCCCACTGCATCTGTTGGGCAGAGACAGGAGACAAGCGGCAGCTCAATCAGCACAGATGAGCGCTCAGTATACAAGGTACATACAGATTTATTTCCATAAAGGACTGTCACAGGGGGACACTACATTAATAAACAGAGCGGATTATGTACTGGTGGTTTAACAACCACTTTAGGGGGGTGCGCTACATTTGGGGGCTCGACCGGGATATTGCCCACGGAAACCTGCACAGACATTGCTACTAGCAACCAGAGTTCAGCAAGCCAGAGGGCTGTGCCTTGCTTTCAAGACCACTATGAAAATTATGTTCTCTACCTGCATGTGACTGGGTGCCTAAGTCAAGTGCTGTTGTCCATACCAACCAGTGGAAGTTGATGCTGAGTCAGTACTGCACTGCATGCCCAGGGGCTAATCTGTGTCAAACATTTGTAAGCCTAGGCTCACACTAAGAATCGCCTATTAATCGCACAGGGCAATGCATCCTGTGCAGTTCACATGCGATTCAGTGCAGTGTGATTTGAGCCCATTCACGTGTTTACAAGCGCCAATCGTTTTTTTCTGCCAAAACACCACTGCCAGGAGGAACGTCATCTAGGAGAGATAGCAAAAATATTCAGTGTGCATGAGGCCTTAGAAATGATTATTGTCAACTTGTGACAACCACTTTAACCTACAGGTAAGCCTATGATAAGGCTTACCTGTAGGTGCCCTGCATATCTCCCAAACCTGCACGGTTCAGGAGATATGCAGTGTAAGAGATGTTCCGACATCATGCCGTGACTGGCAGCTCCTGCGTGCATGCGCGGGAGTGACGTCACGCGACTCCGGCCAGTCACAGAGCTGGAGATCGCGGCCCCGGAAGGAAGAGGGGCAGAAGATGGACACTGCCAGCACAGGGGACAGCTGTGGACGTTGGTGGCTTTGTTTGCAGGTAAGTGGCACATGCGATGCATAGTAGCCCATTATTCATCTACTTTGCAGGGGAATGTAGAGGAAGTAAACCCTATCTGGGTTCACTTCCTCTTTAAATCCTGCATGTCGAAAAGAAAACCTTGCTGAAGGACTGATCCAGCTCACCAGGTGACCACCATTATATACGTGACAGGTACTCTTTAAATGAACTTTGCTGTAACTAATAAACCACACATGCTTCTTTGCGTGTAAAAATTATTGTTATTGATGGCAGAAGTGGGATTTCAGCTCAGGCTGGTAAGAGCTTTTCTTGGTTTTTATTATTTGCTTTCTTGGCCATGTATATTTACCCAGCGCTTAACGCCGCTCGCTGAGCGTACACAAGGCTCTCTGTGTGACATGCTGAATTCTTTTACCTGTGCATTGTAGGGAGAAGAGACGACCGCATTGACTCTGGTGCTCCACCGAGAATCTGGATCGCTGGGATTTAATATTATTGGTGGACGGTCATGTGTGGTATGTTAATTGTTAAAATGTGTTTTCGTTTTCCTGTTGAGCAATGGGGGGGGGGCGAGCGTCTGAAGCCGGGGGAAACACAGGGCACATTGGTGTCTGGGGGAGACTGCCTGCTATTCATGGAAGGGACCCGCAGAACACAGGAGATTTTCTATTGCTTTATTTAGCCGCGTTCACCGCCGATAACAGAGCTCCATTCTCTACGTCGTCCCTCTGTGTATTTGACCGTGGCGGAATCTGCCTGCCAGCGCACTCGCTCAGAACATTGCTGCCGCTGAAAGGGAAGGCGGATACTCTGAGCGAGTGAATGCTGGGATAGATTTATAAAAAGCCTGTCAAGCTGGAAAATGGAAGTTGCAGTTGACTTGTGTTTTTATGTCCCCCCCCCACCCCTTAACCACTTGACCTGCGGAAGATTTACCCCCTTCAATTCATGACCAGGCCATTTTTTGTGATACGGCACTGCATTACTTTAACTGACAATTGCGCGGTCATGCGACACTGTACCTAAATAAAATTTATGTCATTTTTTTTCCCCACAAATAGAACTTTCTTTTGGTGGTATTTGATCACCTCTGCTTTTTTATTTTTTGCGCTATAAACAAAAAAAGGCCGACAATTTTGAAAAAAAAACCCCAATATTTCTTAGTTTATGGTATAAAACCTATCCAATTAAAAAAAAAATGAAAAAATAAAATTTCTATATCGATTTAGGCCAATATGTACTCTGCTACATATTTTTGGTAAAAAAAATTCCAATAAGCGTATATTGATTGCTTTGCGCAAAAGATATAGTGTCTACAGGCTATGGGATAGATTTATGGAGTTTTTATTATTTTTACTAGAAATGGTGACGATCAGCGACTTATTGCGGGACTGCAACATTGCGGCAGACAAATTGGACACTAAGGCCCCTTTCACACTTGTGCGACTTGTCCTGCGACTTGGGACTGCAAAGTCGCATGACAATTTGTAGCCTATGATTTCCAATTAGTACCGTTCATATCTGTGTGACTTCAAGTTGCAGCGACTTCAAAGTAATTCCTGCACTACTTTGGTCCATAAACCTCAAGGTTACGCAAGCATTGCTTCAAGTAGCATTAAAATCACAGCGTAAAATTGCGGCGTAAACGTGCGACAACATCACATGACTTTCAGGTCGCACAAGTGTGAAAGGGACCTTAGTGACACTTTTTGGGAACCAGTGACACTAATACAGTGATCAGTGCTAATGACACTGGCAGGGAAGGGGTTAACATCAGGTGCGATCAAAGGGTTACATGTGTTCCCAGGGAGTGCTTGCTAACTGTGTGGGAGGTGCTTTTACTAGGGAAAGGCAGAAATCCGTGTTCCTGATTAGCAGAAACACAGGATCTCTACCTCCCATTCTCACAGAACGGCGTTCTGCCTTGTTTAACTAGGCACACCACCATTCTGTCTCTCTTGGGAAGGATTGGCGGGTCCCGGTTGACATTGCGTCCGCTGGACCCGCTGATTGGCTCCTCCTGTGTCCATTTACAGCAGGAGTGGGTCGGCGGCGGCAGATGTGTGCGCCCTAGACCCAGAAGTGCAGGATCACGTACAGGTTAAGCTGCACTAGGCAGTGGACGGGGGTGAAATATAATTACATTGAGCTATAAAGCAGTGCAAAAATAAGCAATATCGTAAAGTTAATCACACAAGTACAAAAAGTGAATAGGTGAGAAAATGTCCAAACAAATCCAAATAAAAATTTTTTAAAAATTCCAAAAATGAAAATGTCATTAAGACCAAAAAGATCTCTTTAATTGTGCGGAATATAATAGTTTCTTACTCATCGGAATATAATAATTTCTTACTCAGTGGAATATAATAGTTTCTTGCTCAGATGTCCTTGAATGACGAAACATGTTGGGAGGAGCCTCCTGCTGATGTCACCACATACCAGAAGTGATTGCTTTTATCTTTATGTAAGTGCATTTTCATGTTAAATAAATGTTCAGAAGGCATTTTACACTATGAGGAGTGTTTGTTTGCTCCTGCATGACTCTTATTGTTCGAGATCTACCACCGGTGTCATCTTTATGTGAGTGCATTTTCACGTTAAATGTGTCAAAAGTGTCAACAACATCTGCCGTTACCCAGAATGGTATCAGGATGCGGGCTTACCAAATCTGCATGACCCCCTTATTCAGAGCCGTCATAAAGCACTCAAATCCCCTGAAAAAAACGCTCACCAGACATCATTGGTAGATCTCAAACGATAAGAGTCATGTAGGAGCAAACAAGCACTCCTCATAGTGTAAAATGCCTTCTAAAACATTTATTTAACATGAAAATACACTTATATAAAGATAAAAGCAATCACTTCTAGTATGTGGTGATGTCAGCAGGAGGCTCCGCCCAACATGTTTCGTCATTCAAGGACATCTTCCGGGAGTGTTTACATGTCACAAATGCAATGTTTCACACCCACTATAAAAACTACCCGACATGTAGTGATTGGCAGAATGGTGCTTGGCAGAGATGTTTTAAGCCTATCTAAGGCCCCTTGCACAGGCAGGCTGCGGCTGGGTGGTGCTGGATGCTTTACTGAGTGGTACCGGGGTTTAGGGCCCTGTGTGTTCAGGGATGAAGGTCTTTAATGGAGATCTTCTGTGTTCTGAATGCACAAACCCCCCGTACCACTTAGTGGAGTATTTAGCCTGCCATAGAATTTTATTTTTTTAAAAATAACAAACATGTTATACATACCTTTTCTGCATAATGGTTTTGCAGAGAGCAGCCCTGGTCCTCCTCTTCTGGGGTCCCCCTCCGGTGCTCGAGGCCCCTCCCTCCTGCTTAGCTGCTTGCTATGGGGACACTCGAGCAGGCTCACTCCTGAGCCGCTGTTCCGTGTGTCCAATCTTGTCTGTATTCCTATCGCACACATTCCTGGCAAACAAAGCTCATTCAAGGGTAGGTGCTGCAGCGATTACCAGCTGGATCCTGGAGATGTCATGCAAGTGTACATATTCGCCTGCACACCATGGATCACCTTCCAAAGGTTTCTTTATTGTAGAAAGATCACATCACAGAAAAGTGCAAGGTTTCGGAGCCGCGCAGGACCCCTTCGTCAGGCAGGCGTCCTGCGCAGCTCCAAAACATTGCACTTTTCTGTGATGTGATCTTTCTACCATAAAGAAACCTTTTGACGGTGATCCATGGTGTGCAGGCGAATATGTACACTTATTCCGTGTGTCCATTCACACATAGAGTGCAGCTCTACCCAGCCCCCGCTCTTTCCTCTTTAGCTTCCTGGCTGTGATTGACAGTAACGGGAGCCAATGGCTACCGCTGCTGTCTCAGCCAATAAGGAGGGAGAGACCTGGGAGAGCTGAGGCTCTTGTGCACATTACTGTATCGAGATAAGGCTCAGGTAAGTGTTGGGGAGGCAGGGGGGGGGGGGGTGTGGGGGCGCTGCACAAATCTTGAGCCTTTACAGCCACTTTAAAGTGATATTAAAGGCAAAAATTTTTTTAAAAAATAACAAACATGTCATACTTACCTGCTCTGTGCAGCAGTTTTGCACAGAGCAGCCTCACCTTGATCCTCACCTTCTCGCTCCTGGCCCCTTATTCCTGTTGAGTGCCCCAGAGCATGCAGCTTAGAATGGGGGCACCCAAGCAGGCATTCTCCTGATCCTCTGCTCTTTGTGTCCATTGAGACATGAATCCGCGGCTCAGCCCCGCCTCCCCTCTCTCTCCTCATTGGCTCACTGGCTGTGATTGATATCAGCAGGAGTCAGTGGCTCCCGCTGCTTTCTCAGCCAATGAGGATGGAGAGTTCCCAGAGAGCCTATGCTCTTGTGTACATCGCTGGATCGAGAAGGAGCTAAAGTAAGTATTTAGGGGGTGCTGCACACATAAGGTTTTTTTTTGCATAGAAAAAAACTTCAGCTTTTAGAACCACTTTAAGGGTCCATGCACACTATCCTTAAGATAAAAAACGCCAAATGCCTGTATAAGCAGCATTTCTTATGACAAGTATGTATGAGGCCTAACGGGCTACGTACAGCATGCACCACTTTGAGGGAGGCACTGCACCCAAGGACAGGACAACAGAGACCTCCTCTTGTCCTCTTCTCTATAGCATAACAATGCGGAAACAATGCAGGGCTTGTCTCCACCCCTAACCACCTCCGAGCACCATCCCTTGCAGAGGCGTAACCAGAACCTTCAGGGCCCGGGTGCAAGAAATTAGGAAGGGCCCCCCTGATCCCTGGCCAGGGCCCTTCCCTCTTCTTGCTGATCCTGGGGCCCTTTACTCCTATCACGGGTCCCTTTATTACGGTCCCGCAGAAGACAAGTAAACTGGATAGGAGGGGCTGCGGGGGCAGCATATAGAGGAACCAATCTCCTGCATAGGACGAAAATGGAATAAAATGTCTAAATGCCACCCCCGCCATCACTCCTATCCAGGTGTACAAGGGAAGCACATGGGCCCCCTGGAGCATGGGGCCCGGTTGCAATCGCAACCCCTGCAACCCCTATCGTTACGCCCCTGATCCCTTGGTTCCACCCCCTACCCACCTCCCAACACCGCCTCATTTCGAGTAATTTGTATGGAAATTTGGTAATGATAACAAGGAAAACAATAAAATATATCCCCTGCAGCCAACAGCAATATACCTCCCCCAGCAACAATAGACCCCCAGCAACATAGTACCCTTGCAATAAAATATCACTCCAGCAATAATAGACCCCTGGCAGCAAGAACAGATCTTCCGGCAGCCAGCATCAATAGACTTTCCAGCAGCCAGGAACAATAGACCCATCACCCAACAATAGATCCCTTCCATTAACAATTGACCCCCCAGCAACATAAGCTTCCCCCAGCAACAATAGATCACTCACCAGAAAAAATAGACCTCCTCAGCAACAATAGACCACCACACAAAAATAGGTAGCCTCCAGCAACAATAGACCTCCCCAGCAACAGTAGGGGACCACACAAAAATAGATCCCCTCCAGCAACAATAGGTCGCCCAGGAGACAGCATCAGTAGACCCTCCAGCACCGCTTGCCATTACATATATACAGTGCTGGAGGTGCCGGAACTATATTCCCACGAGGTCCCACTGAAAAAAAGCCCTGAAACAACGTAACTAATAACAATGCAGCACAGACAGAGAGAGCATGAGAAGTTGACATCATTTCTGGCAGGATCCATAGATTTTCTTTTGCACTAGTCAAACAGATATACAGTAACAAAGCACTTTCAATGGTATAGTAAACAAAAAGGGCCCAAAAAAGGGAAGTTGATTGTCAGAGTTTACATAGTCTCTAATTATTGACATAAGTGCATTGTTCCTGGCTGATCAATATCAAATATGCCTTCCTTTATTTTTAAGCTCAGGTTTTTATAGCTAACCGAGGGCTGTTAGGAGCGGCACAGCTCGGCGTTGCTCTCACACTGGGCTTCTGTTCCGTCACTTGAATAAAGGTATTTCTGTGTGGGAACTATCTCCTATGCCAAAAAAATGTTTCTTCATGAATTTGCTATTCACCAAACCCTCACACAGCTGCCAAGCTTCTTAACTGGCAAAAGATGGGGAAAATGTAAAAAAAACACAAATATTAATTGGCCGCATTTTTACCAGCAAATCTCCGATACCACCAAGTCTGGTATTAGAACGTTTATAGACTTCTTCCCTGTGACTTATGTTGCGTCACTGTGGTCTCTTGGATTTAAAGTGTCAACAGCATCACAGCCGTGTAGGTGGGAGAAAGCAAATTTTTAAAAAATCAGTTCTGGAGGGTTAGTCATTTTGCGTTTTCATAGTGTTTTAAAGGGGAAGTCTAAGCCAAGCAGAAAGTGCGCTCTTAAATGGACACAACGAATAATGGTTTACCTGTGTCTTAATTTTATTTTTGCACGTACCATTTCTCTTAAAGTGAAACCCTGGCCATTTTTTTTTAAATTAGGAAAATGTTAGAACTTATGTCAAGGTTTTATTGCTGCTTATATCCCCATGGAGAACCTCTATCCATACTCTTATCCTTGATCTGGTGACCACACAGGATGGTAGGGCAAAACTTTGGTTTTAAAGAGTGGAGGTTGACTGCGGTCTGAAAGATTTGTACTGGCAAATGGCACAAGCAGTGAAATCCACCAGTCTAAATAAAATCTGGGCTAGCATCTGAGCTTGGGAGAGGTGTGGAGGACAGCAATGGCAAACTCTTTTTGAGCAGTGGCCAGGGGCGTAACGATAGGGGTTGCAGGGGTTGCAATTGCAACCGGGCCCCATGGTCCAGGGGGCCCATGTGCCTCCCTTGTACACCTGAATAGCAGGGATGGTGGGGGTGGCATTTAGAGGACCCAATCTCCTCCATTTTCCTCTATCCAGTCTTCTGCTGTTCCCAGGGCCCCTGTGTGCTTCCCTGGTCACCCTGGGGCCTGCTGCAGAACTTGTGAAAGGGCCCCACTGCAGTACCGTAATAAAGGGACCCACAATGGGAGTAAAGGGCCCCAGGATCAGTAGGAAGAGGGAAGGGCCCTGGCCAGGGGTCAGGGGGCCCTTCATAATTTCTTGCACCGGGGCCCTGAAGGTTCTAGTTACGCCTCTGGCAGTGGCTTTACTGCTTACAGTGTTGTCACCATCTTTGATTGGCTGTTCCTACCTAATCCCTCTGAGCCCCTTCCCTCTTCACCAAGGAATAACAATGGGACCGTTGCAAGAGGGAATTGGCCAGAATTGCCAAAAGTGAAAAGCGTAGAAGACAACAGTAGGGTGATCTGACTTGTCCTTCACTGGTAACAATCCAGTGCACTGTGAAAAGTAGATGAGGGTCTCGGGAAGTATAGTTTGGGCCACAAGTAGCATTTTCAGAGGAAAGTGTTGTGCGGGTACCACGCAATGAGAAGGGGATTTGGGTTGTGGTGGTCCAAGGGGATTTGAGGGGCTCAGCCACAAAAATGTTGTTGGTAGGCTCTTGGGGCAACTTGGAGTGCCCACTTGACAAGAAAAGAGGGAGACAGTAGAGCCCTTATAATGTAGTGAATAACTCAAGTATAACAATTACCTCAAAATAGTTTCACAAAAAAATTAAAATGGAAGCCAAGGGATTCTGAAGAGTTCAGCCACAAAATGGATGGTTGTAGACTCTTGCTGCAACTTGGGGTGTCTACCAGACAAAAAAAAGAGGGAGGCAAGAGAGCCCTTATGTTGTAGTAAATTACTCAAATGTAAAAGTTACTTCAAAATAGTTTTCTATAAAATCAAAATGGAAGCAACTTACATCTATTGAAGTTGCGGTGACCCCATATGGTAAATACGCTTAACCTTGCGTGAGCGCAGGTGGAGAATATTCTGTCTCCACACAGAATAAGAAAGGTCACACTCAATGCCATGGAGGTCCCATTTCTTAAAGTTTTACTAATCCCTCATTGTTTTTTTTGCCTATATCTGTTACTAAATAATAGCATTACCTGAAAACTTTAACCTTTTGTGTCATTTTCGCTTCTAAGTTGTTTTATTCAGGCTCCATTTTTCCCATTTCCAGTTGTCCTGTTTGCTGGGTGACCCGTGTATTGCCGATCTTATAGTGTCACCTGTGCGTGCGCATTCACACCTATGTGACTGCAGCCCCACGTAGGAACGCTGGCTGCGCTCGCATTCACTGTGACACAAAAGGTTAGTCTTCTCATGTAATGCTATAATTTAGTAACAGATATAGGCAAAAAAACGTGAGGGTTTAGTATCACTTTAATCCTCTGTGCAGTTCTCTGCTGGGTTGTTGGCTATGGAAGGTGTACAGAGGTTTTGACCTTTCTCCACTTTATCCAGAGATAAAGAGCATTTTTGTTGGAGTTCCCCTTCTTTACCAAGTACTCTCTAAATAAAAGGTAGAGAAACTAAGCTAAACTTTACAACTTCAGAAAAGAAATCTCCAATCTTCAGCCCTTAAAATGGATCTTCACTCACAATTAACACATGCCATTATCCTAACCCTCCCTATTACACATTTGAACATTTCTGGGGTAGCAAACACCTTTATCAGCAGGTACTTGTTCCCACATCCTTGTTCCTCACCTAGACAAGGATGACATAGTCCTCCCTGACCCCCTCTGCCTGCAGCCTCCTGGGATAAATATCACACATCCAAAGAGGCTTTAGGACAGTCAACCCCTGTCAGCGGATCTCACGCATGCACAGTAGGGGGATGGCTGTAAATGGTCAGAAAGTTGCCGCTGGTTTCAGAAACAAAGATGGCAGCATGGAAACAAAAACAGCGATAAATACTTCAGGTTCTAGGACAGCGCTGGACTTCTTGGGCTTATGAGTATGTACTTGAAGTTGCTGACTTTTACTTTTTGGATAGCCATTGAAAGTTCCTCTATAAGCCATACACATGTGGAAAATGTAGAAATATCGGGACCTGCATCCAGCCCGTCAGATGTTTATTCTGTTAGTGACCTCGGTGGGCACAGCACACCACTTCCCGAATCCCAAACAGAGCTACGGACAAAAATCCCTTCATCTTGTCTAGTTTATGAGATTCATTAATTTGCATTATTTATGCCCTCCCGACTGTAGATTGTTCATAGATTGTAGTTGGGGTTTTGAAGAGCTTTGACATTAGAATCTATATCAAGGTTTTTCTCTTGTCAGGCTGTTTCTGTGAAGGACAGGTTAAGTCTTACTAGTGATCCTTTTATCCCACTGACAACACCAAGGTGCCCACTAGTAGAGCTCTCAGCCTTTGTTCTCTGTTTACCTTTCCTTTTACCATTACCGAGGTACCACCTTGTTTTTCCTTCTTGCAAAGCTACCAGGCAGTAAAGGGATTTTAATAGAAGAACAAACTATATTTGAATAGAAAAGCAGATGAAGGCATCATCAGGGGGACTCCCTTGAGTGGTAGTAAATACCATATGTGGCTTGATTTCCAATCAGTTGATTCCCCTATCCAGGCTAACAGATGGAAGTACAGTATCTCCCTTTCTGACTATTGTATTCAGGCTGCTGTGGTACCTATGACTATCTTAATATAATTAGATTGCCTAGTGGTCTTTGCAGGGCACCACGCAAGAGCCCACTATTGAGCCAGATGGTGCTTGCAGGTCCTCCGACTGCTTGAATTTAGGCAGATTCAGCAGGATATGTCTGAAATTGGACTTGTCTTTGGAGGCCTTTATCACATTAGCCAGCATTCACTAAAAATGAAAACATATATCTAAAGGTCAAACCTAACGTAGCCCAAATCAAGAATAAAATGACTGGCCCTAAAATGGTGGCCCCAATAGGTGACTGAAAAGTTTCCAAAAAGTTTGGGACCTGTGGTTAACGCACTACCACCGGATTTTGATCACTCTTTATTGACTATTTGACACACTCTAGTTGAATTATTCCCTAAAAGTTCCAGGCATTCAGGGGGGCTCTTTCAGACCTGAGGTCCCTCCTCCCCCCTTCCCCTGGTACCCCTTTTCACCCCTCACATAATTTCTTTTTCTCTCCTCTACCTTTATTTTTTCTTGTTCTAAGATCTATATTCATTGGTACCTTCTTGTACTTACCAAGATGACAATGACCTGGCAGTTGGGTCACGCCTAATAACTAACTAATGTACCACTTATATTGATGATCTGACCAATGTGGCTACATTGTGACTTTGGGTAATGAAGCATTTGGGTAGTGATCATATTTTTGGCTGATGCCAATTTTTTCCTGTCCCTGTGGTTAAACAAAGTTATGTATCATGAAAAAAAATGCAATAATAATCTATTGAAATATAAAATAAAATCACATATCTGATGCTAGGTCCACATTACGCTTCAGGCTTCAAGCATGATAAAGCGGCTTATCAGTCAGTATTATCATATGTATCTTTAGCATGCCTTAAGTGCTTTTTAGTTTGCAGTTGCAGGGCCATTGGGCCACTGGTATGCCAAGACAGAGAAATTGTGCATATCATTGGGTATGTTAAAGAGGATCTGCCAGAAGATTACCATTGGACAGTTTTCAGGTTTGTCCTTGGTGAGAGTCAACAAGGAATTTTTTGTCTCTCCTCTTCAGCTTAAGTGGCTCAGTAAAAATAACAGATATGCGGGTTAACTATTAACTCACTTTTACTCAAGAAAATAGTCATAAAAATACACCTTTGTCTTTCCAATGTCACTGCTTTCTATGAAGGTGATGCTTCATGCTTTAAAATGGCTGTCCCATGTGCCTTCTACCTTAAATGCACCCTTATAAATCGGATAATGTTCACCCAGGCCTTCTGATGACTATCCTTATATCTATGGGTGACTGCAGACAACCTTAGCCAACCATTCTAACAGAACTAGTAATCAGCCTTTGCTGGATTTTGGATATAGTTAGTTTAAGTTGTGTGAGGACTGATGCTGTCAGAATAACAAAAACTTTAGATAATATGAAAACTACCATTGCAAAACTTTATTTTCTATTTCTATTGCAAATCTCTGCTTCTGAAAATGCTTGTTGCCTGGTTGTGTAACTAATTTAATGACCTAAATCCTTCCTGAACCCCAACAAGTATCAGAATAAGGAGTTCTCATTTTTCTGGGACTTCACTGGCTGCATATTTGTTCTTTGCTTGTGACTTGGAAAGTACTGGAGTCAGGTATGACTGCCAGGCCATTATATATTCAGCAGGGTGTCATTAGCATCTGACTCTGACTCCATATTTTGTTGATTAGAAGCAGAGTTCTAGATCTATAGTTCAGAATATGTGTCTCAATTAGATATAGAATATGATTTTTAGTGGGCAGACACCACCTTTTGGGGGTTCTAAATGACTCCCTTCATCAGGTTGTGGTTTAACAAATGGATGGGTATAGAGGAGCTCCCAGTAACAAAAGATTGTCCCACTTGAGGGTTTATTTAAGAAGTTTATTGAAGGTATCAGGTATAGCCAACATGTTTCGGGGAATTTCCTCCCCCTTCCTCAGGGCTAGTATGCAAGGGAACAGAGCCTATTGTCATTGGTCTCTCCATTGGATATTAAAGTTTTATTTTTTTCTTGTTTTGCTTAAAAATAACAAACATGTCATACTTACCTGATCTGTATTGCACAGAGCAGCCCAGATCCTCCTCTTCTCGGGTCTCGGCCCCTCCCTCCTGCAGAGTGCCCCCACAGCAAGCAGCTTGCTATGGGGGCACCAGAGCTGAGCTGCTGCTCTGTGTCCATTCAGACAAGGAGCTGCTGCCCCCCCCATAGAATGCATTAAGGTAAAAGAAACCTTCTGCCTTTAGAACCGCTTTAAAGTGTAAGTTCACCTTAACAGAAAATCTGTAAGGTAAACTTACACTGAAACCCCTCCCCATCCCCCATGGTACAGCTGTCCTGGAATTACGTGATCCCCCCGCTTTCAGAGACCGTGATGCCGATTCACCGGTTCAGGGATTTCTCTTATCCGTACCTCTCAGTGTGTATGGCTAGGAAACATTCTACTTGGTTAGCACCAGCCGGTATTGACCAAACAGAATCAGCCTAGCCCATCCTGTCAGCGCTGGAGGAGAGGAGAGAAAGCCAGGATGATTTCAAATCCCCAAACTGGTGACATCCTGGTGCCTGACAGCGGGGGCTACAGCAGGACCGAGGGGGGTGAGGAGGGAGCCCAGTGTAAGTTCACCTTACAGATTTTCTGTAAAGGTAAATTTACTAGTAGTAGAACAATAGGCAATTTTTATTTTTTCATTTTAGAGTGAGGGTGAGGGAGGGTTTTTTTTTTGCTCTATCAGTTTTTTTTTTTGCCATCTCTGTCTCACTGGGGAGATTTACCTTCACTTCCTGTCTCATAGCCAAAAAAGGAAGTGAGAGGAATTCCCTGCAAATTAAGGGAATCCCTTGGAGCTAACCAGGTCACCAGAACTAGTGTCCCCATTGGAAGATTTCCCCTCTATTAGGATAAATAGAGAGGGTGAATCTCCTTAACGGGGGCACAGACAGCATACACAAAACCTGACAAGTATTCTAATCCCTCTCCACACTATTCAAAGCTAAAAAAAAAAGGTTTACTTATAGTTATACTCTCAGAAAGGAAGACCAACTCCACAAATATATCCATCAGTACCAAACTTTGGTTTCATTGGTCCAGTGCTATCACACGCACACACACATACACTATAATAAATGGGACCTATGTTAGTACTGTCAACATAATGACAACTACAATATAAATATATCCTATAGCAGTACAAAACCAGTATTTGATAGATTATTGAACTTGTAGTTATATTATAGCACTGATGAAGGTCGCTTATTCCCCCGAAATGTGTTGGCTGTGTCTTATCTGAACAAAGCTTATTATCAACAAATCATTTCAGACTGTAAAAAGAGTGAGGGCTCTTCTTTCTACCAATGTTTTCCATATTTTGTGACTTTTTAATAATCATCACCCTTAGGGCAATTGTAAAAAGAAAAAGACAGATGTCAAATGTCTACCTCTCCCCTGTGAATCTTCCACTTCGAACTGCCTTTGGCACGGTCACATGACCAGTCAGCGCTGTGCCTGATCTCCCCTTCAGCAGAGTCTGTTTCCAAACAAGTACAATTATAAGAGGAAGGAAGGAGTTTGACGGGTATATTTGACTTTTCGTTGTTCTCCTAAGGGCAATGATAATTAAAAATAAGGCCTTTGATCTGACAGTCCAGGTTGACTTTAACACAGATTTCAAAATGTATAATTGGATCATCTATTAGTAGAAATGGCAGTTTGCAAATTAAAAACTAGATGTCAGCTGCATATCCCTTGTAATTATGGCTTTGCAGCATCAATTTCTCATTTTCCTTTCCCTTCTGCAATTAAATCCTTCATTTTTTCAAATAGAATAGCCATTCACTAAAGCAGAGTCATCTTTTAATTCCATCATCGGATGATCTGAGATTGTGTTTCAATGTTCCAATAATATCAAAGAAAAAATGAAGCATATGGGCAGGGCCAATGCTACCACTAGGCGAACTAGGCAGCTGCCTAGGGCACACTGCCACCTGGGATGCAGCCACGGTCACTGGTTCGCACTGTTTGACCTTGATCTACGGTAGTCCCTATCTTTGTATGCGTTTTTTTTTTATGCCTGGGTCTTCGGGAACATGCGGACAATTTGTTACGCTTTCCCTGTTGGCTCCAGTGCCTGGAGCTCAGTATACCACCGCCCTGCCCTCTTTCAAGATGGTGGCGGCGGTCATTGGCTCTGCTGCAAATGCGCAATTGGTCATCTTGCACATGCGTGGTTGAACTGTAGGTTTTATGCTGGGCAAGTGCCGGTGCCAGGACGATCTCTCACGTGGGGAGTATATAGGGTGGCTTGACCGGTCATTTGGCCTCTTGTGGTGGCACTGGTGGTACTACTCTTTCCCAGGATGCGGCATTTGGACTGGTAAGCCTGTCACAGACTTGGGTTCATCCAGGGGCTTCATTTCGCTGCAGGGGCTGGGAGGGTGCAAGTAGCTGGTCTTGCCTAGGGCGCAAAATACCTGTACCTGTATGCGGCTGTTCATACAATAAATTGCAAGCTCAAGAATTTATCCATGGAGTGCGGCCAATTTGTTCATTTTTTTGGTTGACACGCGGCGGCGGGCCGAGGCAGGCACCTATGATTATCTGCAGATCCACCTATTAAGCCTGAGCGGTGTGTAGTTTTTCTCTGGATAGAGCGCAAAATAGTCTAGCACTGGCCCTGCATATGGGTAGTTTTTCACACCCTCTCAGTCCATTTAGGACCAAATCAAAGATTCAGCAATTGTGCATATTTGAATGTTTTCATTTGTTTTTGCTGTGCTTGTTGCTCATGAGCTTTAGTGATTTTTATTGACTTTATTTTTTTGATCCTTATAAAAATCAATTCATTGAACAGTATAAGGAAAGTACAAAAAATGGCCACAGCCCCCCACCTACTGTATAACTGGCCTTCGCAGTAAGGGTCACATGGAAGGGCAATGTATGCCAAACAAAACCAAAGAAAATTCCCAGCTCAACCCACCAACCAGCCTGCAAACAACCAAATTGTCCTGTTTAACAGTCTGCGTTAAGAACGAGGGTTTAGTCTGCACACATTTGCAAATACATGCGTAAGCTGCAGGGCCACTTCACGACACCCCAATATTATCTGCAGTCCTAACTCTATACATTTTTGAGAGCCTCCATAGTAGAAGCACATGCATAATAATGGATAGATAGAGCCCTAAAGCAGGGGTCTCCAAACGTTCTAAACAAAGGGCCAGTTTACTGTCCTTCAGACTTTAGAGGGGCTGGACTGTGGCTATAAGGAGTAGAAAAGGTCCCAACGTCAGTGGGAAAAAAATAAAGCCCCATCGTTTGTTTCAGTGGGAGTAATTTTCATTGGAAGAAATTGTGTCTCATTGTTGGTGACATTGGGAGGAATTGTGCCCCATCGTTGGTGTCATTGAGAGAAATTGTGCCTCATCCTTGGTATTATTGGGAGGAATTGTACCCCATTGTTGTTATCATTGGGAGGGATTGTGCCCCATTGTTGGTATCATTGGGAGGAATTGTGCCCCATTGTTGGTGACATTGAGAGGAATTGTGCGCCATCCTTGGTATTATTGGGAGGAATTGTACCCCATTGTTGTTATCATTGGGAGGGATTGTACCCCATTGTTGTTATCATTGGGAGGAATTGTGCCCCATTGTTGGTGACATTGAGAGGAATTGTGCCCCATTGTTGGTATCAGTAAATGAAATAGTGTCCCAAGGGCCAGATAAAAAGCAAGCAAAGGACCGCGTCTGGCCCCTGTGTCGGAGTTTGGAGGCCACTGGTCTAAAGGACAGCAAACTGGCCCTTTGTTTACAAAATTTGGAAACCCCTGCTTTAAAGTCATTTAAATACGGAGGCTTTCATTGCTGACCTTCTACTGACAATGCTAGTTGCCTGGCTCCTACATAGAGGTCTTTTTGAAATGTTTAATTGTTGAGAGCATCAACCCTGCTGGCAGTTCATGGTGCCATTAGGATTTGATAGTCTTTATCAAGCATAGGTCTCCTATTGCATCTCATTGTGATTCTAATAACATCCACTGATCAAGCCCTGAGCAAGAGAGAAGCCTGCCCCCCTAAACATGTTGGATATATTTGATGCACTTAAACAATAAACATTTCAAAAAGATCTCTACCTGATATAAAGCTTTGCATTAGGTGCTCCTCAATAGTAACCCCAGAGTTTATTGTCTTCTGAAATCTCCTTTTGTTGCTTAAGATCAGAACAAGGCCTTCATTACAGAGCAGCACCTTTGAAGGAAAACCCACTCCACTGTATATTCATCAGAACCAATCTTTGCATCTATTGTACATCTTCATGGGATTTCTAGTACCCAACTCTCCCAACAAGCAGCAGTTAGGCCTAGGGATCTCAATAGAATCCATGGTAATAATTTTTTCCCTATTTTTCTTTTTTTGTACTTTATTTCCTCTAATACTTTTTATGGAGACCCAGGGCTTTTTTTCAGGAGGAATGTGGGGGAACGCAGTTCTGGCACCTCCAGCATTGAATGTATGCAATGGCAATGCATGCTAGGGTTTGCTGGCTGCTGGGGATCCATTGTTGTAGGGTGGTCTATTGTTGGTGGGGGATCTATTGTTGCAGGGGGTCTTTTCTTGCCGGTGGGGGTCTTATGGTGTTGAAGGGGGTTGATTGTTGCTGGGGTGGAGGAGTCTACGGATGCAGGCTGCTGGTAGATCTATTATTGCTGCGCAGGTTTATTGCTGCTGGGGGTATCTATTGTTGCTGGAGGGATATGTTGTTGCTGATGGGGGATCTTTTGTTGTGGGGGGGGAGGTAGGGTCTACTGTTGCTGGCTTCAGGAGATCTATTGTACTGCTTTTCTTGTGATCATTAATACATTCCTACAAATTACAATTACAAATTACAATTGTACTTGATTCTGTATTCTCTAAAAAGGGTTGTACTGAGAGCTGAGTGGGGGTAGAACCAAGGGACAATGCTTGGGGTAGGTAGGGGTGGAGACAAGGGGTGACTTGGAAGGTGGGAATACCTCCATCTATTCTCTAAAAAAAAAAGCCCTGTGGACAGGGTGGATTTGATTGAAATCATGATTTGCAGTATCTCACAAGTGAGAACACACATTTTTTTAAATATTTTATTCTATCTTTTCATGTGACAACACTGAAGAAATGACACTTTGCTACAATGTAAAGTAGTGAGTGTACAGCTTGTATAACAGTGTAAATTTGCTGTCCCCTCAAAATAACTCAACACACAGCCATTGTCTAAACTGCTGGCAACAAAAGTGAGTACACCCCTAAGTGAAAATGTCCACATTGGGCCCAATTAGTCATTTTCCCTCCCTGGTGTCATGTGACTCATTAGTGTTACAGGGTCTCAGATGTGAATGGGGAGCAGGTGTGTTAAATTTAATGTTATCACTCTCTCATACTGGTCACTGGAAGTTCAACATGGCACCTCATGGCAAAGAACTCTCTGAGGATCTGAAAAAAATAATTGTTGCTCTACATAAAGATGGCCTAGGCTATAAGAAGATTGCCAAGACCCTGAAACTGAGCTGCAGCACGGTGGCCAAGACCATACAGCGCTTTAACAGGACAGAATCCACTCAGACCAGGCCTCGTCATGGTCAACTTAAGAAGTTGAGTGCAGGTGCTCCGCGTCATATCCAGAGGTTGTCTTTGGGAAATAAACGTATGAGTGCTGCCAGCATTGCTGCAGAGGTTGAAGGGGTGGGGGATCAGCCTGTCATTGCTCAGACCATACGCCGCACACTGCATCAAATTGGTCTGCATGGCTGTCATCCCAGAAGGAAGCCTCTTCTAAAGATGATGCACAAGAAAGCCCGCAAACAGTTTGCTGAAGATAAGCAGACTAAGGACATGGATTACTGGAACCATGTCCTGTGGTCTGATGAGACCAAGGTAAACTTATTTGGTTCAGATGGTGTCAAGCGTGTTTGGCGGCAACCAGGTGAGGAGTACAAAGACAAATGTGTCTTGCCTACAGTCAAGCATGGTGGTGGGAGTGCAATTGTCTGGGGCTGCATGAGTGCTGCCGGCAATGGGGAACTACAGTTCATTGAGGGAACCATAATTGCCAACATGTACTGTGACATACTGAAGCAGAGCATGATCCCCTCCCTTTGGAGACTGGGCCGCACTGCAGTATTCCAACATGATAACGACCCCAAACACACCTCCAAGACGACCAGAAGCTGAGGGTAAAGGTGATGGACTGACCAAGCATGTCTCCAGACCTAAACCCTATTGAGCATCTGTGGGGCATCCTCAAATGGAAGATGGAGGAGCACAAGATCTCTAACATCCACCAGTTCTGTGATGTCATCATGGAGGAGTGGAAGAGGACTCCAGTGGCAACCTGTTAAGCTCTGGTGAACTCCATGCCCAAGAAGCTTAAGGAAGTGCTGGAAAATAATGGTGGCCACACAAAATATTGACACTTTGAGTCCAATTTGGACATTTTCACTTGGGGGTGTACTCACTTTTGTTGCCAGCGGTTTAGACATTAATGGTTGTGTGTTGAGTTATTTTGAGGGGACAGCAAATTTACACTGTTATACAAGCTGTAGAGCCCATTCACACAGGGGCGACTTGTGCTCCAACTTGAGTCGCCTCAAGTCGCTTGACATTTGAAATTCCATAGAAGTGAATGGGAGCCGTCTTAATGTTCAGTCCCCCGACTTCAGAAGAGGTTCCTGCATGACTTCAAGGCGACTTCTGTCCGACTTGTGCCCATAGGATTCAATAGAAGTCACCTCCAGGTTTCATCCCCCATCTACATGGACAGGAATTAACAGTCAAAAGAATAGAATTTATCTTTAGGCAACCCCCTCCCTCCCTTCTCTGATTGGCCACAGGCAAGGCATAAGTCGTGTTGTAAAGTCGCCTGAAGTTGCGCTTTCAGTTGCGCTTTCAGTCGAGCTTTCAGTAGCAAATTCCTTCCAAGTCAGATCGCCCCTGTGTGAACGTAGACGTACACTCACTACTTTACATTGTAGCAAAGTGTAATTTCTTCAGTGTTGTCACATGAAAAGATATAATAAAAATATTTACAAAAATGTGAGGGGTGTACTAATTTTTGTGAGATACTGTAAATCACTAGAAAAAGGCTTGATTTAAATCATCATTTTTAAAGAGCAACTGTCATCTCTGTCCCGCAGCGGCTCCTCCTCTGACACGCTGTTGACTCACCGACAGTCCCATTCACTTTAATAGGACGGCTGGTGATGGAGCAGTGAGGGACGTGGTGGCAGCAGTTGAGTGCATGCCCACTAACAGGCGCTGCCATGATGGATCTGAAATGACAGGTGCTCTTTAAATGTAAGGATTTATTCTTGCTGGTAATTAGAATCTTTAATATTTGCAAACAAAATGAAGGTTTCCGATTTAGAATAATAAGCTGTCAGGTTAGTAAAGCAGCGATATCAGAATCGATGCAATCATACAGTTTGTAGTGTACATAGATTTGCAAAACAACGGGATTAAGGAATATCCCTGAACTTTGTTTTATCTCATGGTTACTGTGACATTGTGTGAATGCATCAATGCAGTGCATGTTATCTCAGCTTGCAGAGCTTGGATTCATTGAATGAGTTTACCAAAAATGTAAATATTGCAGAATATACAGCCTCATGCTACATAACTAAGCTCCATTTCATGCTGAATAAACTCAATTATTAATGTATCTTAAAAAGAAAACTATCTTTGAATAGGTTTTTCTCCAAAAGCATTTTATTAAAATGAATTTGATAAAAATCAAAAAAATCTGATTTAAATAAAAAAAAATCTGATTAAAAAAAAAAAACATTGCTTTATATTCACCCTACCTGTACCTTTATTCCTGGTTCACACTGTCACATCACATGATTCAGACAGGGATCGTACCGCATTCCTGTGCAAATCACATGCGATTCTGTGTGCTGCAATTTGAGGTCATTCATTTTGCTTGGTTCAAATCGCAGTGCATTCACCTGAAAAAGGTTTGGGAAGTGTTTTGTTGTATTTGTATTTCACTGGAACTGGATGCATCTCTAAAATACAATTTAAAAACAATATGAAAATTTAAAGTGTACAGTTATATCTACACATCTATATGTCCGATGGAGAAAAAGAGACCGGGGGGATTGGGGTCCAAAGAGGGACATTTGGGAGCTATGTGAACTATGCAGGACAGCCAGTTATGTTAGGAGCGGGGGCAGACATGGATTCATAGGCTGCATAATTGTCATAGCTTCTTCTCTGGTATGAAACCTTGGAGAGGCTCTAATGTCTAATGCTTGGGAAGACTGATACATATACATCCTATAAGTGATGCTTTGATTGCAGTTATGACTTATTGATCTCTTTGTAGCTGAATGCAGGCTGTACATTAGCAGCTTTGCTGCTTTCATTGAGTGCTCATTCATAAGTGTTTGCTGGGTTCAAGTGATCAAACAATAAAACATGGAGTACAGAGAAATTGAAAATGGCCATTAGAGTGGCGTTGACTGTTGAGGTGGTTTCCATTTATATTTTTACTGTACTGTTACTGATCTGTTATTTTAAAGTTGTATTATACTCTCTACGTTTTCACATTGAGCACAATACAATAAACATTTCCTAGTAAACTATTCTTCAGAATTCTTACCCCAGTGCTTGCAGTTTACAACGTTTAATGCTGCTGGCTCCCACTCCCTCAGTACTGCTTCCTTGAACCTCTGGTATTCACAGGAAGGAGTTAAAGTGTTACTAAACCCACAACAGTAAAATCAGTCTGTATATGCAGTAAAGCATGCTTGTTATACTCACTGTGGAACCTAAGGGGTTAGTCCTCTGCTTTGTGTAAAAAGGCTGTTTGATCCTGTCTTCTCTGTTCCTTCTCCTGATAGAACAGAGCCTCTGGAGGCACTCTGCCCATACTCAGTTTGGTGTGTATTGCAAGAGAGCTTTTTTTGTGCTTGGGAGGGTGCATGTGATCAGCACAGGGCCAATCAACGCTGTCCAGACAGATGGTCAGGGGTCATTTGACGGAGTGATCACATGGTAAACTGCCGCTGCGAGCGGCCATATATCGCGATCTGTGATGCCCAGCAGTCACGGATACTCCTGGGTGCGCACCCTAGGGGGCATGCAGGAGCGCCATTCTGGGAGGACGTTATAGTACGCCCTCCTAGAACAATTGATCCACCTTGCGGCCGTGTTTCTACAATCTACATTTCTACACAGTCGGAAAGTGGCTAACATCTATAGGTAATAACACCAAAAATTGTTGATCCAGGGAATATCCAATTGCCCCTGGGAGATCAGGAAGGATTTTTTACTCCTCTGGAGCTAACTGGACAATACTTCGTTGGGGTTTTTCCTTCCTCTGGATCAACTGTGGATATAGAATGGAGTATATGGAGATTCTCTATTTAATTATGTGTTCTCTTAGTTGAACTAGGCCAGGGATCTTTAAACTATGACCGGCTAGCCACATCCGGCCCACATATTTTATCCAGCCCTCAGCAAATGTCCATAAAAATACCCCGGCTGACTGGCAGTGGATGTGCTAGTCTATGCATCATAATACGCAGACTGGCACATCCACTGCCAGCCAACCATCCATGACCCTTCCCCAGTCCTCCAGATGGGCCCTCATGGATGTAAGGACAGACTCTGATAGCCACTCATAGATGTAAGGGCAGACTTTGATGGCCACTCATGGATATATAGGGGAGACTTTGATGGCCACTCATGGATGTAATGGAGACTCCTTATAAAATCGTTTTATTTTTTTATTTTATTTTTTTGCCCCACAATGTGGCCCATGTACTAAAAAGTTTGGGGATCCCTGTACTAGATGGACTTGTGTCTGCTTTCAACCTAAGTATGTCAATGAAACCATTGCCCTTCCATAGCTACAGTACAGTGAGTTTTCATTATAACTATAGGCCAAGAAGTATGTTAATTACAGGATATAAATATAGGATAAAAGAAAGTAAAGTAATGCAGCCACCACATCTAAGGAGATTGGTAAACTGCTGTATATTACATTTTTGTTCTTGGGTTTAGATACACTTTAGGGTAGGGCCCGAGTGGGTATCTGTACCATAGCTGGGTCATAAAAAAGGTGACTGTACAGCTGCAAGCTCTGCATTTCCCAGCCTGAGTACAACCAATATGTGATGGTTCTGAGATCACTGATCTCACTGGTTCACATACTTACCCAAATCTTCATGTTTTCTATTGCTTTGTTGAAACTGAAATAAAAAATGGCAAATGTTTATGGAGTTATGGATAGAAAAGAGAACGTATAGTACCTCTGTGGGGTAATTGCAATGTCTCCATTGGGAATATCTCACTTAAAAAATGAGGGGAATCTCCCCAATGGGGACACAGACACCGATAAAACCCTGGCATATGTTCAAATCCTTCCATACTCTTTCAAAGATGATATTAAATATTTTTGTTAATAGCACAGTAAAGCCCTTTTAGAACAGAAGATAGTCACATCTCATTTCATCTCATATCCCAAAAATAAGAGGATTATTCCTAAGTATAGGGCAATGATCGGAACCATGCAACATTCAGAACTACTGGTTTATAGTGTAGGTATAGCCTAATATTACAGAGCTATCTCGCCAAAACTGCATATACCTGTCTCAAGGTTTTTGCCCATTTTCAATACAGTGTATGGAAGCCATGGCTTCTGTTGTAGAGCAGGGGTGCTCTACCTTTTGAAGACGAGGGCCATTTAAGTGATTTGGTAACCCGTAACAGGCCACAACAAACTATGGGATTTTACCGCCCTCCCAATCCACAAATGTAAATGAGCCCTTACTGCCTTGAGCCCCCTATAAGGCTGCTTTCACAATGATGTGCTGCAGTTTATCTGCACCGTGGGTGCAGTACAGAGCACCTGCAGCTTTCCTACGGGTTAGCTGCACTTTGCCATAGACTTCTATTACATCTTGCAGGTGTGGTGCACTTTCTGAAAGAGCAATAATACGCCCATATTTAGGAGTCGTGGTGACATTTCATCAAGCGCACCAAATCCGCAGAATATGATAGAAGTCTATGGCTCAGTGCAGCTATCTCACAAAAAAGCTGTAGGTGCACTATACTGCACCTGTGAATCAGTGTGAAAGCAACTATATAGTTGTTAACCCTTTTATAGGTGCTAATATGTCCATTGCAAAAGCTAGTATGCCCAATATATGTGTTGTTTAATACAATTACTTTCTTTTCCTCTTGCAGCTGCTGCTGCCATTGCTGTCCGGGCCGCTGGAAAGGATTAGAGGCGGAGTGCACTTGGTATCACTCCACCTGGGACAGGAGTCTGCACTAGAGAGGTAGCATTGGCCTATGTGGCTCCTGCTCCCTTCGCAGCTGGTTCCGGCTTACTGCATTCTGATGCTCTGGGATGGCAGGTTGGCAAGCGAAGATTGCAATCAAGGGATTGCAGACCCCAGGCATGTACTTCCCTGGTTTGAGGTTGCGGCCCACATTAGAGGGCTCCATGGGCCACAGGTTGAACATCCTTGAAGTAGTGCTTGGGACCCAACTAGGCGGTATAACAATACTGGTTATGGTGGGCAGGGACTAAAACAATGAAAAGCCCCCCAACTTAATCATTACACAGCACAGTAACATTTTCTTAGAACAGAGGGTATCCACATGTCTCATCCCATCACATATCCCAACCATAACCATAAACCATGGCTTCTATAGAGTAGAGCTTGGGATGCAATTAGAAAATATAATGAAACAGGTTATGGTGAGAAGGTACGAAGCAATCAAAAAGCCCTCAAACCAAATCAATGCGTAGCACAGTAAATCCTTCTTATAACCGAAGGTACTGCTAAATACATCAATAGATTATTGTATAATTTTACAGTAACACCTTGTTTACACATTATGTTCTTCTTTCAGGACAATCAGGACGGGCCCTCCAGCGAAGGAATTTTCGTGTCCAAGATAGTTGACAGCGGCCCAGCTGCCAAAGAAGGCGGTCTTCAGATTCATGACAGGATTATCGAGGTATGTGAAATCTGTCTGGTTAAAGTTCCATGTCAAAACTGATGAGAGGTCCGTGACCTCCCTGCTAAAGGAAAGCGGTATAAGATGTTGAGTATCTCCAGGAAGTGAAGTCCATCAAATGCTGATGGAATGGAGTCACAGATGACCTTTGTGTCCTGAAGCGCATATTCTATATTTAGGTACACGGCTGCATACTACTACATGTCTTGACTTATCGGGAACACGGCGATCTTTTTACATTCTGTGTCTGTGGCTAACCACACAATTGAGGCAATATGTGACATGTTGTTATCATGAGATAAAACCTGGACTTTTTTTTTAACCATCCAAGACTCTGAAAAGCAAAGATGGCTGAGATTCTGAAAAGCAAAAGTGGCTCAAGGAAGACCTGTCCTTGTCACACATGGCAGCAAATTGGATTTTTATTTTCAAGGAGAACTATACAGGATTCCCAATGCAGACCTCCTCCCAGAAATGCTAATTGCTTGGCTTTAATACTTCACTGACCTGGAGCATGTATGCAGATTAGTAAATCAAAGTGAACACACAGAGCCTGATCTGTATACTTGCTCCAAGGCCTTGTCTTTGAAACGACTTAAGTCATTGGATTAGCATGAAAGTCAAGAAACCTGTAGTTTCAGTGTTAATTGAATGACCAGAATCCTGACAAAGTAGTCAATCTGTTTTGGACACACAAGTTCTAAGTCATAGCTTGTACTTTGAAAGGGAGAGGTCAGCAATGGCAGCTTCCATATATACTTGTTCTAGGTTTTCTTTAAGGCATATTTATATTGTCAACTCTATGGGCTAGTTTACAGCAGTCTAATGTGGTGAGACAAAGATGGGCTATGAATGGCCAAACAGCTTGAAAATGTTGGAACTAATAGCTTTTTTTGTTACTTGCGGCAATCCTTTGTTTCTGGTGCAGTATGGGAGTATAAAAGTGAAATTCTGTGACTGTTTAGATTACAAAAATGTCCTACTTAAAGCGACCCTGTGGCTAGGATAAAAAAATTCAGAGCTACCCGATAAAAGGTTTTGTCCAGGGAATGGTGAGTCCATTATTTGTTGTGTTGCAGAGCTATGGGCGCCATTGCTGTCCGACTCTTCCAGTCGTGTCAGATAGTATGCCCCTCCCGCTGCAGGCTGTGGTTACTCCCGCCAAATGCTATGTCACTACTTTGTCCTCTAATGACGTAGGTAGGACGAACATCAAACTACTGTAAGGGAAATGTTGGCTGACAAGAGTGCAAAGATTGGTCTTGCTCTCTGCTGAGCAAGTAAATATGCAACATCAACTTTTACACAGTGGCTCTGTTTCAATTGTTTTTATTTGAGAAAGGGGGCTACTTTAAAGAGGACCTGTCAAGTATTAAAATAACCACATGACAAGAAGTTTGCTGTCATCCCGGAATGAAGCTGTCAGTCTCTCTTGCCATGTGCTCTGAACTGTGAATATTGGTGAAGACTTGTGTGTTGTTTGTGTTAAGGATTATTTTATGAGTGTATTTTAGCTGGTTGTAAAAGGGTGGTGTTTTGATGGATTTGCTTCTAGCGTGTCCTGTGTTCGAAATTACGCGCAAATAGAATTAAAATAGTTGTCCCATAACGATAAACAGGATTGGGAAAGACTAAAATCCTGCTTTGAAGCTGAAGTCAAGATAGGCAAGTAAATACAAACAGTTGTTAATCTGTTCAGCCAGTTTTGTGGCCCTAGGTACAGCCCACAAGACAGCACTCAAGTTGATGACCTTACTTTTCTCCACCATAGTTAAACTGAACCTATGGATTCGTCTTTCATTCAAACTTAGCTCCTGATCTATAGAGTGAGCATGTTGATTAATTTTTAGTGGGTGTGGGGTCCCCAAAACCCATGTACTTTTTATGTATATAATAACCTACAGTATAGCTTGTGCAGTTGGCCTATGGCTTGCCTCTTCCTGGTCCTTGTCCCTTTCTACTGAGTACCAAATGCAATGTGTGTCCTCACTAGCCTATAGGAAAGCAGGGGAGCGGGAAGAAATGGGCCATCAATTGACTCTAGTAGTTGAGGTTCAGATGCAAGCAGATGCCTGCTCTAAAGACCTGGGGCTATCCCAAAAGGTAAGGTGAGATCACAATTTCAATATCAAGCATATTCCTGGCAAAATGAAATGTAAATACTGTATATTCAGTACATCTCTGCAATACATGTACATTTCTTCATATTTCATCCCTGTGAAAACTGCTGCAAGTGTGGAATTTGACGATCAGTGGGGCCCTACCTCTAATTCACCTCTGCCAGGCCGGACTATCCCCAAAGATCAATAAAATATAGGCAAATTGGATTGACCCACAGGGATGCACCAGATAGTTTTGCTCTATGTCTTGTGCCAGATGTCTCAAGTTAGGTTTTAGGAATGTATCTATTTTTTGGGTACTCACCGTAGTAGGCCTTTGGTTTCCAGTGGAACTGTGTGGCCCTCATTCCTCATTCCATTGATTAGTGCACGGTCCACTCGTTCTTGTAAAAGTCAGTGTGTCTCTCCCCTCCTGGTGATAGATCTCCTGCTTTTTTTCCCTTCACATCTGATCATGTGTGGGCTTGCCCCAAGTGGAATTGTATGATGACTATGAATTTGGACTCTATGTATATTTATTACAGTGCTGCACTTATATTTTAATATTTCTTTAATTCTATTCCAAGAGAATTGTGCTAGCCACTTTTTTATACTATCTTGTTAGCAGTGTATACCTTTTATTAGTGCGGTGTATTGTGTTTTTTTCATAATGTGAAAGATGATGTTACATTGCGAGAATCGTCAGAAAATCATGATCTTTATGCTAAGCAACAAATTTGTGATTCTTATTTTAGCCAGAATTGTGCAGCTCTACTGTGTGCTGTGAGGTGGAGGAGGGAAGATGAGGCAGCTGGATATGCTTTAGAAAAGTCTTTCCTCTAATAAAGCCCTGTGTACCATCAACAATAATCGCTCTTTACATGCAGCTGGGCGCCATTATTTCATGGTGACTGGAAACCCACCAGAGCAATGAATAGTCACCGTGGGGGACACACATGTAGGCAGGAAGTGGCTGCAAAGAGGCAGCAGAACATCAGCAGCACTGGAATAATTCTTTCACATTTTATTTGTATTTTATTTAAAGTGTCACAAAGGCTTCATTTAGATGTGCAGTAGGGTGGTAAAAATGTGCAGTAGAGACATGTTTTTGCCACCCACCAATGGCCACCCTTAAGCTGCATTAGGCAGCAGATGAGGGCGTTTTACATGCCACAGTCACTATGCATTAGGCATAAGGAGTTTCTCCCTATAACAGGTTTTTAGTGTCACTCTTTCTGGCCAGCCAATAACCATGATGTTGGAGTTATTAACTGGTTGCTCTGCTGTATGTTAGGGTTAGGGGGGCGCAAATTACTTGCCTTACCCCAGGCACTGACAACCCAACACTACGCTAAAAAGACTGGCTCCTAACTTTTTTAGCTGACTCCTAGATTCAAAGCAAATTTGTCAAGCCCTGCATTAGATAATTAAAATGTGTTTTTTTTTTTCATTGTGTAGTTTATCTTTATTCCACACTCAGAAAAATACTTTTTTTTTTTAATGGATAGCAGTGGGCCGCATTTCAAGCCAGCATCTCCTGGCCCATGGCCTCCCAACATTTCAAGAACAGCTGCTGACTAGCAAAAATACATAATGTTGATTGTTCCTGCTAGTTGCTAACTTGTGAACCTCTTTATTTAAGCTGCATGCCCCATGGCTCCTGCAAATTGTTGACTGGCTCTTAACTGGACTAAGGGGTTCCTAAATTATCCAGAAATCTGTACACTTATTAGCCGACTCAAATATCATACAAGATGTCTTAATATTTGACCAGCTTATTTTAGGCATCCTCTTCCTTTTTAGCCTGGCACAGCTATCAAACAGAAGACAAGACAGCTCTTAATTATGGCTGTGTTTAAAGTTAAATAGGATTAAAACGTTGCCTAATGAGAGATTCCCCGTTAAGCTGTTTAATCTTCCCCTAAAGACGTATTGCTGTTTTTTTGGGGGGTTTTTTTTACAACTCTTCATAAGACTTGCTGATAGATTCTGAAAAGCTCTCCTTCTGCGAATCTGAAAATAATGAACGAAAGCTGAGATTTAATAAGATATAAGCAGATAGAAAATACCCAGTGCCAAGGATTTCCCTGTGATCATGCAACTGTCAATTTGCTGCAATGTACATTCCTAATCTACCGTTGGCTGGGGGCCTTGCTGAAGGCAGCAGTATGACAGTTTTTGGGCTTGACAAGACGATTTTCCAGAGATTTTCCCTGAAGATGATGAGTTCAAGAAGCCATATGCCTCAAGTGCCTTTGTTTAAGCTATAAAAGAGATGGAGGGGAGAGGGTGATTCAAGGATACAGAAGTTCAGTTTGTAAAATTGAGATAATTTGTATGAAAATATCCCAGACCTTTAAAGTAAACCTGTAGTTGGCATGTTCAGGGCAAAGAAACAAATTCATTAAGACAGAAAGGATAGGAAGCCCTTCCGGTTTGCTTGATGGATTTGTGCAAGTTCCAACTCAACGGCGAGTCAGAGCTTGCACTCGGCTAGGGACATTCCCATTGCCCCCAGTTCTTAGGCCTGGTTATAGCCTGTCAGCCGCTAAGTCCGGCAAGGCCAGCTAAAGTAACATACACTCCTTGTCCTGGTGTGCCAGGTCTTTCTCTTATGGGCCAACAGGGAAGTGGAAGACCAAGAATAGGATAGCACTTTATGTGCCCATGACCCTGCATGCTCTAAAGCAGTCTTTATCAACCTTTTTAACATAGAGAAACCCTTGAAATATTTTTTTGGTCTTAGGGAACCCCTGCCAGTAACTACTATTTCTACAGCTCGCTATACATTAGTGTGCCAGTAACTAGGAAGAATGCTGCTTACATGTGTGATCAGGGCCGCCATCAGTGGGGTACAGGCAGTACTGTTGTAAGGGGCCCCAGTGTCTCAAGGGGCCCTTAAAACAAAGACTTTAGCAGTCTTTAACATTGGAGTCTATGGGAGGGGAGTACTCGGTTTGGGGACATTGTTCTCCCCAAACCATGGGCGATAAAAATACTAAACTTGGGCTGCATGGAGAGGCCTCCCTGGACAACAACTGGCCCAAGCTTG
Source organism: Glandirana rugosa (assembly GCA_018402905.1). Taxonomy (NCBI): domain Eukaryota; kingdom Metazoa; phylum Chordata; class Amphibia; order Anura; family Ranidae; genus Glandirana; species Glandirana rugosa. The sequence goes on along the minus strand of BLSH010245037.1, from coordinate 491,794 downwards.
GGACCGCTAGCGCCTATGGTTCGGCTGTACCGGGTCCCCAAAGTCGCCCATCATTGACCGGCAATTATCGGGTATATTTCTGACTTAACATTGGAGTCTATGAAAGGGGGACACCTGGTTTGGGGACACCATTCTTCTGAACCATAGGCAATAAAAATACCAAACTTGGGTCACATAGAGAGATCCCCCTGGACCACAACTGGTCCAAGATCGGGACCTCCAGAACCTATGTTTTGGCGCGAGGGCTTATTGCAAGCATCGGGTGAGGCTGTGCTGCCTGTGCACTGTTTTTTTTAACCCCTTGGATCCCACACTAGCATGCATTGCACACTTCACTTCACTTGAATGGGTCATGCTTGGCAGGCGGCACCTGGTAAGTGTGACAAGGTGTATAATTCCTACTGCGGCTGCAGCATGTATACACCCCTGGCCAGTGGGCGGATGTGGTGGGATGGCCAGTGGGCGGGCCCTGGGGAATGTTGGCGGTCAGACAGGAGGCCCAGGTCTAAAGCTGTGTAAGGGGGGCACCAAAATTTCTGATGGCTGCCCTGTGTGTGATCATTGAGAAGAGTACAGATAGCTAAAAAGATTATAGTTGTCATTGGTTACTTATCTAAGAGACAGAAATTAGTCATTGCTTAAGGATCCCCTAACAACCCACAGAGGAACCCTAGGGTTCTATGGAACCCTTATTGAGAAAGGTTGCTCTAAGGCAGGGATCCTCAAACTACGGCCCTCCAGCTGTTGCGGAACTACACATCCCATGAGGCATTGTAAAACTCTGATATTCACAGACATGACTAGGCATGATGGGAATTGTAGTTCTGAACAACTGGAGGGCCATAGTTTGAAGACCCCTGCTCTAAGGCTTCATGTACACTGCCTGATCTTAAACTTACATTTAGGAGCTTTTTGGTGTTTTTGTTGCCCCTAAACGCAACTCAAGATAAGTTTCTAGGGTTGATTTACTAAAGGCAAATCGTCTGTTTACTGAAGGACAGTAAACTGGCCCTTTGTTTAGAAAGTTTGGAGACCTCTGCTGTATAAATATATCCCAAAAGGAAAAACAGGAATTTACTCTTATCTTACCTTGGGTATCATCAGGACAGGAGTTGATGGGAAAAGTCTCCAAAGGGACACAGCAATAAAAACATTATAGAGGATCCCAACCCATTTTCACATCTAAATCTAAAAAGGAAGAGTCCTGTTGGGAGTTCCATACCGGCTGATGGGTGCTCCAGTGGTTTAAGAGGATTTTAATAATATAAGCAGGCTCATCAAGATACCGCTAATCAAATGTTTCAGTTATATCTGTGCATTGACAGCCTCATTGACAAATATGTTATGAATGTTCAAATAGCCGTTCCTACCTTTTGTATAATTTTGAGACAAATATATAGCGAATCTAATTCCGTTTCAGGAATATAGATTTGATCTGATACCAGGGTGCTTGGCTCTGAATAACCATGGTTCATATATTTCCTCGAACATTTATAGAACAATAAAGTGAAAATATTTCCTACTCATAAGTAGAGTGTATTTTCTTTAAATACTGGCTCTGTTGCAAAGTTGGCAAGTCATCGGCTTCAACTGGTGCAATTCTGATTTCTCTCTTCGTATGTGATTTCAAGAAATTAAGAAACAGCTGTCGAAGATCGCTCCCTCTGGCAAGAGAACAGAATCTCTCTGCTCGTATTCTGCTGATAAAACGCCATCTGGGATTTGGGGAGGCAGTGGTTTTAAATAATAGCCAAGGTCCAACATTTATGTTTAGCCAAGCCCTCGTAGCATTTTCATGATTGCACTGTAGTGTAAAAATTAATAGAACCCAGATTACTGGGCGAGCCTCAGAACAGTCATACGAAAATGTATTTCTTTAGGATTAGGAAGACCATGAAACTACAAGTGCCTCTATCAAGACAATCCAGATTTGTAGAGTTGAGGTCACTGTGTTACAGACACAAGGCCTGGAGGAGTTTACCATTTGGTTAAAAAATTTGGTTTTATTTTTTTTTTGTTATAAAAAGTTTTTGAGAATTGTTGAGTTTTCGAAAGTCCATAACTTTCAAAACTGAAAGATATGTGACCATTGTCTCCGTTAGTTGAGGAAAGTGGAAAGAAATAGCTGGACTCCTAGGTTTATTTTACTGGTATTGTTATGTTAAGGTGTTACTATTGGTGTAAATGATCTGGTTCCTGGGCATGAGGCTTCTACACTCTAGATCAGGGATCCTCAAACTATGGCCCTCCAGTTGTTCAGGAACTACAATTCCCATCATGCCTAGTCATGTCTGTGAATGTCAGAGTTTTACAATGACTCATGGGATGTGTAGTTCCGCAATAGCTGGAGGGCCGTAGTTTGAGGATCCCTGCCCTAGATGATCTCCTCAGTCTCCTTGGCTTGTAGAATGATGTAAAAAAGAGTTAACATTGAAGTGCCACAGCACTGCTAAGAGGTCCAGATAAAACTTTATTCCATTAAAGGTTAGGGGTACAATTCAAAAAGTAGCCAACGCATTTGGAAGTCCAAGTGCCCCCTTCATTAGGGCTTGACTGGCAACAAAGTGAACAAACCAGAAGTAAACTGGATCTCCAGTGGTGCTTTTCCAGTGTGAATTCAAAGCACGGGCCTAGTCATCAGCTTGTTTGGCAGTCCTGTCTCTGTTAGACCTTCCGTGGTACCTTTCTGAGTTTGAAGAAGCATCGCCAAACTGCAAACCCTTTCAAAAATGGACATGACCTGGTCCTAACATGGTTTGGATTGGGTGGTGTGTGGGAAATTGGGATGGTCTTAAAGTGTACCTGAAGCGGATGAACTTTATAACCAAAAGGTCATCACGCCTATATGAACTCGTTAGACATCCCATTAATCCAAGTTCTTTGTGATGATAATGGCATCCACTTCTATAGGAAGGCTCTCCACAAGATTTTGAGAGCTCGCGTCTACAGAAATATTTGCCCATTCAGCCTAAAAAGCATTTACGAGGTCAGGTACTGATATTGGGCGAGAAGACCTGCTTGCAGTTGGCCCCCAATTCAACTCAAAGGTTTTCAGCAAGGTTGAGGTCAAGGTTTTCTATGAAGGTCACTTAAGTTCTTCTACATTCAACTCATCAAACCATGTCTTAATGGAGCTATATTTGTGCACGGGGTACAGTCATGCTGGAACAGAAAAGGCCCTTCCCCAAACTGTTGTCACTCAGGGCGCTTCATAATGCAAAAATTATGCAAATATAGGGCAAATCAACAAGGAAAAAAAACATTTTGACAGGACTTAAACGTAAAAAAGCTGAAACCCCAGCTATCCTTGAAAATCCACCTTACAGCCAGAAACCACCTGCACTGCAAGGGCTTTGCTTGTGTCGTCTGCAGGGTGATGAATAGGGTGAAATATTCCCCTTGTTTGTCACTCCTTATGTAGCTGCTGCTCTCTGGCACTCCCTGGATATGGGCAGTACCTTGATGTTAAAGAGGAACTGCAGTCTGCTCACATAATTTGTAATAAAAACATATTTGCCATTTTGAAGCTTCCCTCTAACCACTTTGCATATTATTGTAGATATACTGTGATTCTCTACTTGCCAAATATGCTGCAGAAATCTCCCTCCACTAAGTCTGGCTGCAATCATTTTAACTGTGGGCAGCTGAAGCTGCTGCCTGTTCGATTCCTGGATCTACACAGACACACCTCCAGCTCTGCAGCTCTCATTGGTCCTCTTATGACCCATCCCCCCTCCCTTCCTGGCAAACTCTCACAAGAGTGAGAGAGAGAGCTGTGCATGATGTCAAAGGTCGAGGCATTTTTCCAACCAAGAAACAGGAAGTGGGCTGTATAAGGTATTTACTGGCAGAAAAAAAAACATTTTGCTATCCAAAGTTAAAATAACAAGGGCAGAGGATTTAATAGATGGAAAGATGAAAAAATTACTGAAGTTCCACTTTAAATAGCTTAGACCAATAGAGCAGCAGGAAAGAGTGGCTTTGGGGGACCAGACATACGGAGAGGAGGAAGCCTGCAGGATTGAGTAATAAGGTATTTTACCCTGTTTTTTACACCCTAGTCCAAGAGTTTCTTGACCAGGGTCCCGGGGAACCCTGGGTTTCCTCCAGAGGCTTCTCAGGGTTCCTTGAACAATGAGAAATTTCTACCTCTCAGATAAATTCCCAATGACACCTTTGATCTTTTTAGTTATCTGTAAGGGGGGAATTCTTCCCAATGACCACAAGTGTAAGGAGCATTCTTCCCACTGACCATCACACTAATGTATCATGAGTTGTAGATATAGTCATCCTTAGCAGGGGTTCCCTGAGGTTGGAAAGTTATTTCAAGGGTTCCTCTGCGTTGAAAAGATTGAGAAATGCTGTTCTAGACTAAACAAGCAATTAACCCTTGAAGGCCCCACTGCAAGGTCAATTTTTAAAGCTGAACTCCAGGATAAGCAACATTGTCTAAACACAAAAATCATTTGTATAATTCCATTATTCTTGGAGTGCTTCGTTTATGTATTTCTTCCAGATCTGAGCATTAATCCAGTGTGAATTTACCTCTGTGCAGGAGTTTCCTGTAATACAGACTGGTCACTGCTGCTCTCTCTCTTTGTGCAGGGTGACTGGTCTTGTCTCCACCCCCTTCTGCAGTGGGTGGGCCTGTTGAGCCTCTTCCAAAGCTTTGCTCTCAGCACAGGCTATGTACAGCACAGTGGTGATGTTACATTTGGTGCATACAAAGTGAATTAATAACCTTTGTAACTATTGTTGGTTATATTTGATTTAATTTTTTTTTTTTTTGCCTGGAGTGTAGCTTTATGTATGGCTGGAATTCACCTTTAATGACTTTTAAAATTAATATACAGTATAACTGAATTAAATATTGGTATTTTTTAATCTACTGGGATTTGCTGACGACTGTTACGCTGATAGGAGTTTTTTTTTAAAGGAAACCACCATCTTGCTGATGGTCATTAGCTTCTGTTAAAATTACGAATGGCGCGGTGACAACGTCTCTAGTTCCTGAAGACAATTGTTACAATATGACTGCACTTTGATGTGGTGAAGATCTCATTTTTGCAATCTGGGGTTGATGAGCAGTCTGACAGTTTAAATTGTATGACTTCTGCTTGTGATTTCTGGCTGGCTGCAAAAGGCTATAACTTCCCCTTGATATAGATGTGAACTCGCTGTGGCGTAACTGTGTTTTGTTGTGTTTTGTCTTCCCCATGGTGATCTGCCTGCTAAAACTGATGGGGGTGCTGTACATTTCAACGAATCGCGTCCCGTTATTGAAATGTCATTTAGGGAAACTTTTCCACTGCTAGGAGAGTATTGTTGTTCAGTCCCTTGTGTCTTCCACGTTGATGGCTTTAATACGTTTGTGGTTTGTGTTTTGGCCAATGGATTTATGAAGAGTTGATGCTTCAATGTGTCTGGTTGATGAGTCAAGAAATGTATTCTCGTTTGTGTCTGTAAATTACATTTAAATGCCTTGTCCATCTATAATTGATATTTTAGTTTTGAATAGGCATTGGTTGATTAAAATGTAACTGCTTTTACTGATCTATGTTTAATCCAGTGGAAATTTTGTATTTCATACTCTGGCAGAACAGGACAGAGAAGGTTTCGGATAGGAGCTGTGTGGTGCCGAGGTGGCTGCACAACCAAGGTCTTGGCAGACTGGTGTGAGATGAGTATATGATTGTAAATGGGGAAGGAAATTATGTGGGCTCACTAACCTCAATCTTAGGTTAGTGGTGGTCTCTGAATATGGATATTTACCCCTTTCACCTTTTCTACTAGAACAGAGGATTAGAGGTGTTGACATCAGAGAGCCCTAAGAATTTATGATTCAAAAGGCTATAAAGAAACTTAAGCCGGCCATAGATGGTTAGAATCTTGACCGCTTCAGCAGGGACCGGCTAAGATTCAATCCATGTATGGCAGGCTGATTGTACCCAAGTTGATTCATCGATCAATTTGGGTACAACCAGCATGTTGGATTTTTAGGATACAATTATTGTCATCAGCTATAGCCCCTAACAATGATCACTGTGTTCTTCCAGCAGGGACAGCACCCTGGCATTTGCTCTGGTGGCCATTTTCCATGGGACAGAAACTGATGGGAATTCCAGAATTCACTTGAACAGAAATAGAGGGGGAAATCTTCCAAGGGGGGCACCTATTCAGATGACAGCTCTCTATGAGGGATTTCCTAGAGCTGTCCCACAACTGGAACCAAATGCCTCTATCCCTCTTTCCTCCCCAAATGCGCCCTTTTGGTCTGATGTATAGAACTCTCTAAAAATGCAAATAATGCATGTAACTACCAAAAAGTGTTATACTACCCATTTTTTTTTCACTTAATCTATAAATTCTTCAATTTGTAATTATGAAAGGCTAGTATACCAGCCTTTCTCAACCAGGATTCCTCCAGACTAGGTTGCTAGGGGTTTTTTGAACAAGACGCAATTTTTCAAATGAGTTTCCAATAATACCATTGATTTTTTTAGCTATCTGTAAGAGGAGACCACCATTATTAGGAACGTTCTACTCCCCTATCTCCAATGTAAGGAAAATTCTTCTCAATGACTACCAATGTAAGGAACATTCTTCCCACCTACTACCAATATAAGGAACATTCTTCCCACCTACCACCATTGTAAGGAACATTCTTCCCACTGACCCCAAATGTAAGGAACATTCTTCTCAATGAACCCCAATGTAAGGAGAATTCTTGCCACTGGCCCACAATGTAAGGAACATTCCTCTCAATGACCACCAATACACAGAGCAGTCTTTCAATTGACCACAAATGTAAAGATAATTTACCCACTGACCATCGCACTAATGTACAGTAAGCTGTAGAATTAGCAATTAATTGCAGGGGTTCGATGAGACTGGAAAGATATGTTAAGTGTTCCTCCATGCTAGAAAAGTGTAGAAAAGGTACAGTATACTGTAAGGGAAAAGTAGTGGTTAAAAAGCACTTGTGAGCCTAACCAATCATGTTTTGCATATTGATTATTCCTGGCCTATGTAACTGGGGAGGATGACAGGGTGTGCTTTCTGCCTACATACATTATGCTAAAAGGTGTCCCTCTTTCTCATCTCATAACATTGGGAGGTATTGACTTCCACATACTTTAGCGGGGCCTCCTCTCACTTCCTGTTGTGTCCCTTGGGCAGGAAGTGGAGGGGAAGCTTTCTTTTTTTTTTTTTTTTTTGTAATTCCTTTATTGCAAAGTCAAAGAAGTATACAAACAGTTCAAGTTTTCATAACAATGAAGACACTCGGTGAAAGACAATGATTATAAACAAACCACAATACCACAGTCTGTAAAATAAATGCCGGTAATAGGGTTAGAGTGGGTTAACTGGGTTAGAGTGGGTTAACTGGGGGCTCCATTAGGAGAGGAGCCTAAGGCAGCTGGTCTGCAAGGAAAGGGGCCCCATTGTCTTGCAATTACATCGTCTGTTCTGAGTCTCGCCAATTATGAGAAAAGGGTTCGATCTTATATTGACTTTTGAGTTTTATGTAGAGAACTTAAGGGGGGTGAAAGGACTGGAGCGGGGTACTCCACCACAAATGGTGATGTAATAACAGGTAAATCTCTATACAAACGGTATACAGAGAGATGACATGGTGGAGGAGAAAGGGACATGAAAAAGGGGAGAAGGCTCCCCATTGAAAAAAAAAACAAGGAGGGGGGGGTGGGAGGGGAAAAAATGAGAAAGGGAAAGGACGGGAGATTCCCCCGCCGCCCCTCACCCGGACCGAGCCGTACGGCCAAAAAGTAGCAGCCTAAGTGGGCTATGACATCGCCTCTAGATAGGGCTCCGCGAAAACGTAATAGTTCCAGGGTCTCCAAGTCTCACGAAAGACCTCCTCTCGCCCGTACAGGGTCGCCGTGAGGTCCTCCATGTTCCGAAGCTCATTGACCTTCCTAAACCACATTGCTTTAGAAGGGGGGTTCTCCGATCTCCAGCAAAGGGGTACACAAGCCCTGGCCGCATTCAGCAGCTGGATCGTGAGTGAGGATTTGTACTTCCCGACTGGGCGGGGTGAAAGGTGCAGAAGACACGCCGCGGGGTTGCCCTCCACGTCCACTCCCGTGAGGTGTTTAATGGTGGCCGCCACGTCCCGCCAAAAAGCTGCAAGTCTGGGACATGACCAGAAAATGTGGAGCATTGTGCCCTCCGCTCCACCACATCTCCAGCAGGTGTTGGGAACCGCAGGAGCGAAACGGTGTATGTGGGAGGGGACTCTATACCAGCGCGAAAGAATTTTATACCCGGTTTCCTGAGTACTGACGGCCATCGAGGATTTGTGAGCTAGGTGGAGAATTTTCTCCTTCTGAGTGTCAGAGAAGCGCATGTTTAAGTCAGCTTCCCATTTCTGGAGATAAGGTGGCGTGTAATCATTCCCCGGGTCTATGAGTAAGGCGTAAATCACCGATG
>BLSH010245037.1:441733-480826 GCA_018402905.1 Glandirana rugosa | reverse complement strand
CGTATTGGTGTCTAGTATATGTACAAATCATACTGTACCCGACCTCCCTATAAACAAACGTCTTTTACTATATATGTACTTTGACTGGCCTGATGATGATTGCAGTGCAGAATGTGGATAGGCCCCACTGCCCCAGCCCAGTCCCAGGCAGGCCTGACCACCCAGTCGTCCCTCCCTTCTGCGACTGTCCCGTTACTGAGTTGCTAGAGCTAGACTAGTCCACTCTACTCTGTCAGTATAAAGTTAACTTGCTTAATCTTTCTTTTCATTCGGCAGGCATCCTCAGCACCCACTTTGCCCATCTAGTGCACAACTTTAATCAGTTATCAGTCCCATTCCAGTTCCCCCTATCACTAAAGCATATAGCTTATGCTTTGCATCTGGTTTCATGTATATATCATTTTCTGCAAACAAATATCCCTCCAGCCCATGTCATACTAAACATGTATATGATCTGTGGTTATGCCAGTATAACATAACATGATTCAGTAAAACCGTGATAATGAAAAAAAGTGTAATGGTGATAACAAACCATAATTGGTCTTTTACCAGATCATAGTAATCTAATGGGTTATTATGAGCGGCATTTGCAGATTATTGCTCTTTGGTTAACTTTACTCTACTCAGCAGCAGTCTTCTGCAGAGTGCAGACACAGTGACACTCAAGACTCACAGTCAGTCCAGTTGGCTCTGCTTAGCTTGAGGCAGGCAGGTGTCAGACGAGCTGTTCCACGATTCTGGAGAAATCAACCCACCGACCACCAAACACACAGGGAGACAGTCAGTCTCACAAATCCGGTCCTCCTGTTCTGCTCCCACCGATGCGAGTCCGCGCTCAGCGCGCTGCCTGGCACTACCACTGCACAGTGAAGTGACATCTCCTCTCTCCCAGGCCAGCCCCTCCCTCAGAGATCACTCCGCAGTGTGCACTGCACTGCAGGAGACTCAGGAGAACTAGTGGGCGGTGTCGCGTGCCCCGACCGGACCTACACAGAAACTCTACAGTGACATTACGCAAGGAGGAGAGATAGGATAAAAAAAAAGTCCAAGGCGGCCGCGGACACTTCAAGCAGTGCTGGAGGACACTGGTGTCTGGGAGCGGACACCTTGCCGATCCCTGCAGCATACTGTATCTATATATCTGCCTTTTTTTGGCAAATATAGCACAGTCCATATTCAAAGACCCCTTCCTGTATTTTATGTTTGAATTTGATGAATACTGCTGCTTGATTTAGCTGCAATAATTGTTTTCACAAACTTTGCAAACAGTTGGATTTGAGACCGTATGATTTAGCTCCTTGAGTCTCAAGACAAACATGTGGTATTTATATGTTCACAGTTTCACAGTAAATGAATTACACTGCTGTTTACTTGCAGATGTTCTGGCTACGAATGTTTCGTTCCAGTAGACAGGCACTTTCTCAATGCTTCCTTGTTTCAAAGGGCCCAGCTATTTTTAAGTTGCGTTGCGTTTCTCAGTCCATCACCGTGAGTAGTATTAGTTGACTGGCTTGTTTGATAGTGTTTTAATACATTTTTCTTTAGTTACTATGTTTGGGACCAAAAAAGGATTAAAATATGTATTTTTTTGTTACGAAATATTAAATATTACATATGAATATTTGATATTTTCAGCCAACAGTTAAAGATATATGCCCCATTTTATGTTTACCTGGCTCGCCTCAACTGCTTTGCTAGAAAAAAAGTCAGTATAGAGCTTATAGGGCTCAAAATCTTTTCTTTCTGACTATTGTCCCCAAGGTGACAAAGTGCATCATCTTCCTAGGTGTTCCTGGGATATCGTTGTCGGCAGTGCGCCTCCCACCCACCCCTCACAGCTTTCCAACCACACATAAACTTAGGATATGTTTTAATTGGCCAGGCACTTCCCCGAGCTTGCATAATAGGATAGCCATCGACTCAGTATCTTCCAAAGATAGGCAATTTATTCTTTTAGCTACATTGTCAGTACAGAATAAAATAGGCTAACGCATTTCGGCATAGTCAGGCCTGACATCCAAAACGTGTTAGCATATTTTATTCTGTACTGACAACGTAGCTAATAAAAATTGCATTATCTTTGGAAGATACCGAGGTCCCAGATATCATATTATGTATGCTGCAGTAGTGAAGGTGTGGACACAATGAAGCCTGGATACCAGTCTTTCCTCCTTACCCACTGGTCACGGTTGAGTGGTGTGGATTGCATTTGTTTTGTTGGTTAGGCACTTCCCCAAAACCATTTCTTATATTGATGTATGCAGGGGGGGAGGGTATCAGCTCCAGTGCCTGTAAAATAAATGCAAACACAGGCCCACTCACAATGGAACTCTGGTCTCTTTACCCATATCACCATCAGTACTAATATAGGCGAAGGGCACAGGTGGGTAGGACAAGCATGCTCACTGTAGAGGAAGATGGTGGCAGCTGTGCTCTAACACTGCACCCCACAGTAGTGCCCACAAATCTGCAAACTTTATAAGGAGGAGCAGACAAGAAGGAAATTGATTAAAAGAAGAGATTTTCTGCTACAAAATGATTGTGGTTTATAGAAAAAAATAATTCCTGGTATTTGCCAATGCTTTTCTGGGCAACTTTTTTATTTGTACAGAATCCTGAGAGTTCTTGAAGCTCAAATTGCAGACACTGCCTGCTCTGTATAGACAGAACTTATAGAAATCTAAATAAGTGAGGAATAGTCTGAAAGAAAACAGCTTCTGGAGTTCTTCTCTTTAGAAGACCAATATTTATAGAGCAGTGAATGTGACATTTACCAAACATTCCCAGGTGGTTATTCATTACCTGTAAAAGATTCACCTGCAGTAAATATCTGGTAAATGTCACATTCACTGCTTTATAAATATGCTTAATAATGTTTTGCATTCATGGGTGCACCTGATTATTTGTAAAAAAATAAAATAAAATAAAATAAACATCAGTTTAAAAATGTACAAAACAGGCCCAAACCAATAAAATGTTTCCTTTTAAAATATAACTGCAGCTAGCAGGTGATCATTTAAAGTGAACACAAGAGATCAGTCCGTCCTCGTACTTATCTTGCCCCTTTTTCTGTTGGTAAAAAAAGTATGTTTGTTTAAATCAATGGCACCAGCACTAAAAATGTTGTCATGCTTAAGTGTTCGGATGCTTACATCAGATGTAATGGGCCTTTGGTCAGACAGTACATATGTCTGTGTGGTAATAAGGCAGCTGTTGTAAACGTTTGAATCCCATGGAAGGGGTACCCTGCCAAATTGGTTCTCTTGAAAAGACACAAGGAATCCACAGATGGCTCTTAAGGAGAATGTGCACCAGAGCGCATCCAGCGACCTCCTTGTCAAACTGAAATACCCATCAGCAGTCGCTCCTTAAAGGAGACACTTCCCACTCTCAAGACGGTCCTAGCCGATTAGCGTTTCAACAAGAGATGAGTAAAGCCTATACTGAAAGAGATGTAGACATGGGCACGCTTATTAAACTAAACCTGTCATTAGGAAACTCATTGTAAAGCACCATTATCACCATTATCATGCTATTACTGGCACCTTAATGGAGTTGATGGACTGAGGAATATACTTTTCTAAAATGAAGCAAAAATCACCAAAATCCAACCAATTTCCATACCTAGTTGCCCTTCAATGACAGAGCAATTAATATGCAGTCCATGATCGCTCACTCAGATATTAATGTTTTCCCATCACCTCCACTATATCATACTGATTGACAGCATAGCTTGTACAGAGTAGACCAAGCACCCGCTGCATTGTGGGAATTCACACTTGATAGCCAAAGATTGGCCACACACAGTAGCTTAGTGTTGAATGCATGGGCTTCTTGACAGAGCAGGGGTGCAGGTTTTCCAACATCCACAGAAGGCTACAGAATGTTTATGGCAATTGACAAGAGTCACCAATGACAAGACATTGCTCTTGTCAATGGTGTAATCTCTGTAAACATTCTGTAGCTTTCTGTGGATGTCGGACAGTCTGCACCCCTCCTTTGTCAAGAACTCAATGACGGTATCTTGCTTCTGCTTGGGATCCATTATTTACCTACAATGAAAAAGAAGAGTTACTATAGAGCACATATGTCAAACACAAGGCCCGCGGTCCTTGTCAAGTGGCCCACACACACACAGTTTTGCAGTTGGAATGTGGTAGAGTTCCATTCCGCCATCTTTAGCTCTCACCCTCCACTCCCCACTGACACTTGTAAGCACAGAAGCCTTCTATGTTTACAAGGACAGCTTTGCTCTCAGCAGCTTCCGGATCTAACAGATCCCTGCACACAAATCTCCACAATCAGAGAGAGAACGCTCTCCCTGCAAGGCGAGGCACAGCCGCCTACACAGGGAGGTACTAGAGCTGAATACACCGGTAGCAGAGCCGGCTGGTATTGCACACGGTGCGTAGCGCACCCATGAACTCTGCACTCTGTGTGTAGTGCACTCCTATACTCTGCACTCTGTGCGTAATGCAGTCCCCGAACTCTGCACTCTGTGCGTAATGCCCCCCTGAATTCTGCACTCTGTGTGTAGCGCACTCCTATACTCTGCACTCTGTGCGTAACGCACCCCTGAACTCTTCACTCTGTGCGTAATGCCTCCCTGAATTCTGCACTTTGTGTGTAGTGCACCCCTGAACCCTGCACTCTGTGTGTAGCGCACTCCTATACTCTGCAATCTGTGCGTAACGCACCCCTGAACTCTGCACTCTGTGCGTAATGCCCCCCTGAATTCTGCACTCTATGTGTAGCACACTCCTATACTCTGTGCCTAATGCGCTCGTATACTCTGCGCGTAACGCACCCCTGAACTCTGCACTCTGTGCATAATGCCCCCCTGAATTCTGCACTCTATGTGTAGCACACTCCTATACTCTGTGCGTAATGCACTCCTATACTCTGTGCGTAACGCACCCCTGAACTCTGCACTCTGTGCGTAATGCCCCCTTGAATTCTGCACTTTGTGTGTAGCGCACCCCTGAACCCTGCACTCAGTGTGTAGCGCACCCCTATACTCTGCACCCTATGCGTAAGGCACCCCTGAACTCTGCACTCTGTGCGTAACACACCCCGAAACTGTGTGTGTAGCACACCCCTGAACTCTGCACTGCGTAATGCACCCCTGAACTCTGCACTCTGTGTGTAACACACACCTGAACTCTGCACTCTGTGCGTAACGCACCCCTGAACTCTGCACTCTGTGCGTAATGCCCCCCTGAACCCTGCACCCTGTGTGTAGCGCACCCCTATACTCTGCACCCTGTGCGTAACGCACCCCGAAACTCTGTGTGTAGCACACCCCTGAACTCTGCACTCTGTGCGTAATGCACCCTTGAACTCGGCACTCTGTGTGTAACACACACCTGAACTCTGGACTCTGTGTGTAACACACCCCTATACTCTGCACTCTGTGTGTAACGCACCCCTGAACTCTGCACTCTGTGCGTAATGCACCCTATATGTAACAAACTCGCAAAACCTACACTCAAGATACAAACGGGCCTTTGAGGGCAACCATACTGATGATACCCATGATGAAATTGAGTTTGATACCCCTGCATAGAGTTACTCCACCAACAAGTGAAATTTGAAGGAACTGTGTAAGTTAATAACAAAAAAGTCATGCCCACTTTTGCATTACTTTTTGTACAGTCCTTGTGTTTTCCCATAACCTCCACTGTATCCTGCTGATTGACAGCATAACTTGTACAGGGTAGACCAAGAACCTGCTGCAGCAGATGATTGGCCACAAACAGTAGCTTAGTTTCTAATCTTTTTATGTATGCAATATATAATGGCAGGATCACAGGGAAACCACATAGCTATTTATTTTTTTCTTCAAAATAATTATGTATTTTACATGGCCATTTGTAATGCAAACAGTGAGCAAAGTATTATGGTGCAATGCACTGGGCAATGACAATTTGCAGACTGCCGTAACACAGAGCAACCAGTCAGAGTTTTTCTTCCCTTGGGTGAAGGCGATTGTTGGAAAAGGAGCTTGGTGGCTATGGATCACAGCACCGTGCTCTTCAGCCTTATGAAATAAGGCCATTCAGTGTATATTCATCTTTGTTGTCTTGTGAGAGATTTGTAGCACAGATTCTGAGAAGGATAACATTTGTATTTTCTGCCTCCGGTCATGTTGTGTTCCCATAAATTTTAACATTTCTCTCAAAGCAAATTTGGAAAATGCATTAGCAAGTGACCTTTGTACCCCATACACCACAGTTTACAGTGACAGCGCAACATTTATAAATGGAAGGTACTTCTTCCAAGGAAGAGAGAGATTCCGCTTAGGCAGCCACATTAGTCTCAATTCACAAAGCATTAACACAGGGATAAGGGTCTTTATTTTCAGCTGTTTAACTGTTATATCAAACCCTATATGTCCAAACCAATGTCCCTCCATTGTGTCGATTTGGTGGTTCTTGACCCTGCCAAGTTGAATGGCTGTGACAGAATGTTGCTGGTTGCTTTTGATTGATTGAACAAATCATGCATGTGTGTCAGAGAATCGATTATAACGCAGATCAGTTAAATGATTGTTTGTGATAGGTCATTTAGATTTCTGACTAATAGGTCTAATTTTAAATCAGTATATTCAGTCAATTACATAAGGCAAAACAAAGCCCTATGTTACATTGACCCATATTTTGACCATTAAACCAGCAGCCGGCTGACTCCCGATCAGTGCTCTCAGCCAATGTCTGAGAGCGCTGATCGGAGTGTTCTGGTGGGGGGGCGCTGTCAGTTTTTTTTCTACACAAAAAAAAAAGATAGACCGCCAATAGTGTGAAGGATCCGTTTTCATGTGTTTGCAGATACCTGCAGAGGTCTACAGTACTCATTCTCAACCAGGGTTCCATGGGGCCCTAATGTTTCTCCAAGAGGTTGCTCGTTCTTCCTTAAGCTGTTAACTATTTGACCTCCCTTCTGATGGTGCTTGCTTAGTTCCAGGTCCAGTACAACTTGGCGGAGACAGCAGAATTACATCAATAATCTTTTTACTTTTCTGTAAAGGTGGCATTCTGGCCACCACTGTAAGGGGCATTCCTCCTATTGGCCACTAATGAATTGGTCTTGGCAGGGGTTCCCTGAGGCTTTAAAAAATATTTTTGGGTTCCTCTGGGGTAAAAAGGTTGAGAAAGAGTGATCATGAACAGGAAAGGTCTTCTACCGCTGTCTGTTATTATAATAGTGTCCTCTACTCTACACCAGGGGTCCCCAAACATTCTAAACAGTTTACTGTCCTTCAGACTTTAGGGGGGCCAGACTGTGCACTTTGGGTGTAGAAAAGGCCCCAACATTAGTGGGGAAAAAATAATCTCACATCATTGGTGACAGTGGGGGGAATTATGGCCACAGGGGCTGAATAAAAGCGAGCAAAGGGCCGCATCTTGCCCCCGGGCTGCAGTTTGGAGACCACTGCTCTATGCCGACCAAGTTGCATTGCAATTCTGTAGTCAGCTAGAAATATAACTTGTTGATTAGTTACTAAGGACAATTTTAATCATTTTTCCTTTAACTAATGTTTGAAAATAACTACCTGCAATCTTGTGATGTTTATGGTCTTCAGGGACACTAATCATTGTTGTTGGCCAGCTTTTCTGCAAGCTGAGGCCAAGGCAGCTTCTGCATTGCTCCTTGTTGAACTCCCCCAACTGTGGATGCTTCCTGGCCCTGGGTATAGAATCAGCAGCTTTGGAAGCTGTAAAAACAGCATGGCAGCCTGTCTCATGGAATCAACTTCTCTCATTTCTGGTCCTGGTGTCCCAGAGACACATAATAAGGGGAAAGCTTGGTGCAAGAAATTATGAAGGGGACCCCTGGCCAGGGCACTTCCCTCTTCTCGCTGATCCTGGGGCCCTTTATTCCTATCAGGGGTCTCTTTATTATGGTCCCGCAGCGGCACCCTTTCACAAGTTCTGCAGCGGGTCCCCTTACTGCCATCTTCGGGCCTCCCCATGGTGGTGAAATGCCAGGGCCCGGTCGCAATTGCAACCTTTGCAATCCTGATAGTTCCCTCACTGGTGTCAGTAGTTTTTAATCTTTATTTTAATTTTATTATTTTTTTTACCATTTCATTTAATTTCTTTTACAATTTTATTTTTTATTATTTTTTACAATTTTTTTAGGAGCTCTGTTGGGGGGCTTTGATGAGATATCAGGGGTCTAAACAAACCTCAGCCCTAAATCTCCATCTGTGTAGCCTCAGCTGCACAGAATGAATGGACAGGAATAGTTGTGTACCGAGCCTCCCATTCATTCAGAAATTAAAGTATAGTTAAAACAGTTTACTATGCTCCAGTTATGAATGACCCAATTGGTACCAATCACTGACTCTGTCCATTCAGAAAAGGAAGGAGCTGGTAAATGACAAATTTACCGACCCGCTCCCATCTCTCCATCATGACACATCTCCTACAGCAGCTGGCAGGAGAGAGGAGGGGGGAAGACAGCAGCTTTGTGGGGGGACCAGGGAAGCACACAGGGACCCTGGGAACAGCAGAAGGCAAGTAAACTGGATAGGAGGGGCGGCGGGGGCAGCATATAGAGCAGGGATATGTAATTGGCGGACCTCCAGCTGTTGCAAAACTACAAGTCCCATCATGCCTTTGCCTCTGGGTGTCATGCTTGTGGCTGTCAGAGTCTTGCTATGCCTCATGGGACATGTAGTTCTGCCACAGCTGGAGGTCCGCTAATTACATATCCCTGATATAGAGGATATTGGTTCCTCTAACTGCAGCCCCCGCCAACCCTCCTATCCAGGTGTACAAGGGAGGTACATGGGCCCACTGGAGCATGGGGCCTGGTTGTAATCGCAACCCCTATCGTTACGCCCCCGCACACCGGATTCTGAGGATTCTTTGCCCGTCGTAGCTCTGCAAGAGATCGAAGATTGCAGGCACATGCAACAGGATTATACTTCTTTATCAAGGTTTTTCTTTTTTGGCAAAAGAGTTGATTTAAGAGATGCTCTTCTATGCAACCCCTGGAGTATCATGGATGTGATGGATAATAATACAGACAAGATGGCGTGATAATGGCTCCTCTTAGTGCTGTTCTGTCCTCATCTTTGGCACATACTGTCGGCCTCTGTCAAGCCGCTTGCTGACATTCGATTCATGAACAGTAATCATATTTCATGCTGTACCATTGGAGAGATTTAGCTAGTGATGTTTGCTGTTCACAGGCCAGCTGGATCCTTTGCTTTCTCCTATTTTAATAAAGGCTCACAGCATGTTGACAGTGTATATTTGGTGGGAGTCTTGATAAAAGAGAAAGCCCACAGCCGACTCTCCTAAACGTTGCATTAATTGCTCGTGTTTTCTATACAGAGTCGCAGGCGAAAGTTTTGATCTGAGGCCTGTAGAAGGCAGTTTAGCCTTGAGAAAAGGAGTCATCATTGGAGGAATTTTAATATTAAAGAATGTGAAATGACATATCCGGCACTATTCTAAGGCTGGAACTAGCGGGAGGACTGATTGGGTACCAACATGATGAAAAGGACTTTAATCGCCTATGAAAACCGTTCATTCTGGTTACTATACGGCCAGCATTCCATTACACTTTTTCCCCCTTTTTTCATATTCTGGAATAGTCATGACTGTGTTGGATAATATTGCTGAAAGCTAAACTCCAGGCAGATAAAGGGGACCCCAATTGCAGTTCTGTATCCATTTTTCATCTTTAAATTTAAATCTTTCAATTGCTGACTTGGCTTCAGCCATAAACTTACTGTACAGTGGAGCTCAAACTAGGCAATGTAGAAGCAGCACCAAGAGCCAGTTAGTTCTGCTGCGGTGCTTATGTGCTAACAAAAGATATCCTGATAGGAGGAGAGAGCAGTAAACCTTATTGTATGGATTTCTGTTAATCACAAGTTTGGGCAATGTGTGCTCAGATGCCCCTTGTCAAAACAACCAGAAAGGTTGCCAGTCCTGGCTCTAAATATCAGAGCCTTGAAGTTGTAAAATCTACCGAGGGGGTCTCAAATTATCAGGTAATACTTTAACACCCACCAGATGCAAGGCAAGGTCATCCTGTAATCCATGGTTCTGCAAACTTTCTAAACAAAGGGCCAGTTTATTGTCCTTTAGGCTTTAGGAGGGCCAAACAATGGCCAGTAGGAGTAAAAAATACCCAGATGTCAGTAGGAGTAAATAATGCCCCATAACTAGTTTTAGTGGGGAGTATAGTTCCACCGTTGTTGGTATCAGTGGGAGGAATAGCGAGTACCCTATCATTGGTGTTAGTGGGAGAAATATTGGTCATCATTGGAAACAATGGGAGGAATAGTGCCCCATCATTGGTGTCAGTGCGAGGAATAATGCCCCATCACTGGTTTTCGTGAGAGGAATAGTGCCCTATTGTTGGTATCAGTAGAGGGAATAGTGCCCCATCATTGATGTCATTGGGAGGAATAATGTCCCATCATTGGTGTCAGTGGGAGGAATAATGCCCATCATTGGTGTCAGTGGGAGGAATAGTTCCCCATCACTGGTTTTAGTGAGAGGAATAGTGCCCTATTGTTGGTATCAGTAGGGGGAATAGTGTCCCATCATTGGTGTCATTGGGAGGAATAGTACCCCATTATTGTTGTCAGTGGGAGGAATAGTGCCCATCATTGGTATCAGTGAGAGCAATAGTGCCCATCATTGTTGTCAGTGGGAGGAATAGGGCCCATCAATGGTGTCAGTGGGAAGAATAGTGCTCCATCATTGGTGTCAGTGAGAGGAATAGTGCCCATCATTGGTGTTAGTGGGAGGAATAGTGCCCTATTGTTGATATCAGTGGGAGGAATAGTGCCCATCATTGGTGTTAGTGGGAGGAATAGTGCCCTATTGTTGATATCAGTGGGAGGAATAGTGCCATATTGTTGGTATCAGTGGGAGGAATAGTACCCATCATTGGTGTCAGTTAAAGGAAGATTGTACCATTGTTGGTGTCAGTGGGAAAAAATTGTGCCCCATCATTGGTGTCAGTGGGAGGAATAATGCTCCAAGGGCTGGATAAAGGCAAGCAAAGGACTGCAGCCCGGTCCGCAGTTTGGAGATTGATGCTGTAATCTGTTTAGGTGTTCAGCAAATATGCTAATTGCATTAGGCTAGCCTTAGAGGGAGAATCTACAGATTTTGCTTTTTAAATTGTATGACAATCCCTGCCCTAGGGCCACCCCTTCCAATGTGTTTCACCCAATAGGACTTGTAGAGATCACGACTAAACCCGCTTGGGTGAAACACATGAGGGGGCAGTTCTGGGGCAGGGACTGTCATTGGAATGCCTGTGGCTGTCCTATACAAAATGCGCATGTCAGTAGTGATCCTTCTTAAAAAAAAAAACATATATATGTTTTTTCAACAATTTGCTTAGTGGTTTGCCTGGAGAAATAACGACAATAATTCTCCTTCAAAGCTTTCCAACTGACTCATAATTCTTTCCTTACTACAGTTAGTAACAAAGCAAAGTTCTCAGCTTATCTTTCATCTTCCCAAAGAGGTGTAAATGATCCTTGGGTAATCTGATGACTTGACGTTGAACTGATTTGTAAAATACAAGTGAAATGATTGCCTCCCGTTCTGTTGGTGAACTTTTCCAAAATAAGGTTTTGCACCACGGACGTAACCTAAACACGCAACCTACGCACGTTCCGGGATCTCTGGCTTGACTGTTACAGTCATCTCCTATTGCAATCACTCAGATTTATTTCTCCTGTGCAACAAGCTCTGGATAATTACCAAACAAATTCTGTCTAATCAGATGGTCTGTGGCTGCACGCTTCGATGGCGGATAGACGGAACGCGCCGGGCTGCCAGTAGTAGCCAGCGTAATGACCATTTCCCTAAGCCCATATAGCTTTACTTTGTAAAATACATCTGTTTTCCCAAAATAAAGTCAGATTATGTTCGAATGTAATGCCTGCTGCGGAGTTCTGTTTTTGGAGCGTGCTAATGGAAAAGATGGCAAAGTGGAAAGATGGCAAAAAAGAACATTTCTAGAAAGGATTAAATTAAATTAAAATTTAAAATACAAGTTTAGCCAACTTGAAAACCAACTTCTCTAAATCTGATATAAAAGATTCCATTGTGTGACAAACAGGACCACCAATAGAAATAATGGGGCCCCGAGCAGCCCTCCTGATAGGACCCCTTGCCCTGCACTGTGGCCGCTAACTCCTCCCTCCTCCTAGGCTGCACAGGCCGGAACCTTCACCTAATTATAGGAAGTTGCAGAACCTCAGGTTACTCCACCTGTGCCCGAAATAAAGAAAACAGTCCCCTTTCTGCTCCTGGGCTCCGCTGCTGAACTGATGGGGCTTTGGGATCTTTACCTTACTTGCAGGGAGCCATGGCCTGCAGGGAGTACTGCTCCTGAGCCAATTGCAGGGATCTACGACCTGCAGGGAGTGCTGCTCCTGAGCCAATTGTAGGGAGCAACGGCCTACAGGGAGTACTGTTCCTGAGCTCTTGAGTCAATTGCAGTGAGCCACAGCCTGCATGGTGTACTGCTCCTGAGCCAATTGAAGGGAGCCACAACCTGCAGGGAGTACTTTTAATATATTAGTCTGCAGGGAGTACTGCTCTTGAGCCAATTGCAGAGAGTCACAGCCTGCTAGGAGTACTGTTGCTGAGTAGATTTTAGGGAGCCACAGCCTGCAGGGAGTACTTTCAATATGTTGGTCTGCAGAAAGTACTGCTCCTGAGCCAATTGCAGGGAGCCATGGCCTGCAGGGGTACTGCTGGTGAGCTGATTGCAGGGAACCACAGCCTGCTGGGAGTACTTTCAATATGCTAGTCTGCAGGAGTACTGCTGCTGAGTCGATTACAGTGAGCCACAGCCTGCAGGGAGTACTGCTCCTGAGCCAATTGTAGGGAGCCACGGTCTGCAGGGAGTACTGCTCCTGAGAACTTGAGCCAATTGCAGTGAGCCGCGGCCTGCAGAGTGTACTGCTCCTGAGCCAATTGCAGGGAACCACAACCTGCAGGGAGTACTTTCAATATTTTAGTCTGCAGGGAGTACTGCTCCTGAGCTAATTGCAGGGAGTTATGACCTGCAGGGAGTACTGCTGCTGAGCTGATAGCAGGGAGCCACAGCTTGCAGGGAGTACTTTCAATATGCTAGTCTACAGTGAGCCACAGCCTGCAGGGAGTACTGCTCCTGAGCCAATTGCAGGGAGCCACAGCCTGCAGAGAGCACTGATCCTAAATCATTTGCAGGGAGCCACAGCTTGCTGGGAGTACTGCTCCTGAGCCATTTGCAGGGAGCCACAGCTTGCTGGGAGTATTGCTCCTGAGCCATTGGCAGGGAGCCACAGCTTGCTGGGAGTATTGCTCCTGAGCCATTGGCAGGGAGCCACAGCCGGCAGGGAGTACTTTCAATATATTAGTCTGCAGGGAGTACTTCTGCTGAGCCGATTGCAGTGAGCCACAGCCTGCAGGGAGTACTGCTGCTGAGCCAATTGGAAATGAAGGAGCACATGGGGAACCTTTGGACAGGAGTATTGTCAGTCTGGGGGGAGGGGAGTGTTAGATCAGATTTAGATGCACTAACAAACTCCAACTCACACTTTATAGTCAGTTACAGCATTGTTTTCCTTTTGCAATAAAGATTTTACATGAATAAATAAAAGCTGATCTTTTTAAGCACCCCTGCCAGTGTTCAATGGTTTGTCTCATCCATGTAAACTGATACATTCTGCTGGAGAGTTGTGCTTTTGAAAAACAGCAGACTTGCCTACTGGATCACCAGATGAAAATAGAAGAAACAAAGCTTTAAAAGGAAAACGAATGCAGCCATCACATCTAAGAATTAGTAAGCTGCAATATAATAAATGTTTGCTCTTGGGTTTAATACTGCTTTAACTCAGCTGCTGAAAGGACTTAAAAAACTGAAGGTTTAATATCACTTTAAGTTGGTGACAGGGTCTCTTTAGGTAGTATAGTGAAGTTCATGAATTTGTTGCACATAAAGGCCGGTTATAGATTAGTCCGGCTTATCATTGGCAGGAGTCTTGCCATGTCCTCCAGCAGCACACAGGTTAATGAGCAGGCCTAATCTCCTTCATAGCCAGGTTGTAGTTTGGGACAAGTAAGAGCGCTTTCTGCCCCATTAAATAAGGAAGAGGTAAGATTTCTGGTCATGCCTTGAAGAGTTTTCAGATCAGTTTCCGCGTCATTACACACATGTAATTAATCACGTTGGGCAGATCTGTCTCATTATTAAGACGCATTTCTCTGATGTTTCAGATAATATGCTCATAAAGACGTGTATTACATTAAGAATGCCAAATGCATCTCAGGACTTTTTGTGCCTCGCATGCAGTGGATGGTTAGTCTAGCCAAGAAGAGTAAAACCTATCATGGAGCAAGTTGCACGCCAGCCTGTGATAGGCCCATTCCAAGAAAAGGGACCGCTGAACCCCAGCCTTCTCTTCACTCTTGCACAGTTGAAGAGGCTCCTCTTCTGTATACTGATTTCACTGCACACTGTGAGCTTCTCACAGGGTGCATTAGAAGCTGCACCAAGTCATGTAGAGCCCACCTTATTTTCTGGCTGGAGGATGACTCCAGCATCATCAACCTGTGGCCCTCCAGCTGTTGTGGAACTACAAGTCCCATCACTGCCTTTGGGAGTCATGCTTGTAATTGTCAGCCTTGCAATGCCTCATGGGACTTGTAGTTCTGCAACAGCTGGAGGACCGCAGGTTGAACACCGCCTCTCTTTGAAATCATGCTTCACGTGTTTTTGTTGCATTTGTGGCCCTTTTTTTTTTCACACACAAAAAACACAGGTCTTGCTTGCTGCGTTTGGGGCATCATTAACAATAAATAGCAGCACAAGTGCAACATGCATTTTCTTTGCTTTTTATGAACATGCACAAAAATTGCACAATTTTCCTTATGTTCATGTGCTACACAAGTGTGAATGAGCATACACCTGTGCGAGGGCGGTAATTAACCACTTGCCTACTGCCCATTTTCACCCCCTTCCTGCCCAGGCCAGTTGTCAGCGCTGTCACAATTTGAGAGACAATTACGCGGTCATGAAACATTGTACCCAAACTAAATTTTTATCATTTTTTTTAGACAGATAAAGCTTTCTCTTGGTGGTATTTAATTGCCACTGGGTTTTTTATTTTTTGCTTAACAAATGAAAAAAGATCAAAAAATTTGAAAGAAAAATGTTTTTTCTTAATTTCTGTTTAAAATGATGTTTATAAGTAATTTTTCTCCTTCACTGATGTGAACTGATGGGGATGCACTGATGGGCAATGATAGGCTGCACTGATGGGCACTGATAGGCTGCACTGATGGGCACTGATAGGCTGCACTGATGGACACTTATGAGGCAGCACTGATGAAGCGTCACTGATAAGGAGGCACTGATGAGGCTGCACTGATATGCGTCATTGATGGGCACTGATAGGCGGAAATGATGGTCACTGACAGGCAGCACTGATAGCCATCACTGATAGGCGGCACTGTTTGTTGGCAGTGGTTTAGACATTAATGGCTGTGTGTTGAGTTATTTTGACTGGACAGCAAATTTACACTGTTATACAAGCTGTACACTCACTACTTTACATTGTAGCAAAGTGTCATTTCTTCAGTGTTGTCACATGAAAAGATAGAATAAAATATTTACAAAAATGTGAGGGATGTACTCACTTTTGTGAGATACTGTATATATACGTGATTCTGCACTTATGCCTATGGGCAGCTTCTTCTGTGATTACTCATTACTCACCCGGCAGAGACTCAAAACGGAGCTCTGCCTATGTAAACAAGGCAGATCTCCGTTCTGATGGGGGAAGGGAAGGATTTTGTGTCCCTGTATAAAATTCACTTTCCTGAGTAAAAGCAGCACACATAGTACAGTAAAACACTGGCTAGGCACACAGCCTTTTGTTAACCCCTTCCCAGCTAGTGTCATTAATACAGTCACAGTGCATATTTTTAGCACTGATCACTGTATTAGTGTCACTGGATCCCACAAAGTGTCAAAAGTAGAGGTGCACCGAAATTTCGGCTACCGAAACATATCATCTGAAAACGAGTTTTCGGCATGCGGCAGAAAGAAGAAAAGGCACCAAAAAGGAGGCAGCCCACCCCGAGTGCCATGGGGTTGTCATCCTGGCGTGCCCCAGTCAGAGTCCTCCCCTCCCTCCTCCTCTCCTTGTCACGCAGAGCGACGCTCTCCCTCTGTGTTACAGAGCTGAATTGTTTGGCAGCCCCTGTAACAATGTCCCGCCTCCTGTGATAGATGGCGCACTGATCCAATGCTGGGAAATTGAATCAGTGTGACTTGTATCATAGGAGTCAGGAGTTCGTTACTGCGGCCGTCCGGCCTGGGAAATTCAAATCCAGCTCTGTGACACAGCGGGAGATCACCGCTCTGCGTTATCCGGGCACTGGTAGGCTGCATTTGAAAGGCGCTGGTGAGGCTGAATCTGACTGGTACTGGTAGGCTGCATCTGATGGGCACTGGTAGGCTGCAACTGATGGGAACTGGTAGGCTGGATCTGATGGGCACTGGTAGGCTGCATCTGATGGGCACTTGTAGGCTGCACCTGACAGGCACTGGTAGGCTGCATCTGATGGGCACTGGTAGGCTGCAACTGACGGGCACTGGTAGGTTGCAACTGACAGGCACTGGTAGGCTGCAACTGACGGACACTGGTAGGCTGCAACTGATGGGCACTGGTATCCTGAAACTGATGGGCACTGGTAGGCTGCATCTGAGAGGCACTGGTAGGCTGCATCTGATGGGCACTGGTAGATTGCATCTGACAGGCACTGGTGAGGCTGCATCTGATGGGCACCGGTGAGTCTGCAGTCTCTGACCATCTCCTGTATCATGCCTGCTAGAGGTGCACTGAATGGAAATTTTGCTATTGCCATTTGCAATGTTTAAGTTTAAGTAAGAGATTGATTGCAGACATGATACAAGAGATGGTCAGAGACTGCATTTTTCTTGAGCTTTTCTTGCACTAAAGGTGCCAATAATGACCAACAATAAATTCATATTAATTCAAATTGATGATAGTAATTAAAAAGTCCAATATACTACAATTATATATAAAAATCTAAATATTTTTTAAAAACTGTCATTTTTAATTTCGGTTTTCGTCTAAGTGTATCCTGCATTTTTGGTTTCGGCACCAAAATGGTTTCAATTCAGTGCACCTCTAGTCAAACGTGTCAATTAGTGTCCAACTGTCCGCTGCGATATTGCAGTCCCGCTAATCGCCTCCATTACTAATATAAAAATAAATAATGGTGGGAATTTGGGAAAAAATTATATAAATTTAATTTGTGTACAGCGTTGCGTGATCACGCAATTGCCAGTTAAAGTAACGCAGTGCTGTTTTGCAAAAAATGGCCTGGTCATGAAGGGGGATAAAGCCTCCGGAGGTCAAGTGGTTAATTAAACTGAATGGGTTGTTTTATAAAGTGGAGGAGTTTATAGACAGGGGCATTTAGAGGGAGACAAAAGCCCCTCTCCCAGCGCATTCAGGAGCAGTGTTTTGGCGGAAAAAATGCTTACCGCATGCAAACGTTTCTAATTGCGTGTTAAGGTTGGGCGTGTTTAGCGGTTGAGCGTTAATTCTTTTCAATGGACAGAATAAATGATAATTCTAGTCAATGAAATGAATTAATGACCAAGTGCTTGATGCGCCTAAACATGTTATACGCATTTACAAGCGTTAGGCATTTTTTCTGCCAAAATGCTGCCGCCAGGAGGAAAGGCGTCTAGGAGAGAAGGCCAAACGTCCAGTGTGCGTGACGCCTTATGTTTGAACCTCGATTGTCCTGTGTTCCTGGTAAGCGGTCCTCACTTTGATTGTCCTGTGTTCCTGGTAAGCGGTCCTCACTTTGATTGTCCTGTGTTCCTGGTAAGCGGTCCTCACTTTGATTGTCCTGTGTTCCTGGTAAGCGGTCCTCACTTAGATTGTCCTGTGTTCCTGGTAAGCGGTCCTCACTTCGATGTACATGTTGGTCGGAAACAACAACACAAAACTTTTTTTTTTTTTCCTTTAAATAAATAATTTTTTTCTTTGCGTAAGCAGCTCACTGAATCCACTAAATGAAACCAGATGTCAGATGTATCACACCATAAATCTTTAAGAAGGAGATTACAGCATGCAGCCCTATTCACAAACCCACACACACACTTTTTCAATAAGGTTCTGATCTCTCGGTCATGACTTTTCTTTGTTTTTGTATACAAGACGCAGTGTTAACCCTTTGCTGCCTATATCACAGCCTCAAATCTTCAGGTGAGAGGTCTGATGGGAAATCTTCAGCACAATTCGTCTAATAGTAAGAAACTTTTAAATCTGCTTATATTTTGCGCTCCATGGTTCCTCCCTACCCCCTTTTTAATGTGCCAACAGCATTTTTAAATAAAACCTTTGTGCTTTTATTGCATACCTTATTTTGTACCAATTGACATCACTGGGTTTCTGTACTTCTCTATTCAATGCAGACAGGTAATGGCTGGTGGGAGGGACCAGCAGGATGATGGACAGCTTCTCGATGATATCATAGTATTCCATCATGATGCAACAAGTGAAGTGGCTGTTGGCAGGAGTTATGCCAATATCAAAATGCCTTAATGGGTAGATGTCAGTTTGGAGGAGTGGGCATTCTTGGGCAGGCTATGTTTGCATGAAGGCTGCACTAGGTAAACCCACATGTGACATTGAGCCTCCATGAATGGAAAAAACTGAAATCCAATGAATGAAAGAGGCAGATCAAGGACAGTCAGTCTGGGAAGTAAAGGCCTAGATCAGTGGTCTCCAAAGGGGTGCCCTTTTCTTGCTTTTATCTCCTTGAGGCATTATTCTCCCCCACTGTCTGCAACAGTGGGGCATAGTTCCTGTCACAAACACTGACAATGGGGCACTAGTCCTCTCATTGACATCAACGATGGGGCACTATTCCTCCCCCTGACACCAATGATGGGGCACTATCCCTCCCACTTTACACAATGATGGGGCACTATCCCTCCCATTGACATCAACGATGGGGCGCTATTCATTCCACTGACATCAACGATGGGGCGCTATTCCTTCCACTGACATCAACGATGGGGCACTATTCCTTCCACTGACACCAATGATGGGGCACTATTCCTTCCACTGACACCAATAATGGGGCACTATTCCTTCCACTGACACCAATGATGGGGCACTATTCCTTCCACTGACACCAATGATGGGGCAATATTCCTTCCACTGACATCAACGATGGGGCACTATTCCTCCCCCTTACACCAATGATGGGGCACTATTCCTCTCCCTGACACCAATGATGGGGCACTATTCCTCCCACTGACACCAATGATGGGGCACTATTCCTTCCACTGACATCAATGATGGGACGCTATTCCTCCCATTGACATCAACGATGGGGCACTATTCCTGCCACTGACACCAATGATGGGGCACTATTCCTCCCAAGGACACCAATGATGGGGCACTATTCCTCCCACTGACAACAATGATGGTGTGCCATTCCCCCAGTGACACTAATGATGGGGTACCATTCGCCCCCACCGACACCAATGATGGGGCACTATTCATCCCATTGACACCAATGATGGGGCACTATTCATCCCACTGACACTAATGATAGGGCGCTATTCATCCCACTAACACCAATGATGGGGCACTATTCATCCCACTGACACCAATGATGGGGAGCTATTCCTCCCACTGGCACCAGTCATGGGGCACTATTCCTTCCCACTGACACCAATGACGAGGTACTATTCCTCCCACTGACAACAATGATGGGGCACTATTCCTTCCACTGACACCAATGATGGGGCAATATCCCTCCCATTGATATCAACAATGGGGCGCTATTCCTTCCACTGACACCAATGATGGGGCACTATTCCTCCCACTGACACCAATGATGGGGCACTATCCCTCCCAAGGACACCAATGAAGAGGCACTATTCCTCCCACTGACAACAATGATGGTGTGCCATTCCTCCCACTGACACTAATGATGCGGCACCATTCGCCCCCCACCGACACCAATGATGGGGCACTATTCATCCCACTGACACCAATGATGGGGCACTATTCATCCCACTGACACTAATGATGGGGCGCTATTCATCCCACTGACATCAATGATGGGGTGCTATTCATCCCACTGACACCAATGATGGGGCGCTATTCCTCCCACTGACACCAATGATGGGGCACTATTCATCCCACTGACACCAATGATGGGGCACTATTCCTCCCACTGACACCAATGATGGGGCACTATTCCTCCCACTGACACCAATGATGGGGCACTATTCATCCCACTGACACTAATGATGGGGTGCTATACATCCTACTGACACCAATGATGGGGTGCTATTCATCCCACTGACACCAATGAATGGGTGGCCCGCTCGGATCCGCCTGAAAAATGGACAGGTGGATCACAGTGGGCTTAACGTGTGAAAGGGGTCTATAAGTTCCCTTGCTTTGGACATGGGGAGTGGGGTCCTGCTGCCTTATTTGCCAAAAAAACATCCTCCTTGTTTTGTTGATATGTTTATAACTAAAAATAGCATCCAAAAAAGCAGAGCTAAGTGGTGCCATATGGTCCAGGAAAAGGCACAGATAGTGAGCATGTTAATGGTCTGGGAGCCAATTAACCCAGTGTTGAGTGGAAGACAATTATTGATTAACAAGGCGCAGATGCCCGCAGATTACGCATCGGAATGACATCACCGAGCCATCAGCCAGTCAGAGTGCAGAACACGTGTGCAATCTCCAAATGCCTCGACTTGACCCCCGGGTTAAACTGTTCCATATTTCTCTGTAACTTTTGACGTTTGGGCATGCAGATTTGTGCGAGATTCAAAGGCGAAGTTAGGTAATCTCAGGAAGTAGGGTTGCTGAATGTAAATAAGTTATCTTCCAGAGGATTATCAAACCGCAATGTTCAGTTCTCATGGAACTTAAAGGAACAGTCACCCTAAATGTTACCTTTGCAAGGACCAATTAGAAGAAAGCACACCCTAAATAGGTAGTAATTTAAAAAAAAAACACATATCGAATATATTGCATTTAACTAATTCTTAGATGTGGTGACTGCATTATTATTATGTTTCCATTATTTTCACGTGCTGAAGCTGCCAGTAAATCTGCCATTTTTTAACTTCCTTTAACAGACCGAGCTGCCCAGCAATAGTGGCAGTTAGAAGGTTGAGACAAACCATTTGCCACTGACAGGGGTGCTAATAATGGCCAGCTTTTATTCATGTAAAACCTTTCTCCCATAGGCTAGGTTCACACCTTTGCGTGCCGGGAACGTGCATAAAATTGCTTTCTTTCCCATCACACACAAAAATGTGTCACGGCACACCAGTCAAGGCACGATCACAGTGAAGAAACGGCATGGAGGCCGTTTCTTCATTGCGCATGTGCCGACATGATGTTGGCACATCTAGTACACTGCATAGTTCCTGAAATGTGCAGGTTTGAGAGATATACAGGGCACCTACAGGTAAGACTTATTATAGGCTTACCTATAGGTTAAACTGATTGTCACAAGTTGACAACCACTTTCAAAAAGTGTTAGCTGGAGTTCAGCTTTCGTTTGTTAATAAAATCCATCATTAATTGGCCCCTGTACACTTCCAAACTATGGCCTATGGGCCAAATCCATCCCGCTGCAAGATTTTATTTAACCCATTGATGTAAGAAGGAGCTCTGATGTGAACCACGATATAAAGGGGTGGTGGGACCTTAAAGCGGAACTTCAGTCATTTTTCATCTTTGCATCTTTTAAATCCTCCGCCCTTGTTGTTTTAACTTTGGATAGTAAAACATTTCTTTTCTGCGAGTAAATACCTTATACAGCCCACTTCCTGTTTCTTGTCTGGTAAAATGCCTCGGCTTAGGAAATCATGCACAGCTCTCTGTCAAGAAGTGAGGGGGTGAGTCATAAGAGGGCCAATGAAAGCTGCAGGGCTAGAGGTGTGCCTCTGTGGGTCTGTGTAAATCCAGGAAGTGAACAGGCAGCAGCTTCAGCTGCCCACAGTTAAAATGGATGCAGCCAGACTTAGTGGAGGGAGATTTCTTCAGCATATTTGGCAAGTACAGAATCACAGTATATATAAAATGATATGCAAAGTGGTTGGAGGGAAGCTTCAGAATGGCAAAGATGTTTTTATTACAAATTATGTAAGCAGACTGCAGTTCCTCTATAAGGGGTCTCCAATGTAAGGGATACTTTGAAAGTGACTTTAATGTAAGGGGGCTCTGATGGTGACTCTCATGTAAGGGGAGACTCTGATGTAAGGGGGACTCCAATGTAAGGGGGACTTTGATGGATGCTCTCATGTAAGCAGTCTTTGATGGGGACTTTCATGTAAGGGGAACTCTGATATAAGGGGAACTTCAGTGTAAGCGGAAATCTGATGGGAACTCTGATGTAAGGGGACAGTAATGTTGACTCATGTAAGGGGGTACTCTTATGTAAGGTGAACTCTGATGTAGGGGGACTCCGTTGTACCCGGGAACTTTGATGTAAGGGGGCTCCAATGTAAGGGGGGACTTTGATGGGTGCTCTGATGTAAGCGGTCTTTGATGGGGACTTTCATGTAAGGGGAACTCTGATATAAGGGGAACTTCAGTGTAAGGGGAACTTTGATGGGAACTCTGATGTAAGGGGACAGTAATGTTGACTCATGTAAGGGGGTACTCTTATGTAAGGTGAACTCTGATGTAGGGGGAATCCGTTGTACCCGGGAACTCTGATGTAAGGGGGCTCCAATGTAAGGTGGGACTTTGATGGTTGCTCTGATGTAAGCGGTCTTTGATGGGGACTTTCATGTAAGGGGAACTCTGATATAAGAACTTCAGTGTAAGGGGAACTTTGATGAGAACTTTGATGTAAGGGGGCAGTAATGTTGACTCATGTAAGGGGGTACTCTTATGTAAGGGGAACTCTGATGTAAGGGGGCTCCAATGTAAGGTGGACTTTGATGGGTATTCTGATGTAAAGGGTCTTAGATGGGGACTTTCATGTAAGGGCAACTCTGATATAAGGGGAACTTCAGTGTAAGGGGAACTTTGATGGGAACTCTGATGTAAGGGGGCAGTAATGTTGACTCATGTAAGGGGGTACTCTTATGTAAGGTGAACTCTGATGTAGGGGGACTCTGTTGTACCCGGGAACTCTGATGCAAGGGAGGCTCCAATGTAACGTGGAATGTGATAGTGACTCTAATGTAAGGGGGCTCTGATGGAGACTCTCATGTAAGGAGAGACTCTTATGTAAGGGGAACTTCAGAGTAAGGTGGACTTTATGGTTGAACTAGATTGACTTGTGTCTTTTTTCAACCAGATTGACTATGTAATTTTAATGGAGACTCTGATGTAAAAGGGAGCCTCTGATGCGCTCAAGTTTGTTTGGAAACTCTTTGATTTTGTTCCAAATCATGTCATACTGAAGAAAAACTTCAAGTAAAGGGTATTAATTCATTTAAATTTGATTTCCTCATTTATACATTTTTTTTCCAACGCGCAAATATTTATAAAATTTATTATGTGGCCCTCATAGTGAAAAGTTTGGAGACCCCTGGCTCAGAGTTTCATTTTGCTAACAACATCTATATCACAGATAGCACTTCTGCATGATTTTACAAAAGGTTGCCAACGGGAAGCAGGAATCCTTTTCAATGTGTTGTAATCAGGTGACAGGTTCTCTTTATTAGGATCCGGATGTTTGTTGCTCATACAAGCGGCGGAGGAAAGTTTCAGGGATTCCA
This sequence comes from Glandirana rugosa, assembly GCA_018402905.1. NCBI lineage: Eukaryota > Metazoa > Chordata > Amphibia > Anura > Ranidae > Glandirana > Glandirana rugosa. Next base: position 457,027 of record BLSH010245037.1, on the reverse strand, counting down.
GAGGAAGAGCAGAGGCTGTAGGAGGGGTGAAGGAGAAAATATGGAAGAGCTGTACATAGATTATGCAAGATTCGCTTTTTTTTTTTTTTTTATTAATTCCAGATGTTCTCTCTGGCCGATGCAGGCTGTGAAACCGAGGCTTTCTTTTGGATAGCTCTGCAGATTTATAAAAGCACAAGTAATTACCTTGGGGAACAGGAGAATGTAAAAACATATATTTAAACGAAGGTATAGTTCTGAAAATAAACCGATTCTGCTTGGCTTTGGAGGAAGAGCCGTACTTGGCATAGACAGCGGGATTCGGGGATGATGAGGACGGTACAGTATGTGTTCTCATTTATCTGGCCGGGTCACATTGGGGTAAATGTAAAATTAAAAGTACAGGAAAGTCATTGTTATAGGATTCTCTGGCCTTATATTGACTTCTTCATCATAACATAGACCTCCAATCTGATTTCATTGGACCCCTCAGCAAATACATTTAAAAATGAAACATTTCTAATATGTTGCAATGTACAGCGACACTATCACTATTCAAAAAACTCCAAATTTTATCATTAAAAAAATAGTTCTTGAGCTCCAATCTGATGATTTTGCCTAGGTTAAAGTGATTGTAAACCTTCATTTTTTTTCCTTTAAAATAACAAACATGTCATACTTACCTTCCTCTGTGCAGTGGTTTTGCACAGAGTGGCCTTGAACCTTCTCTTCTGGGGTCCTCCAGTAGCACTTCTGGGCCCTCCTCCGCATCCAGTGACCCGTCAGGGAAAGCTTCCCTGGGGTCACCTGCGCAGGCGCGCTCCGGTGTCCTGCTGTTTGCGTGGTGTGGACTCAGCCCCGCCCCCGGCCCCCGTGTCACTGGACTTGATTGACAGCAGCGGGAGCCAATGGCTCCCCTGTTATCAATCCAGCCAATGAGGACCCGAGACACCAGCTGGAGCGAATTGCTCGTAGCCGCAGATGGAACGAACGGGCTCAGGTAAGTACAAGGGGGGCTCGGGGGGGGGGTCACTACTGAGAAAAGGTTTTTCACCTTAATGCATAGAATGCATTAAGGCGAAAAGCAATGAGACTTTACAACCCCTTTGAGATGATGTCATCAGTCTAATCATTGGGGATAAGGAGACCAGGGGAATGCTTCCTCCTGCCTGCAGCAGACTACAACATTGGGAGAGGTTTACTAAAACTGGTGCACACAGAATCTGGTACAGCTGTGCATAGTAATCAATCAGCATCTAGGTTTAAGGCCCCTTTAACATTGAGCACCTGTCGGTTTTTCAGGCGGACCCGATTGGACCATCCATAGCTCTCTATGGAGTGGCGGATGTCAGCGGACATGTGTCCACTGACACCCGCCGGTATCCAATCCGATCTCATCCACTAAAAACAGACGGATGGGAATCCATTCCCTATCCATCCAGCAGATAGGATCGGATGACAGTCAGATGGAAATAGACTGGCAGTCTGTTTCCATCCGATCGCACCATAGAGAAGAGTGGGCTCTGCTATCCAGAGTGGGCACAGACCTGTCACCCACCTGCTCAACGAATGGATCCCTCGCTGAGCAGGCAGATCTGCTTGGCGGAGTCTGCCCCATCTGCAAGGTGCCTTATTGTCAACGCACCAGTTCTAATAAATCTCCCCCATAGTAAATTTGTAGCCAAGCAGTGGGAGGCTGTAGCAGAGTCAGACCCGCATCAGCCATTTGTGAACATGAGGGAGCATCATGGTTCGGGATGTAGATACTGACTGGATGATGCCTGAACAAAAATGGTGCTGCCTTTCTGTAACCACTCTAGATTGTTTATTTTCTGTAATGCTAAACTCTGGAAAACGAAAAAGTCCCCCTGTTCATTTACATCTAGGGTACTGGGAAATGCAGTTTCGCTGACCTGATGCTGCAGGCTCCTCCACTTTGCTAGACCGGCCCCCTCAGCCTGCACTCTGGTGGTCTAAGGTCCTCTGATGTTATCAAGATCGGTGCAGGGCCCATAGCCCTGCGTTGGACGTGAGGATGCTGAGGGACGAGGTGGAGGGGAGTGCCATGTGCCGTTGGAGGGGAGGATCAGGTCCTTAAAGCGTTTGTAACACTAGAAAAAAAATTGGATCCATTTGGCCCCTTGTATCATATAAAAAAACGTGGCTGATCTTGCCTGTTTCTGCCCTCCCCCCTGTAAGCTGACCACGGTTGATCATGGCTGCTGAGTCCTGACACCGTGGTCAGTTTACGTGCCTCCGTCATCCCCAGCTCTCCTGCCTCTCCTCCTGTCTCTCCTCTGTCCTCTCTCCCTCTTCCCCTTCCCTCCCTGCCTGTCAGCTCTGTGTTAGGGACCCCCCCCAAAATAACAGTAAAAAGTACATGCAGTCCCCTTTGTTAGAAAACGTTCTATGCTGCAGTGTCTGTAAAAAATATGCCCATTACTACCTTATTTCACAGCACCGCTTGGCCCTCACGTGAATCCTCGCTGCTCCCCTCCTGCGCGGCTGGCATCTCATGCCAACTTCAAAGCAGTCCCTGCATTACTTTGGTCCAACTTTGATGCAACTTGAGGTCCATAGACTTCATTGTTCAACCCTCAATGTCTCATGCAAATCGCACCTGAATATTATAGATGCAATTTCTGCAATATTTCTGTAAGACTTTGTAATATGTTTTCATTGAGCCAGAGTTGCAACAAAGTCAGACCAAAGATCCCAAATCGCGTCAAACTCGCTGTAAATTCGGGTCGCACAAGTGTGAAAGGGGCCTTAACAAGATTTATGATTGTCCTGTGCCTTGTCATGTGACTACTGCCAAGGCTTAGGTCACATGGTCTTTGTCAGAGGATCTGATTGACTGACCAGGCAGCAGCTTTGCCCCAATAGCTTCCTAGATCCTCCAGGATTCTCCATTGTGACAGAGGTCACATGGCCGACGCCGTAATATGATTGGACACCAGAAGAACACAGAATGTTTTTACTGTAGAAAAGATTGATGTATTTTTTTTACTTCTGTGTTAGTAATTCCTGTTCACACAGAGAATGATATTTTAAATGACATGAAGAGAAAGCAACTCTCTTATCATCTATGGCTGTGAGAAGCTTTCCACCGATCGAAGCTGTCTGTTTGATGTGTAAAAACAGGTGGATGGCTTTCTTATGTGAGTAGAGACTTTGGCTGTAGCTGTGAGCGGTGTCCCCCCATGGGAACGGCTTGTCAGATTTCTGGTGGCCGTCTGATCGCCCTGTGCTGTATTAAGCTGGTGTCATCACTACAGAAGACCATAGAAGTGCCATATTCTGTGTGGTGTCGCCTATCAATATGTAAGCCTCTATCTAACGGTGGCCATACACACTTCAGTTTTATTATCCGATCAATATGCCATTCATTTAAAATGATCAGATCTGCAAACAATCAAATAGCATAACTTCCCTTCTGATCGATCTTGATTATATTTAATCAGAGTCGATCAGCCAGGGCTGAAAATTATTGATAGTTTTGCATCGATTGTCAGCACTGAGATGCTTTGCTTATGAGTACAATTGTATTTTGATTGATCAGATGATGAGATTACATGGTGGAAACAGAGATGCGATCCATAACTTACAATCATATGTTGGCTGTGCTAGTCAAAGGGGAGTGAAATTGAATGTGTTGTATTGATTATTGATTGCCTGTTTATATATGTACTTCTACAATCAATAAAAACAAAACAAAATCCACTTCCCCGTGTGACATATCAATCAAATAGGTTTTTGACTTTAGAGTGATTATTCCTATCGGAAGAGCTTGATCGGAAAATAAGTTGATCATTTATGGCCACCATAACAAATCCCCAGGGAATTTTTTTATTGAAGTGTCATTTCGCCTGCTATTACTTGAACATGGCTTGTTGGCCATTAATGGACTTCTTATCAAATGTTAGAGCTGGAGAGCCCAAGAATCTCTACAAAAGCCTCTTTTACCTATAGCAATGTATGGAAGAAATCAAATGTGGGTCCCTTAGACCCCTTTCACACTTGTGCGAGTTGTCCTGCGATTTGGGACCGCAAAGTCGCATGACAAGTCGTTCCCCATTATTTCCAATGAGTACCGTTCATATCGGTATGACCTTCAAGTCGGGCCGACTTCAAAGTAGTCCCTGCATTACTTTGGCCCAACTTTGTTGCAACTTGAAGTCCATCAATGTTAAAACCTCAAAGTCGCATGCACATCGCACCTGAATAATATAGATGTGTTTTCTGTACTATTTCTGTATGACTTTGTAATATGTTTTCATTGTGTCAAAGTTGCAATAAAGTCGTACTGATCCAAAATCATGGTAAAATTGCAGCAAAAAATAACTGTAAAATCGCGTCGCACAAGTGTGAAAGGGGCCTTAAAGAGACTCTGGCACTTTGTCTGTTCAGGGCTAAGTAACAGGGTCTCTTCAGAATACACCCACTGACTCACTCACCTCCCCCATTGCTCCTTCCTCCTTGGTAGCTGCTGCAAATAAACTCTGTAAGCTCTGTGTTAGAGCTTCCACGTGGGTTCATGGTTGGGCTTGGTGGCTCAGGTGCCCGGAAGGTTGGGGGTGGGGGGGGGGGGGTAGTTGGGCACTACAGGTGAGTATAAGTGGATCAAGTGGTGGGTTGGCTTTAATGTACATCAGTAGTCAAACTAGGCACCTAGAGGTGCAGTGTGTGAGCATGCCTTTAACCTCTGCAGCTCCGGAAGGATTTACCCCCTTCCTGACCAGAGCACTTTTTGCGATACGGCATTGTGTCGCTTTAACTGACAATTGCGCGGTCATGCAAACAAAATTGATGTCATTTTTTTACCACAAATAGAGCTTTCTTTTGGTGGTATTTGATCACCTCTGCGGTTTTTATTTTTTGCGCTATAAACAAACAAAGCAACACTTTTGAAAAAAAAAAACTTTTTTTTTTTACTTTTTGCTATAACAAATATCCAAAAAAAATATTAAAAACTAATTTATTCCTCAGTTTAGGCCGATATGTATTCTACATATTTTTGGAAAAAAAATTGCAATAGGCGTATATTGATTGGGTTGTGCAAAAGTTATCACGTCTACAAACTATGGGATAGATTTATGACATTTTTAATCATTTATTTATTTTTTTACTAGTAATGGCGGAGATCTGTGATTTTTAGCGGGACTGCGACATTGCCACAGACAGATCGGACACTTTTGACACTTTTTTTGGGACCATTGACATTTATACAGCGATCAGAGCTTTAAATAGCCAGTGCTTACTGTATAAATGTCACTGACACGGAAGGGGTTAACACTAAGGGGGCAATCAAGGGGTTAAGTGTTCCCTAGGGGGGTGTTTCACACTGTGGGGCGAGTGTAGTGAGTGGGGGTGGAGAGAGAAAGCTGTTCCTGATCACAGAATAACAGATCTCTCCCCACTTCCCTGTCAGAATGGGGATCTGTTTGTTTACATCAACAGATCCCCGTTTCTGGCTCTGTGAGGAGCGATCGCTGGTGGTTGACGGACATTGTGCCCGCCGGCCACGCGCATCAGCTCCAGAAACGTGCAGCGGGTGTGTGTGAACGCCCCCTACAGTCTCTTAAAGCGGCGCCGTACAGGTACAGCGATTTGCGCAATAGAGTCGACCTGCCGCTGCCAAACGACAGCGGCTGTTCAGGAAGTGGTTAAAGTGGTTGTAAACCTCAGACATTAAATATGAACAAAGCATATCCCTCTATAGTGTGTACTTGTCTCAATTAAGAGCACTAAGACCCCTTTCACAAAGGAACGTTTTTCTGGGGCTGCGGTGCTAAAAATAGCGCCTGTGCAGCGCCTGAAAAACTTCCCCCCCATTCTTGCCAGTGTGAAAGCCTGAGTGCTTTCACACTGGGGCGGTGTGCTTGCAGGACGGGAAGAAAAGTCCTGCAAGCCGCATCTTTCGGGCGGTGCGGTAAGAGGTGTATACACCGCTCCTACACTGCCCCCTCCATTGAAAACAATGGACGGGGCTTCTGAAGTGGACTCAGAAGCGCTTTTAACCCCTTCTTGGGGGTTAAAAGCGCCCCGCTCCCGACTGTATAGCGGCGCCATAGCACCGCCATAATAGAGGTAAATGCGCCGCTAATTAGCGGCACTTTACCGCTACTGCCCCTCCCCGCCCCAGTGTGAAAGTACCCTAAGTGTCATTTCTATCGGCTGCCTATCAGCATGAGTCACTTCTGACAATTTTTCCTGACACCAAGAGAAAAAACGGTGGCAGGAGAGGGAGCTCCAACACACAGCCTGGGATAGACAGACCCAGCCCTGTGAAGGGGATATGTCCCTTCCCTCCAATTAGCTGTCAGAGCTCTCCTCACTGAGCTCTGCAGAGTGTAACTTTAGTGATCCCCCCCCCCCCTTTTTCTGACAGTTTAGACAAACTTTATAAATTCTGCACTTTAGACGGATTTAGATAAGGCTGCAGATACATAGGTACAACTTATGTAGGAAGATTTGTTTCATTTCTGTGTATTACCTGAGGTCAGTCACTTCACTGGGTATATGTAGGGGTTTACAACAAGTAAGTTTACATAGGAGCACCCCAGAAACATCAACATGTGGCGCTCTATCATGCAAATGTAGGCTTCAGTTCTTGATGAGATTTACAGCACCTAGTTCCTACAGCTCACTGTTAGCCCACTATGATTGAGTGCCTAACCGACCAGTATTAAGACAGAGCCAAATGGATTATAAGACTGCCTGGGTTTCAGGGCTTCTGGGCTGCTATTGCATGAACCAGAATTTACATTTTAAGGTGCATAGGCTTATTACAGGTGTACTATATTCTCACACTGAAATGGATTCACACACATGTATTGAACGTGGAAAAACCTTTTAAGTCAGACACTCCTCTAATCCTCTATCATTCAAATTTTGTTCTGCTCAACGCTTCTACTTAATTTTAGAATTTTGAATTTTTGCAGTGATGTTGCTGGTAGCGAATGAATGGCAGAGTGACTCCACCTACAGAATGACCCCACCGATATATGAAGGTGGCGTTTATCTATCCACTGTTTTACTGAAGCAGGTGATCTCCTCAGTCAGGCTCACCATATGGTTCATGTTCCATTTGTAAAATAAATTGTACGTGGAGTCGAGGCAAAGATCGTTTTGTACAACTAAGCCTTGAAGAAGATGTAATCTAAATGTCAAGGCTGGCAGTGAGTTTATTTTGGCTGACATTTGTGAGAGGGAGTCACAGTATTTTGTGTTTGCTCTAATCCTGTAAGACAAAGCTTAAACCAAAGACAAAGTTGAACCATGCTCAATTTTACACTTTTAAGGCTCCTGCCTGCCTCCTCCTACCTGCATTTCCCTGATTTCTTTGCTCAGGCTTGTCAGTTGCCATTAGACTATTTAATGATAATGCCGGAGTTTCCGGTTAGGGTGCTATCATTGGACAGGAGGTTGGCTGTTAGTGTAGCTTAGCCACCTCCTGGAACAAAGTCAAACTAAGGCTGCTTTCACACTGGGGCGGTGTGGGCATCAGCAGTAAAGCGCCGCTAGTTTTAGCAGCGTTTTAACATTGTTATAGTGGTGCATTTCAGCTGCTAGCGGGATGTTTTTAACCCCCCCAGAAGGAGATAAAAAAGGGTTAAAAATGCCCGTGGTGCAGCGCTTCTGAAGCACCTTTTATGCGCTTCAGAAGCGCTGCTCATTCATTTCAATGTGCAGGGCGGTTTAGGAACGGTGTATTCAGCGCTCCCAAACCACCCCAAAGATGCTGCTTGCAGGACTTTTCTTCCCATCCTGCAAGCGCACCGCCCCAGTGTGGAAGCACTCAGACTTTCACAATGGGGAGGATTGAGAGGCAGTTTTCAGGCGCTATTTTTAGCGCTAAAAGCCTGAAAACTGCCTCAGTGTGATAGGGGTCTGAATCAGAGAGGACCATGGAAAGGGCTTTGCTTTGGCAAAACATTTTTTCTAGTTTTGGATAAAGTGGAGATGAATTAGAACACCTATTAGGTTATTATTGCTGCCTATGTGTTTGGTAGGGAGATTCACTCTATGTATTTGTCCTGTTTACCTATATTATTGAAAGTGAAAGCAACAGAAACCCCCACATTTTGGGTTTGCTCCAGAAAAGTAATAGAGGGGAAATCTTCCAATGTGAATACTAGTTTTGGTGACCTGGGTGCCCCAATGGATTCCCTTATTTTGCAGGGATTTCCTCTCACATCCTGTTTTGCGATGGGATAGGAAGCAAAGCTAAATCTGTGCAATGGGACACAGATGGCGAAAAAAAAAAATCTGACGGGGGTTGTAACCCTCCCTTACTCTATCCAAAATGTAAAAAATTGCCTATATTTCTACTTTAACAAAATACCATATTTCCCACTAAAGAAAATCTCTAGGTTCTCCTGATAGGCAACCATTGTCCTACTAACACTCACCATGCTGTCCCACCACTTTGTTCATTTGTCGAGGTACCCAAAACTTTGGGTAGCATGTGACCCTTTTTCCCCCCAGGATGCAGTCCTCAGGTCTAAGCTTCCAGTCGAATGGTGTCACATGGGGTAGAGAAAGGTCAGGACCCTGTGTAAGCGCTGAAAAAGACCAAAACAGAGCTTACATAGGGATTAGACTGAGCTATGATAGACAAATGGATTGGCCTAAGAGCTCTAGAAAGGTAAACAGCTGATGGATGGGGGTTTGGCCTATCACTTTGCTCATCAGGCCAGATTCCCTCAATCCCAATCAACATTGAGTCTACTGACCCTTCAAGATTGAGTATAAAGGCCAGACCCCTGAAGGTGCACCTTTCAGCCCTCCAGCAGTTGGCCATCGCCACATCACATTTGTGGTCAGCTCTACAAATACGTATCTGAAATTACAGATCTGTTTATACGTCATGCCTATAGCCAGCTCGCTGGTCATTAGACATAAGTGTAATAGCTCCAAGCTAAGCCCTGTTATTACTGGCTTAGGTAGGATATAGTATATATGTTTGCACAGAACAGTAAGGCTGTAGGAACTAATATGAAATCACTGTTCCTAGATTCTGGCCAGGAGTTTCGCTGGCATTTAAACCGTGTTTTAAGCCAGAACTTTTTTCCCATTTCTTTTTTTTTTTTGTGACAAAAGGTAACCACAGCAAAACATCATTTTTAACATCTGTGCCGAGTCTCAAATATCTAACGGCTCAAACAGAGAATGACAACTGTTCCCCGTCTCCTTCATGCTGATCTCTGTATCGTTTTTGTGTCTGCCTTTTCGGAGTCAGCCAGCAATACGTATTAACAAATGCCGAATCAAAGAACTTTCCCTGGAGCTATTGTTGGGAAGTGATTTCAACGTTGTTAAAGCTCCGGAAATTAGAATAGAACAGAGAACGTCTATTACGTTGCTAACTTTCTAAGCGTTCTGACTAGGGGAGTGTGAGGCAGCCGGCGGAGTTCCAACCACTGGAGGATGACAAGTTCCAGCATTGCTGTATGCCATTGGCGGAAGGATCAGTTTTAGTTTAACATTTGTTTTAATGTTTATATGATTCCAAATTCAGCTCTCTAGGCTTTTGGGCGGTGGCGGATTTGCACAGGCCACATTGTGAAAAGAACGTCTTTTAAAGGTGTGGAATTTTTGTATTGTATTTGAAGACTTCCAGATCTAAGGTATACTTATGTTTAAATAAAACCAGTCCTCTTTCAGCTAAGGAAACTAATCTATCTCTGTTGGTGATGCAAAGTACTGTAACCCTTTGCGACCAATCAGATATAACTATTCTGTGGTTTATGGTGGCAAAAGCTGACGGGTTTCTATTAGACACCCCTTGCTGTTTTTTTCTAACAAAGTAGGCTTTAAAGTGGAAGTTTCTATTGGCAGCTATAGATGCAAAGGTTGGCATACCTGGAGTAGCAGCGTCTACGTCAGTAATTTCCAACTTCTAGAACAGTGGTCTCCAAACTGTGGCCTTCTGGACTAATGCAGCCCTTTGCTTGCCTTTATCTGGCCCTTGGGGCATTGGTCCTCTCCCACCAATGCAAGGCACTATTCCCCCCCACTAACAACAATGATGAGGCACTAGTCCTCAAACTAACACAAACAGCGGGGACACTATTCCTCCTTCTGACACCTACAGTGGGGCATTATTCCTTCTATAACACCAACAGTAGGATACTATTACTCTTTCTGCTACCAAGGATAGGACACTATTCCTCCCATTGACACTAACGATGTTTCCTCCTGCTGACACCAACAGTTGGGCACTATTCCTCATTCTGACACCAACAGCAGGGCACTATTCCTTTCACGACACCAACAGTGAGGCACTATTCCACCTGCTGACACCAACCACGGGGTACCACTCCTCCTGCCGATACCATTGATAAGGCACTATTCCTCCCACTGACACCAACAATGGGGTCTTTGTTCTCCCACTGACACCAACAATGGGACACTATTGACACAAACATCAGGGCACTATTCCTCCAACTGATTCCAATAATAAGTCGCTATTCCTCCCACCGACACCAACAATGGGGTCCTTTTCCTCCTATTGGCACTAACAATGGGGCACTATTTTTCCCACAGACACCAACAATGGGGCACTATTACTTCCACTGACACCAATGATTTTTCCTCCTCCTATTGACCAAATGCACCAACGTCATTTTTTTTAATCCCACTGACTACCAAGCCAGAGACTAATATCTACTCCTACTGGCAACAGTCTGGCCCCCCTAAAGTCTGAAAGACTGTTACTGGCTCTTTGTTTAAAATGTTTGGGGTTCCCTGTTTTAGAGGGACCCCAGGTATGGTATATGCATAGTTACATTGGTCCAAGCTGGACCAATCTAACAATGTAAACGTGCCATACCTGGAATTTTACTTAAAACAAGGTTTTAAAAGTTGGGGACCCTTAACCACTTCAGCCCCGGAAGGATTTCCAGCTTTAGGACCAGAGCCTTTTTTGCGATTCAGCGCTGTGTCGCTTTAACTGACAATTGCGCGGTCGTGCGACGTTGTACCCAAACGAAATTTGCGTCCTTTTTTTCCCACAAACAGAGTTTTCTTTTGGTGGTATTTGATCATCGCTGCGTCATTTCTGATCGCCGCTATAAACAAAAGAAGAGCGAAAATTTTGCAAAAAAACCCAAATTTCTTACTTTTTGCTAAAATACAAATCCAAAAAAAAAATATAAAAAAACATTTTTTTTTCACCGTATTTGGCAGATTTATATTCTTCCTCATATTTGCGATAAAAAAAATCGCAATCAGCCTTTATTGATTGGTTTGCGCAAAAGTGGCCGCGTTTACGGATGATGAGAATTCATTATTGGGGTTTTTATTTTTATTTTTTTTTTTTATTAGTAATGGCTGCGATCTGCGATTTTTAGCGGTACTGCAATATTGGGGCAGACATGTTGGACTATTTTGACACTTTTTTGTGACCATTGGCATTTATACAGCGGTCACTGCTATAAAAATGCACTGATTACTGTGTACATGCCATTGGCAGTGAAGGGGTTAACCTGCAGGGGGCGCTCTAAGGGTTAACTGTGTTCCCTGGGCGTGTTCTAACTGTGGGGGGACTGCCCTAGCAGGGGAAGGGAAGTGATCACAGCTTCCGTGTAGAGGAAGGCTGTGATCACAGCCCTTCCCCCTTCACAGAACGGAGGTCCGTGTTTACTTACACGGACCTCCATTCTTTCACTCCGGGGGGGCATCGCGGGTAGCCGGCGGCGATCGAGGCCGCCGCACCCGCTCCCTGGCCCTCCCCGAACACAGTGAGCACGCTGGTGCGCCTCCGGCGGCGTGCACGCGCTCACAGTGCGCGATCTCGCAGCCGCCGTCAGATGACGGCGATTTGCGATATCGCACCACTTTGTCGCCGTCAACCTGCGGTTGGCGGTCGGCAAGTGGTTAAAGAAGAACTTCATCCTTACCATAAAAGATGGGGAAGGGCTGCTTTAAGTGACTGTGCAGATGCATAATAATTGTGCTCCAGTCACAGACTCTATGAAGAAAATGCTCCCAGACGTCTAATCTCAGGCAAGGAAATTGATGAGTTTGGTTGGATTTTCCCAATTCATCACTGTAGTCCATTTATGATAAGGCCGATGCAATGTTGTTGACCATGTGTAGAAGATTGTTGGGTCAGAAAGCACTGCAATGAAAAAGTAGAGGTCATACTTCACGGGAGTTGTTGTAACGTAGATGGCACCCTTATATTAGATAGAATCACAAAAGCTGTTACTGGTGACTGAGTTCAAAATCAAGTGAACCTTTTCTCATTGGAATTCCACGTTAGGATGTTTGGCCATTACAAGGTTAGGAAATGTCGCAACAGTTGAGAACACTCCTCAGTCTGGCAGCTGTTGCTCTGGTGGAGATGGCATGTCAGAAGCACATATAAGATTCATAACAAATGACTTCCACCCAAGACTGAGCCAAATCAATCTTATTTACTTAGGAAGTTAGACATCCTTAGATCATCGAGCCTTCAGAAAATACAAAGCAACAACTCTATCATTCATACCAGTCTAGCTTATGGAATAACTGAGGAGATGCGTTTTACAAATGAATTGGAGAAAAAAGGGAATAAAAGTGAAAGGCTTTATTTGAAAACTTGCTTGATTGGCCTGGGTTTGTTAGCACAACCAATAGTTTGTAAAGTTGCATTAATTCTTTTTTCAGGCTAGAATATTTTCAAAAAGTACAGAAAATACCTCTTGACCTTGTCTGAAATACCCGGAAAGTGGACATTGTAGCACTTTCTGCGGGCCATGCAGACTAATTTGATGCAGTGTGCGGCGTATGGTCTGAGCACTGACAAGCTGACCCCCCACCCCTTCAACCTCTGCAGCAATGCTGGCAGCACTCATATGTCTATTTCTCAAAGACAACCTCTGGATATGATGCTGAGCATGTGGCCTCAACCTCTTTGGTCGACCATGGCGAGGTCTGTTCTGAGTGGAACCTGTCCTGTTAAACTGCTGTATGGTCTTTGGCTCTATGCTGCAACTCAGTTTCAGGGTCTTGACAATCTTCTTATAGCCTAGGCCATCTTTATAACAATTCTTTTTTTCAGATCCTCAGAGAGTTCTTTGCCATGAGGTGCCATGTTTAACTTCCAGTGACCAGTATGAGAGAGTGGTACCTCACGGAAGAGAACTATCTGAGGATCTGAAAAAAAGAATTGTTGCTCTACATGGCCTAGGCTATAAGAAGTTTGCCAGGACCCTGGAACTGAGCTGCAGCATGGTGGCCAAGACCATACAGCGGTTTAACAGCACAGCTTCCACTCAGAACAGGCCTCGCCATGGTCGACCAAAGACATTGAGTGCTCAGTGTCATATATAGAGGTTGTGTTTGGAAATAGATGTATGAGTGCTGCCAGCATTGCTGCAGAAGTCGAAGGGGTGGAAGGTCAGACTGTCAGTGCTCAGACCATACGCCGCACACTGCATCAAATTGGTCTGCATGGCTGTCATCCCAGAACCAACCTTCTTCCAAAGATAATGCACAAGAAAGCCCGCAAACAGTTTGCTGAAGACAAGCAGACTAAGGACATGGATTACTGGAACCATTTCTTGTGGTCTTATGAGACCAAGATAAACTTATTTGGTTCAGATGGTGTCAAGCGTGTGTGGCAGCAACCAGGTGAGGAGTACAAAGACGTGTGTCTTGCCTACAGTCAAGCATGGTGGGGGGAGTGTCATGGTCTGGGGCTGCATGAGTGCTGCCGGCACTGGGGGGCTACAGTTCATTGAGGGAACCATGAATGCCAACATGTACTGTGACATACTGAAGCAGAGTATGAGCCCCTCCCTTCGAAGACTGGGCCGCAGGGCAGTATTCCAACATGATAACAACCCCAAACACACCTCCAAGACGACCACTGCCTTGCTAAAGAAGCTGAGGGTTAAGTTGATTGACTGGCCAAGCATGTCTCCAGACCTAAACCCTATTGAGTATCTGTTGGGCATCCTCAAGTGGAAGGTGGAGGAGCACAAGGTCTCTAACATCCACCAGCTCCGTGATGTCATCATGGAGGAGTGGAAGAGGAGTCCAGTGCCAACCTGTGAAGCTCTGGTGAACTCCATGCCCAAGAGGGTTTAGGCATCGCTGGAAAATATTGGTGGCCACACAAAATATTGACACTGGGCCTAATTTGGACATTTTCACTTAGGGGTGTACTCACTTTTGTTGCCAGCGGTTTAGACATTAATGGCTCTGTGTTGACTTATTTTGAGGGGACAGCAAATTTGCACTGTTATACAAGCTGTGCACTCACTACTTTACATTGTAGCAAAGTGTAATTTCTTCAGTGTTGTCACATGAAAAGATATAATAAAATATTTACAAAGATGTAAGGGGTGAACTCACTTTTGTGAGATACTGTATGTTTTCCAGATGGGTGTGCTGCATCCGGTACAGGAATCTAAAGTCTCCTGAACTGCATAGATGTGAACAAGTCCTAACTACCATTAATTATCTCACCTCCTACAATGCGACTTTCAGTATTATCCCATGTTACAATATAACACTGAGGCCATGTTGTACAAATCATTATGTCTTCTATATAAAAGACCTAACAATAGCTTGTTGCCCAGAGCATATGTACTAATGTCACTAAGATATCACAGTGTTCGATGAGTGATGTCTCTTTCTGAATAGCCTTTAACAAGCTCTCCTTCCAAGAAGAGAAGAGCTGCTTTACTTATTGCACATCCTCCAGGCCATTCTAGTAAGCCAGTCCTTTACAGAAATGTGGGATATCTCTCTATCACGATGAAGACATGTATACAAGCAATAGAAAGCAGTGACACATGCAAATTGAAACCCTTGTGTGTTCAAGTAAATGTGTCGGGGCTGGATCAGTCGCCCTGGGTCACGCAGATCTTCAGTTTTTATGTCTGATTCATGATGTGTTATGTTAGCACTCTAAACAACTATACAGTAAAAATGTCAGATTGGCTCAAATATGCAATCACTGAAACATTGCAAAAGGTGTTTGAATTGGACTGTACGCAATCATTATTAATCCTTATATAAATTCCAATAAACGTGCACACCAGCTGAAATTTATAACTCAGCTCTAACCAAAATTGGTGGGGAAGTCTTACAACTTTGGCAAGCTTTGGTGCTGTGTGTTATTCCATTGGGGGGGGGGGGGCTCATTTTTTTACTGCGATACCACAGCAAGAAGGGGGGTTACCTTATTGTGTGTCGTGGTTTCGAACGGTTTCAACATTCTGAAGGGGTGGTTAAAACCAATCTAGACTCAATATTTAAAGTCGACCACACGTGCAAATAACCTTAAATATATTCCTAATTATTACTAACGCATGT